>CM026283.1:9153227-9719200 GCA_014851415.1 Cnaphalocrocis medinalis
TCAGAAATGATGAGATCCGCGGGAGATCTGAGGTCACGGACATAGAATTGCGTTGCTCAAGTGGCAATGGGCAGGGCACATTGCGAGGAGAACAGACGGCCGTTGGGGTGGAAATCAATCAAATCAAATCAAATCGATCATCGTGCACTCGACATTGAAGTCGAGTTTAGAGATTTCATACATTCGTGCATACAAATTTATGATACATCTTCAATGTCGAGTGCAAAGTCGATTTATAGACCAAAATATTGTATGCGGCAATATACCTATTAAATATTACCGCATACAAATCTCTTAGTCGCCTTTAATGTCGACCGCACGAGAATTTCCTCCTGTCCGTAGTAACTAATTATGAATAGGATAGTATGTAAACGCAGCATCACAGCCCGTGGCGCGACCCGCGTTATGAGGAGTTATTTGCTCGCAGCTCGTTACCGCGACATCCTGCATACGATGATACACCAGGTTACACGCGAATACGGATTATTACGTTTCTTTTGTGTTTTACAATCTGCTGAGAACATCTTCGTTCCCATAATGCAACTGCGATATACGCCACAGTGAGAGAATGTCGAGCGACCAACTTTAGGAGGAAATATTGCGGGACATTCTTAGGCAACGATTTATGAGTTCACACTCGCGTTCTGTTACCGCAATATCCTGTAAATTATGATACTATGTGGTATACTTGAATAAGGATTATAAGGTTTCTTTAACGTTTTATCTTATTTACTTGTTTTACAACCGACCCCAAATAATCTGGGAATAGGGCAGGGAGTTGATGATGATTTATTTATTTTACAAATTCCACTGATCTACTATTACTGTTTTGAGTAATAGGCGGCACACGATCAGATGGATCACCTGATAGTAAGCGAATGCCTCCTCCGCTCATAGACACCTGTAACACAAGTAGAGTCACAAGTGCGCTGCCAACCTTTAACCCCTTACCCTCCATTGGTCCTCCGGTGCCCTCACTAACTCCCCGAAACGTTGTCGCAATAAATGATTCAAAAATATATAATAAACCTACCTTTTGGTAAGAATAATAAAAACTTGGAAAAGTAGGACTCGAAAAAACGAAATTGAGTTATCAATATAATTATCTTGCTGCTCCTAATAAGAATTATTTTCAATTAATCAAGATAGAGCCAATTTACGGGACGATTCCGTATTTCATGAAATTGGTGGTCGCAGTACCCATGCAAGTCATGCAAATCTAAATAGTTTTCTAATGAGAAACATTGTGACCTGGCTCTGTGTGTGTATTACCTACTTAGGTACGTTATTCAGTATGGCATTTGTGTATTTATCTACTGAATATTTTTGTAACTTTTTAGGCAAAAGGTGGCAAACAAGCAGACGGATCACCTGTTGGTAAGCGTTTGGGAAGCGAATGTAGAGTCACAGTCAATTAAACAGATTTTGTAATTTATTAAAATTTAAATAAGACGACGGAAGGGATACCACGGACTCACAGAAGGCCGGCGTAAAACAGCGCATGCGCTGAGTATTGCCCAATTTGGGGAAAGGGGGTGAAATGTTAGCAGGCACTTGTAACTCCACCTGTATAGGTGTTGCAACTGTCTATGGGTGGCAGGAATCGCTTACCATCAAGTGATCTGGCTGCTCGTCTGCCACCACTCAAAAAATAAATACTTAAAATCTCTCTGGTAGCAAACATTATAACGGCTCTTTAAGTTGTACAAGTTAAAATTGTTTTAGCTTCAAAACTGAAGCGAAGCCGATAAAATACACAATAGATCTAAAGTGCGCTAACGTTTTCTTTTGTTATTGCCTACAAACTTGATTTTTATTCTTTTGTTAATGAATTTAAGCAAATAAGTCAGCTTATAAAGTTGGCAAGTATGTTTGAGTTTAGTCTCAAAAACCTATCGAGGAATGTGTGTATGATGGTAAGATGCATAAACGTTATAGCACAAAATAATATACATAACTTAAGTAAGTAATTCTATACTCATTGAGCGGAGTTCGCATCATAATGTCTGTAGCACTACCATGAGTTGACATCGAAAACTGACATAACGTAAACTATTGCTCTGTCTCTTTCAAATGCATCACAATGAAAGAGGCAAAGCGATAGTTTTCGATAGCGAGGATTAGTATTTCAAACTCACGGTAAGGCCACTGGTGTCAAATTCATACAGTTCTAACGCAACCTCCATATAGCCTCAAAGTGATTCATACTGACGCAAACTCCGCTCAATAGTGAGCATAGAGTTTTTAATTTTAATAATACTATTAAAAAAATGTATGTACAATTTCAGCTTTAAGTTTTGAACAAACTAAACTTTTTTTTTTATTTGTCTTTAGCTATTTCATTATTATTATAGATGGGAATTAACGCGACGCAAATTTTTAAGCACATAATTATGCACTTGTTTTAAAGTGTAACACTGTTTAAAAGTATGTTGTGTTGATTTTCTTTTAAATCCATACCTCAGTAGTAGCATGGATTAAAATTAAAGTTGTATAAAAAAAACCAATGTCACTATATTAGCCGCAATTTCATCGTCATAATAATGTTGACAGTAAAAATTACATTTTAAGGATGAACAACATTAAAACTCCCTCTGTTGAATTGAGAGAGGGGTAATAATCCGGTTCTGTTTGCGTTCCTACGTACTCTGAAATTCAATTTAAATATGATGGCTGCGCACAAACATGAGATCGGCAAAATTAAATGACGTGCACCATTTGTCGACGGTTTCGGGGCTCTCCCGCGCCGCAGCCGACCGGCCAATTCCGGTATTAATTGCTTTCCGATAGTATTTTTTCCGGAAAATCCGGATCCGAGGTTTATAATCGTATGGCTTCATGCTGTGTTTAAATTCCGGATTGAAGAATTGGTTTTGGATTGAAGGGGTTGGGAATTGGCTGTCGTGCTTTGGACCTTTTTGGGTTTTTTGATGGACAGTTAGGATTGATAAGGCACAATTTTTAATACCAAATTGGTTAATACCAAATTGAAGGTTAATACCAATTGTGCTACATACAAAATTTGAGAAAGATTTGCTAGGTAACAAGGCCTAACCAATCTTTCTCAATATTTACTCAAACATTGACGCCCCGTTGGTCAAGTGGTTAAAAAACTGATCGCTGATCTCGGGGTCCTGAGTTCAAATCCCGGGTCAAGCAAAAAGTATGTTTCGAATTTTTCGTACATAGCTCGGATTTGAGATTACTAATTACGCAACCCAATCCCATCATCGTAGCAATGACTTGATTACCATGATGGAGGCTTTTGTCCTGCAGAGGGGGACACTTTACTTGTTTCCTTATACATTATTGTTGCTTAAAACGTTTAATACCTACCCACCTTTTCCGTTCACAAGTAACAAGTAAAGTACTCGTATTTTTTACTCATAATGTAATTACTAAACTCATGTAAAATAGTTTTCCTATATTTTACAAAACTGTAAAACTACGGCTAAATTTATCCCGAAACCTTTAAGCCAATACAGTAAAGCTTATCAGAATAGCAAATACAAAAACTAACGGACCCATTAATAACCTCACACACATTCTCGGAAAACCATTCCGAACTTTTCATACAACAAGTATTAAACACTAAATCTGGTATAAGAGCTTCCAACACTATAAATATAATGGTATGACAGGCAATATACATTATTCACCCTAACAACATAGATGAACTGCGGTGCACGGCTTTACTGCATATGCATCAGGTCTGGATATTTGCGAAGGGATTACAGAAACTAAAATGGCTTATAAATAGGCACTAGCTCAAAGGGATATACAAGGTGAATTTATTTTCTAATCACCATTCAAATTTTTAAGCTCGAGCTCAGAATCTGTAAGTTTACAACTCTCTCCAAGAAACAAAAACTTTTTTTTAACTTCCCATACTATTAGATATCGATCGCGTGATCAGTCTGAGATGTGTGAAAAGTAAAAAAAACATAATTCAACCCATGTTTCTAAGAGAATGATGTTCACTTACGGATTCTAATGTCAAACTTAAAATCTTGGATAGTCATTAAAAATTAACCTTGTATTACGGACGCCAAAGGTCGTGCGTTCGATCCCCATCCTGGACGAAATTTGACAGGTGCTTGATGATCTGGTAGCTTGATGTATGACCATGTTATTTACCAATGGCAAAGACTCGTCTTTTCGTATTTTTTCCTTAAGTATGAAAATCAAGCGGACGATATGTAGTTCCAACGCTGAATGTAATGTATGAAGACAGAATCATATATCATAACTAACACACCCAAACTTAGCTATTTCAAACCACAAGTGACGAAGGTACCTCAAAGGTCAGTACATCCTAGGGTCGCCTTAGAGCGTAAACATCTGGGATGTTTACGCTCAAGAGTAAATACAACACAAATGTACCTATTTAGTAATGTAAATTATTTCTCCTGCTTTATTTATATTCCTATAATATCTACCTATAATGATGATATGACCGCTTTATTATTTCACTGTAGTTATTCTGTTTCTGCGTAATAAAATATATATCTATATTCTATTAAATGTTGGAAACGACTCACTCTGAACATCTTGTCTAAAACTGAAGCTTGTCTGTGTGACTTTTGATACTTAATGATAACATTACTTTAATACTTATATTAAATTAGTGAAAGAGGGACCGATGTACCGAGTAAAAGGAATTACTATTGAGGAAATGTCCATAACAATGTTCTTAACACTAAAGTCAGTAACGACACTTAAAAAAAAAACAGAATTTAGTTAGGTACTAGCGGCCGCCCGCGACTTCGTACGCGTGGAGTTAATTATTGACACTTACCGTCATATTTTGGCCAATCCACACAATATATTTTTATAAATTGTAGCCTATGTGTTATTCTGATGTATAAGCTATATTGTGGTAAAGTTTCATTCAAAACCATTCAGTAGTTTTTACGTGAAAGAGTAACAAACATCCATACATCCTTACAAACTTTCGCCTTTATAATAGTAGTAGGATAATACACATCAGATACCTGCTTGTCCGGTTTTAGTTCAAACAATAAATAAAACCTAACTATTCTCTGTCATGGCGGCCATTATAGAATGCCAAATCTATATTTTTAAGTCCATTACTTTATATTATTAAGGTTTAAAAATTAAAATAGGCTACAATAACGAGAAATATAGACAAAAATCGTGTTATTGATACATACGTGGTATTTCCATTAGCTGTCCTTCAAATTACAGACTTTATAAACACAGCTATTAAAATGATCGGCAGTTGAGTAATGATAAATAAGATAAATAAAAAAAAAATATTCAGTTCACAATTTTCTTTACAAAATTGGTGTTGACTTCCTCTATTAGGTGCATAAACACCTGTGTCAGAGGGAGCCACTCCCATAGCTCAGTGGATAAGAACTCATCTTCCATATTGGAGGTCGAGGGTCGAATTTCAATATATGTGCTAGATAAACCTTAACTCAGCAGTGAGAGAAAACCTGGGCACCAATTCTCCTGCACTCGACATTGAAGTCGAATTATAATTTTGTTTGGACGAACAGTAATATTATGAACGTGATTGACTTTGTACGCAAATTTGATTTTTTTTTTACCTGAATTTCCAAAAGTCATAGAACAAATGTGGTCCTAAATGTAGAAGACGTTGTTAAATTGATGTAAATGTTCACAGATACATCCTGTATTAAAAAAACTTATCCTCTCAAAATGAATTCGATTCATTTAGAAAATTAATTGTAAGTAAAAATCCAAAAGAAATGTGCATGTATTTTTGCACCGGATCCGCCCGGCAGTGCCGCCGGCTATGTAATTAGTAAGCCGCTCGTTTGTTCAGTGAAATAATTACCGGTTCGATGACAATGATGCGGATCCGGGTCAGGGGAGGGCGGAGTGTTTGCGAGTTTTAAAAATTCACTTCACGGTGTTAAATAAAATTGAAAAACGTAGGCGTAGTAGATTATCTATTGTGACGTAATATTAATAAAAATAATTTATCATCCACGGTATCTTTTACCTCATCATCATCATCAGCCTAGCAGTACACACTGTTGAGTATAGGCCTCCTTTCTTTTCCGCCAAAGTTCCCGGTCCTGAGCTGCTCGGATCCAAGTAGGACTTCCTATTTTGGTGATATCATCGACCCATCGTGACGCTGGACCTTCTTTTACCTACTAGTAAAAAAGGTCCAAGTCTAGAATTCTAATTCAAGTCAATTTAGGAATAATTTTTTTTAAATTTCTTGAGTCTGGGTGTTCTGGGTTGACGCCCCAAGTTAATTATCGTCACTCATGGCACAGGGGTTGCCCTATTTTCAGACCATTTATTTTAATTACGGACGTTACCAAAAGAGCCGCTCAAGTGAAGTGGGACTGAGCTGGCAAGTCTACTGCCACCAGTCTGCCATCTATAAAAAAAATCTCAGTCTCAGTTTCAATTAAAAAAAAGTAAAAAAAACATAAACTCTCTATGATAATAATGTTATAAATGTCTATGTTTGTATGATGTGCTGTTGGCAGACCTTAATAAATAAATAAATAGGGTAACAAAGGCCCAATCCAGGGAAGAAGATTTTATATGACAGTTGGCAGCGCCGTCTGCTTGTCTGCTTCTTACATGTCTCAAAAATAAAGAAAAATGGTCCGGAATAAACTGACAAATGAGAACCACACTTTCTTTGAAGTCGGATAAAAGCAGTAAATTATTTACTCTACGCCAAAATGTTTTAGGTATTTATCTCACCGTTCGTCTAATTATAAAGTGCACCGTACTATCTGTGGCTCAAATTAATTAGGAGCTCGTAAATTTAAGACTCGTTAGCAAAAAATATATTGGTTTTAATTTTTCTTTAAACATTGAAAAGGCGAAAAAGAAATTATACTTAATTAACCAACCTTTACAAGACGAGGGTTTATTACTTGAAGTACAACAAAAAATCTTTGCAAATTGGATGACGACTTTGACGCACCAGACAGTGATAAAATAGCGTGAATTATACTTTTTATAAAATACCTCAATTCAACATTTTAATAAATACTAATTTATGTTTAAAATATAATTTTCAACTACAAAAATGTATTCGTAAATCCTCAATAAAATTTTTGTAAAAAAAAACAATTAAAATATGATTTTCAATTTTATTATTCGTAAATTCGATGCCTATTTTAAAATACCAAGAATTTTAATTTGTTTTTAAATGGAGTAATATTGCTAACTTACTAATTAGTAGTCTACGGCCCGCGATATAGTAGATTTATTTAATTAATAGTCAACTACATATTCGTACTTATCATAAAACAGTTTAGTTGTTTTTGAGTAGAGAAGTAATAGACATACATTTTCACATTTATAAGAATAGTGTGGACTACTATGGATAAGTCCAGCAAAAGCTCTTGAAACGCATATACTGCGGCCCGGACCCTGATGTTCATATTGATATGTGGCCCTTGAAGAGTAAAGTGTGACGACCGCTGGTCTAGCAGCATAAAGTTTTAATTTAATCCCTATTATTATTGTTGAATACTGGCGTTAGTGTTGCTAATTGACCGAATTAAGCCAAAGAAAATCGCCATCACTGTAACCTCACATTAATTATTTATAATGACATTGACAGAAGATATCATTTACGGGCATTTTTTATTCTTAAACTAGTTCCACTGTCTGCCTATAGATGGCGCTGGGTGTTGATTGCATCGCGCTAGTGTTTTGTCCTTTAGTTTTCTATTATAAGGTTTGTCGATGTGTATAGAATTGATCGCTTTACAAATGGTATTTATATTGAAGAAGATAATTGTACAAAGCCATTGATTTAATGTAGGCCTGCGGCGTCGGCAACAATCATCAGTTATTTACGATGACACTGCCATGTATATTGTTAATAGCACTTACAAGGACATCACCATCCTTAATGTAAGATTAATTTTAATTCCGCTTTCTACAAACAGTTAGTTACAAATCCGCAGGGCAGTAAATACCTTGAATTTACAATTGCAACCTGACGTCACTTACATTGCCCAGACTTTGCGACACCTACAGGAAGGTGGGACCATCCCGTGACACGTCGCGTCCGCATGCACATAACCGCACGGCCATTAGGCAGTCCTGCGGACAAGGCAGCGGTCGGCGGACATTGTGTGACATGACGCCGTGTCCATTACGCGACGCGCTGTCTTGCAACGGTTTGTTCTGTTACCGCATGCACTAGAATGCAATTGAGTTCAATTAGTTGAATTTTGTATGGTTTTTTTTCCGTGGGATAGCCACGCTTCGGCATGAATGGGCTGTTGTAAGAACATCATTGTATTCATTACTAGTGGCCCGCCCTCACTTTGTTGCTGGAAAGTAGTTCCAGTGTCTACCAATAGATGGCGCTGGCCGTTGCTTGCATCGCGCTTGTATTTCGCTTTTTCGATTTGTATATAAGGTTTGTCGATGTCTATGGAAGTTATCTCTTTATAAATAGTGTAGAGGATAGAAGAAGATATTTACAATATTCACTGCTAGTGAGAAAGTGCATCGTATTTTTTGTTATCTAGGTGGCAAACATAATCGGATCACCTGATAATGGATGGAAATCTAGTCCAGTAGCGTCACAAGTGAGAAACAGAAGTTTTTTTACCGTGGGAGAGCCACGCTTCGGCATGAATGGGCCGGCTCCGACGTGAAGCAGCGCCTGCGCCTTTTTTTGGTCAAGTGAGTGAGGATACCGGAAGCCCAATTGGGGGGGAAAGGGGGTTAAAGGTTGGCAGCGCACGTAACTCTACTAGTGTTGCAGATGTCTATCGCTTACCTTCAGGTGATCCGCCTGCTCGTCTGCCACCTATCACATAAAAAAAGTGCCGCTGCGAATATCGAAGTGCAAGACAGCGTGTTTCTGAGCATCGCGTGACGACCATTACGCGCTGTCTTGCCATATTTGTTCCGTGACCGCATTACCAACATACAGAAACGTAATAACGGGCTAGTACCTGATAATTAAGGTTAACTGATGTACCATATACGTGATCCCGAATGTTATATTAGTCTAAGTAATAAGGTCGTTGTAATGAGGTACATTTTTCTGTTTGCGTTACAACGTTTTATTTGATACTATCTATTTGGCTCCAGCTAGGTAGAGGAAATTGGCTTATGCAATAAGGAGTGGTATATTTATTTATTTAAAAAGTTATACCAACAGCATACAGGATGATATTTGTAAACATTTACATCCCTTTAACCACGTGTTCTATTAACCATGCCGAACAACATTTGTTCAACAACTTTTTCAAATTCATCGAAACTTTTTTTGACATGAATTTAACTGACTGGTTACTAATAACTGGTGGTAACATGCAGAGAAACTCATCTGTTCATGTTTTTTATGTGGTAACTAACCTAACTTGCTAACCTAAGCGATTGCTGCCGCCCATAAACATCTGGAACACCAGTAGAGTCATAAATGTGCTGCCAACCTTTTACACCTTTCCCTTATTGGGCCTCTGGTACTTTCAGCCACTCGCTGAAACACAGCGCAGGCGCTGCTTCACGCTGGTATTTTGTGAGACCGTGCTATTACTCCGGTCGAGCCAGCCCATTCATACCAAAGCTCTCCCACAGCTGTTTGCTGCTTGTTACGTTAAGATATAATAATGAATAGGTTTAGTGGCCTAGTCTATTCAGTCAAAATTTGGTTTGAATATAGTGTAGTGGGTGCTATTGTTAGAGATAATTTATTTAAATTGCTCTTCAATCAAATAATGATTGCTTCGACTAAATCAAAATGTTTATTTCGATTGTTAATGTTAGCCAATATTAATTTTATTAATTAAATAGTAGGTACTCCAACTCTAACAAAGTGTTCATTATCCATTTAATAAAAACCTGCAATGTTGCAATTTATATCATGAAGATTACTTTAACGATAAAGAAATGAGATACAAATGCAAAGTCAATAAAAATAACATAAAAATTTTGGTACAACAATTCTGCCCTGAAACACAGTCTATGTGTATACTTACTCTACGTATAACGTCAATAGTATTCATATCATCATTTCAGCCAATAAACGTCCACTGCTGGACATAGGCCTCCCCCAAAGTTCTCCACACAGATCGGTTCTGTACCACCCGCATCCAAGGGACTTCCGCATATATAATAAGTAAGCTTAGCATACTCCGGGCTTCAAAAACGACATTCGGATGCAACCGGGAAATACACGCTAAGATGAAAAGGAGAATACTGGAGCCCGTGCTATGTGAAGAGGTTTAAAAGACAATGTAACAATAGGCGCGGATTCCACCTGAGGCGTCGCCATTAATCCCCCATCGCGAGTTCCATCCAAACTTTATTCATTGTTTCAGTTTCGGTGCACTAACAGCGACGAGAGTACAGACGACACCAAAAGTAGATGATTAAAATCAAAAACTCAATATCTATAACGCTAATACAATTTCATATAATAATTTAAGGTAGCAAAGAAAGAATTTAAGGTAAGAAATATTACATTCAACATTAAAAATACGTGCAATTGTTTAGTTTAAAAACGTTATGTTCTAATAGTAATCGGATTTCGGTCCCTACTGAAAATCAGCGCTATGGCTAAGGCCATAGCTTAATGCTGAGTAGGGTCCGATTCGACACTAGCTCAATTGTTTTATATAGCGAACTTTTTCCCCTGTAATATGTTAAGTGTCGAATAACAATTATTTTCATTTCATTTCATTTTCACTCACTATTGAGCGGAGTTCGCAGTCAGAACTGTATACTTAGTTAACGTGACCATACGTTCCATACAGTTCTGACGCAAACTCCTTATAGCCTCAAACTGATTCTTACAGTTCTGACGCAAACTCCGTATAGCCTCAAACTGATTCATTCAGTTCTGACGCGAACTTCTCTCAATAGTGAGTGTAGATTTTTTGATTTTGATCATCTATTTTTGCTATTGACTGTACCAACTTGACTGTTTGCGCAGATTGGATTTGTCTTTGCGAGACTAATTCTTAGTTTCTTTCTTGAATTGAATTAATTTAAAAAAGTTCCCTTTGAAAACTCTTGCCCTCGTTGCAAGTTACTTGCATCTGTTATAGTTTGAACCGAGTTGTGCATGAAGAAATTGAAAGTGGTTTTATGTTGTTTAGTAACTTTTTAAAATGTCAATTGTTTTAGTGCAAGAGTAAATGAAATTGTGTCCATTTGAATCCCTGCACATTTCGATTGTATAGCTATACACGTTGGTCGTTTTTACATAACTATAGGTAGGTACATTTTTAACGCAAGCCTTCGATAGTACCTACATAACGGAAAGAATATTCTAAACACACATACATAATTCTCATTGACCAACCTTTGTCATTGAAAGCGAATATGCTTGCCGGACGTCATTACAAAAAAACGAAAAGTTTGTAGGAGCACATAATATATGTTGTAGGGAGCCCCTGCCTACATATGTGCTCCATGTCATGTTGTCATGTTCTTCATGGCGAGGAAGAACATGTTTTGTGTTCCAAGGAAATGATAAGTATAGTTTAGCTGGAAAAAGGTAGTACATGCAGTACAAGATAACACTATCCCTAAGTAAGCATTTTTGAATCAGCTCAAAATACTTATATGTATGATATTGTCTATTAGCTCTACAACATAATAATAAAGTGAAATGATGAAACAAAGCCTGGGTATTTTAAACCCACAACTTTTAAAAAGAGTTGAGTTTACATAAAATTGTTATCTTACCTCTATTCGCTGAGAAAAGAACTAACTCGAAGTTAGTAGAGTACTATTATCTTTTCTTTAGTCTTGAAAGTTTTACCGTAAACAGTTAACATAGTGGATATCCTCCCAACTTTCTCAGCCGCATTGACCGAAGAATATAGTATACCTATCTATATGAATGAACGAATGAATATACATTTTGCATCACAAAACAAAGAGTACTCGTATATTAAAAACATAAAACAGTGAGTATATACTAGCGGGAGTCCCTTGGATGCGGGTGGCATAGGACCGATCTGTGTGGAGAATTTTGGGGGAGGCCTATGTCCAGCAGTGGACGTCTATTGGCTGAAATGACGATGATGATATACTAGCAGACGGATCACCTAATGGTAAACCATAGTAACGCATAGACGGGTGCTACGGGTGGCGACACTAGTAGAGTCCCATGTGTGCTGCCAATCTCATGAAAATTATTAAATAATTAAAAATGCTACCCAAAGATACTATACCACGCGGACGAAGTCGCGGGTAACAGCTATATTGCATAAAACACTTCTTACTAATTCACCGAAAAAATTAGTAAAACATAATCACAATCGGTTCATTAGTTCATTAACCACGATGCCACAGACATACAAATAAACTCGTCAAACTCACAACAACCCACGACGCATTATACAACGTTGTATGCGTCGTTAAAGATGTTCCCAGCAGCTGATGTGGTGAAACCCCGTAGTCCAGTACGGCTCAGTTAAAAGGATAGAAAAATCGGTGGCACTAGATGGAAAGGTTATAATAATAACTAGGGTTGATTTAGGTAAGTATGTTTGTTTGCATAGATATATTATATTACATAGATTATTAGTTCAAAATCTAAGTTATGAAACTCAACCGAGCTATATTCCTGGAACTTAGTTTGTAAACACAATTTCCGCTTGAGTTTACGAGAGATTATTTATTTTTAACTCTAACGATGAGTTTAAGACCTAGGTACTTATCCGCTTAAAAGTTTTAGTTAAGTAATAAATGTAATTCCAGATTGAATAGCATAAACGAAGCAGAAAAATTGCTACAACAAATTCATCGAAATGGATGGTACATTTACTGCAGGAGTAAAATACCCCCGGGGTATCGATGGTCATTAGACTTTATATTCAGTATCAACGCAAACAAATGCGAGCTAGATTATTCGCAGTCCTGAAGTTGGGCAACCTGACTTTCTCCAAAACTCATCCACCAAGAAAATAATCCTCAACTCCAATGTGAACTTAAAGTTGCAACTATGTTCTCGAACTTGGTAAGGCGGGTACTCACCTACGCGTCGAGACTGTAACCATTGCAGATACAGTGACCAAAATTGTATAAGTGAGCACAACAAATACAGTGGATCTATTTATTTATTTTAAACTGACTTCAAAAACAAAAAGTGGCAACTTACTCATAGGTTGCCACGGCATGCAATATGGGCTATATCCAATAGGAGTAAACATAACTATATATTATTCAAAGCATGTAAAAAAAACTATTCGGTTATAGTAACCAAAACAAGTACCTAGACATTTACATTGAAATCTGTTACTGTATCTGCAACGGTTACAGTAACAGCTCTTAGGTATCTTCATCTTTTTTTTAATTTATAGCGAGCAAACGAGTTAACGGTTCACCTGATGGTAAGTGATCACCGCTGCTCATGTACATCCAACACCTAAGGCATCACAAATGCGTTGCCGGCTCCTATGGAAAGAATAAGCCCTTTTCTTGGTCATCTTAGCTTGTAATTCCCGGTTGCAATGTGTCCTAAGCTGTCGATTTGGAGTCAAAGGTACCTACGTTTACGTACTCGGCCTTAATCTTAACCTAATTTACACATGGAAAACTACTTCGCCAGAGCGAGGCTAAGTGTGTCATGAATCGTGACGGCAGTCCTTCACAGCTTGTTGCCGACCTACACATCTGCTCCGGACATTTATAATTAATTTAAACTGGTTTCTTGTTGGGAACAAAACTAAACCCTGGAAATTATATCTTTGGAATTTAAAACCATTTACAGTTTAGAAGTTGCTTTTACTGCTATAGAAAAAATATCTTTGGCACTTGGTTGTCACCTTTATTTGGACTCGACAGGTAGGTATATTTTCATTCGTTACGGGATGGCTTCGTTACAAGCTATATGGTTTCCCCAATACAAGGGAAACCTTAGTTTTGGCTAAAGATAGAAAGAGGGAAAGAGCATTTATTCCTCTTTTGCTCTTGCTTATTATTTTTATGACAAAGTTACTACATATAATAATGAGTACTGCACACAACATGATTACTCTTTGCCCCAGAAAGTGTCTGAGATGTGTGCTTATATTATTATGCTTTATAATGTGCTAAGGAATTATGTATTTAATTATTTCTTATATTTGCGATCCTCTACTACTACTTTGTACAAAGTCAGGTCAACGTATGAGATGTAGTGTGAATCTATTTAATATTATGTTCCTTCGAGTTGTAACTTTCGATATCTCTTCGATAGCAATTACTTGTACCTAGCTGTAAGTTTTCCTAAAATTGTAAAAATAAGTATACAAGTCACTGTAATGACATTTCACCTAGAGGTTACAGGGTTTAGAGAACATTTTGTTAGCTACATGAATACAAGTGCATAAGGAACTAATTTGCCGTTGAATCTACCGTTGCAAAAGCAGATCCATGATGGCAAACTGGACCTCAACGAAAGAACTTTCAGAGAAGTTGTCTAGCATCTAAGTTGCATGTTGGTCAGAATCAGAAGCGAGAATCTCGAAACTTGCTCTGAACTCCATCTTACTTGCCATTAAAGCGTATTCATACGTATGTCGATTCTGCCACAGTAGAAAGAACACCAAAGGCTCGACCTCTAATTGCAGAAGTTGGTAGAAAATCTACCTATCTACAGTATAACAGACTCAAGATAGACTCTGCTCTGTGTCCTAACTAAGATCCCCACTAATGGCATTAAGGAAGAACGAAAGGTTTTTTTATATAGAGGACAATCAAGATGACCTCACTCCGGCTAAGCGGCCGTGAAATCCAAATATCAGGTTGACAGACACAAAAGAACAAATAATGTACGTAAGGTGTTTTATATTTTCGTTTTTTTTCTCACTATCAACGGCCCGTTGATCTAGTGGCAACCCAGAAGTTGGCCATGATCTCGGGGCCCTGGGTCCGATTTCCGGAAATTTTTCAAACATAAATAACTAGGGTCTGTGATCACCAGTCCGCATTAGGTAAGCGTGGTGATTAAGGCTTGATCCTACCATAGTAGCGATGAGTCGATTTCTATGATGGAGGCCTTTATACCCTACAGTTGGGATATAGCCTTGATATATTATAGTCAGACCGTACACCGTTGGAGCCGTAAAGTCCTTGAGTGGAGACCGCGACTCGGTAAGCGTAGTGTTGCACGCTCCTGCGACTAGATGGGATGATGACATTCGTAGGCTGGCTGGTGTGGGCTGGATGAGAGTGGCTGAAAATCGGAAGCGGTGGCGTGCATTAGGGGAGACCTATGTCCAGCAGTGGACGAGTATGGGTTGCTGATGATGATGATGATTATAGTCAGTGTATGCGCAAACATAGATGCACTTACAATTCTCATTGTATATATATGATTACATAATACTTGTAATCATAACATTAATTGAGGACTCAGGTTTCCAAAGTAACATGACCGCATGTCAGGAACCTGTTTAGGTTAATTTCATTTCATTAGGGAGCACGTTCCCTAAAATAACAACTCTTTATTATGAGCATGGTTACATAAAAAGGGTCGCGTAATCTTTGGGTAACAAATTAGCCTTCTGTTCCGCTTTAGCCATTTTATGAAGGGCCAAATACATTGTTTTGTGAGTACCATAATGTACGGGCTTAAGTCGAAGTCATTAGCAACTCTAATTGACCAACAATACGTCGATACTAAAATACGAGGTAAATTTTTAATCACCATCCAAATTTTTAAGCTCGATTTAGAATCTGGAAGTGAACAGCTTTCTCCTAGAAACATGTTTTTTTAATGTGGCATGTGACAGACCGATCACCTGATGGTAAGCGGTTGCGCCCATAGACACCTGCAACACCAGTAGAGTCACAACTGTGCTGCCAACCTTTAATCCCCATTTCCCCCAATTGGGCCACCGGTACCCTCACTCACTCGACGAATACAGCATAGGCCAGCGCTTAAGGCAGCCCTTACGCCGGTCTTCTATGATGCCGTGGTACCCGTCCAGTCGAGCCGGCCCACTCATGTCGAAGCATGTTCCTTTGTTTTGTATTTTGTACAATGTAGAATATTTAATTTATTTTCTTGAAACGAAAAACTTGCGCGATTAAAGTAATAACTTACTCGTATACTTAATAAGAAAGATTGTTCCCAACACCACACAGGACAATCTTGAGTCTCATTATTTATTTAAAGCAACCCTCTTTTACATAACCTTTAATACTGAAAACATAATCTAACAAAAGTTTTCGAGAAAATAATATTTTGGACGGATGCAAAATGCGATTTCTTGAGGATTTGTGGAGAGAAATGCTGAGTCATATTTTAGAGGAAATATATTTTTATAACAACATTTAGATGCTATGAGATTACAAACATTTCAAAAGGATGTATTGCATCCTATCTTGTTCCAGTTTATACGCTACTTACGTACCTACCAGTGTTGATGATGTTGACGTTCGTAAAACCCAAAGACCTTTTAACAGGCATAAAACAATTAATTTTCTCTTGTGTCTGCTGACTGTGCCTTACGACGTTAATGCTTGCTTATTACTTACTTACATACTTTTTTTTCTGTCTGTGTGGATACTGATTGGAAACCAAAAAAATTGAGGGACTAAGTAATGAGTAGCATAAACTTATGGTTCACATGTTTTATAAACAATGAAGATAGCATACTCTTTAGTGGCGCCTAAATTTCTTTTCTCAACTTAAATTCTTTACGCATTGTATAACCAGGTAAGTAACTTATGTTGTAAAAGTACTGACAAACATTATATGACTTACTTGGCAATCAAAAGTAGGTATGTATATAATATACTTAATTTATAGTTCCGTTTAGTTCTCCGAAACCCGATTGCGTATTGTGCAGAGCAACCCAACATCCATATTACCAGCTTATCCTTTCTCGCCTGGCTTTGGCAAAACTATTCGGCGACATTCATTTAATCAAATGAACATAACAGCTACGTGCCTGGCGTGCCGTACTAATCAAATCTCAGGCGTTCGACACCGCGTTGTGCGTTTCTTGGTTTCATTAAGCTTTAGCAAATTTACATGGCCTAGCACTGCTGTTTCTGCGTAGGGATGTCTGTAATTTAATTAACAGTTAGTACCGATTTCTGAATTCTTGTTTAAATATTGTTATTTCGTAATATCTATATATTAACTATTTAAGGATGAAATTGATTACACATTTGTGGGTTTTTGTGTTTTTTTATGTGATAGACGAGTAGACGGATCACTTGATAGTAAGCGTTTGGTAAGAACCTGATATTTTTTACTTGATTATACAATATTTTTTTGGTTTTGAGATAATAACACTATTGCGCTGCACAGTGTCGCGAGATTAAGGATACAAAACATATAGTAGGTAGATGGTTTCTATACATTTCTTACAGATTCACACTATAAGACCGGCATCTTAACGTGCTTTCCGAGGCACAGGCGTACCAAACCGCCTACTTCCAGACTTCGGGCTGACACTGAGAATTTCTGAACAGAAAAACTCAGGTACTAGGTATTTTTAGCTCAAACTCGGGACTCCAAGCGCAGCCATCACTTTAAAGAAAGATTCACTATTAGAGAGTAGTGACCCACAGCGCCACCGAGGCATTCGAGTGTTAACAGGTAATAACCATTAACCAGGCTATGTACCATATGAGACCACCAGATTTTGAACTTTATGCAGTTATGATAAGGTTGAAAACCAATGAAAAAAAATATGTCTAGTTGCCTGGTTAAGGGTTAAAACTGCATAAACATGTTCAAATGGACATTCTTTTTTTTAGCATTTCAATTACATTTCAAATCAGAGATCATTCAGATTACAGTACCTATCTTAACAAATCGGTACCTATTTAAGATACCGAATACCTCTCAAGGAGCAGCCCTACTTTTGCGCCACCCCGTGCGCCATTGGCAGGAATCATTAAGGAGCATAGACCCCGCTATGGGGTACAAAACGTTCCATTTGCATTTTCATACGTGCTAGTGCGTGCTAATGCGTGGTTGCGTGCACTATCCGCGAATGTGAATTACTTAATATTATTTCTTATATTGCAGCGCGGTCTCGTGTAATAAATATGTATGCATGAGCTAAGGAAGTATGCCCCTTTGTCTTTTAATCAAATATTGACTACGTCTACTTTGTGATGCAACAAAACACGGTTTTTTAAGCAAACGCGTAGTTTATTAGCCCGTATTGACGCTTTCCATTTGGCGTGATTTTGGTCAAGTGTTTAGGTACTTACTTACTTAGGAAAAAAAATGTATTTTTGCCATCTAAGTAAATTTAATTTCTCAAAATCAACCATAGATAATATCATACACCGAGATAATGGTTTAAAGTCTACTTTCTAAGTAAGTACCTAGTTACTTATTTCATTCATTTCCGATAACAGAGAAAACATGTCAAGTGCTATTGACTTGCGCACAGAGGGTCCACTACCAAGTTTTTTTTCATGTGATAAATGGCGGACGAGTTTACGAATCACCTGATACATAAGTAGTAAGTTACTATATGATATACATTATTTTAATACGTTGTATCGGTAAATAGTTTCCTACATCCCTTATTACCGACGTTTTTTAGCAACCATTCAGAAAATCACTGAAAACACACGCAAAGAAATTAAACAAAAAAAAATCAACTTTACTAACATACAATTCGGTTACACGACCATTTTATCTTGTATGGGGAGTTGAAAACTTTTTTGGCGAATTTTTAAAAGTCGTAAAACAATGTTAAATGTAGTTGGTGACTGTTAAAGAGATGTAGCAGTTATCTTTAAAAAATCAAAACTGTAGGTTTTACAGTCAAGCCAACGTTATAGGGAGGCAAACGAGCAAGCGGTTCACCTGATGGTAAGTGATCACCGCCGCCTATAAACGTCAGCTAGGTAGTACACCAGAAGGAGTGCGGATGAGTTGCCAGCCTTTTGGAAGGTATAGGCTCGTTTCTTAATGATTTGAATGTCATATCAGTTCAAAAATACCGCTGCGGGAAGTTGATTCCACGTTGATTTACGAGCCTCTCCTAAATATTCCTGGTAAAAAAAATAGTTTAATTATGGCACATACGCTTAACGATCTTAAGTAAGTGATCTTTTGAAATGTCTTTTACGGAATCCTAGATATCAGTTCACATTTCCCATTAACCAAATCAAATATTGTTCTCCCAAAGGGCAAATTCATTTTTCCAAGTTAAATCAACAACCGTTACGACTTTCGATTCGTAAATTGGTTAGATAAGGGCCGATTAAATTACAAAGGGGGATGACGTTAAAATATTCCCATCACGCACGTAGTCCTATGTCAACTAATTCACTCTAATCAGTCTCTGGCTGACTGTAGAACCGATAAAGATCTGCTAAGCTGCTGCTTTATTAGTCGCAAATGCATTGTGCATAGTTAAAAGGGTTATTTGTAATCTTAATGGTTTAAATGGGAATTAGGAGGTAGAGCATATTTAATTAGAGAAGGTATAGTTTTTGTTGATATTAACGTAGATGCCCTCACTTCGTTTCGTTCCTTAACGTAGACTAGAGATGACACTGAGAGCAGATTTTGTCGCGCTTGCGTAACTATGAGAATCTCTCTGTATTCATTGTATAGTTTTTGTTAAGACCCTGTTGGTCTAGTGGTTTAAGTACCGGGCCGTGATCTGCGGGTCCTAGTTTCGATTTCTGGGTCTAACAAAATGTGTGTTGCGCAAGAGAACATCTCCAAATGTGACATTGATAATTATGTTGCCATATCAATCCCGCAGCGGTATTTCCGAACCGGTACGACATTCAAATCTTCAAGAAACGAGCCTATACCTTCCTAAAAGGCCGGCAACGCATCCGCACTCCTTCTGGTGTAGCTGATGTCCATGGGCGGCGGTGATCACTTACCATCAGGTGACCCGCTTGCTCGTTTGCCTTCCTATAACATTAAAAAAAAATGTCTTTATATTAATTATGTCTTTGTTAACTTCAAATGGGTGGAGATATGTGCTTACTAAAAGAAAATTTTATCATAACTTTTCCCAATAAACATGAATGAATCTTATTTAATCAACAAGAGTTTGTATCTATGCGTCTACTTCTGGGCGTAGGCTTCCTTCATGTGGCACCACAAACAGATCTCTCTCTAAGATTTAATTTACTAACAGCTTCCTACACCACTTCATTACCTCCTACATAAACACGCTTCACTATGTAAATATTAAAAATGTAGTCCTATTTAGGTACAATCATATCATAAAAAATAGCCCGATTTATTTTTCGTGCCCACAGAAAAATCATAAAACGCCCAGTCTGTGCTCACAAAGGTATGAATGAGGAATTCCTATTAAATCACCTTCTAATTTGAATAACAAGTACAGAACTCAATTTTCTTTAATCTCCTACGCAAAAACGACCAGCAAATACTTTTCTTGAAGGCCACACGTGCAAAGAAACACTTCAAACGGATGATAAATTCGCGGTTATTATTATTTTGACATCAAAAGCTTATTAAGAAACTGTACGGTCGCGAGGTTTCTCCAAAAGTCGGGTCGCTAAAGGTAAATACAGGTACTAACCAGATACAGAAGGGAACATGATTTCACAAACATTCGGCTACTGTAAAGTAAACGTAGGAATACTGTCCCAGTGCAAGGCTTAGGCCTCCATTATAGAAATTAAGACATTGATAACCATGGTAAATCTCTATAATAATATCTATTCGTTTGGTATAAGGGTCGTTTACCAACATCAAGTGTAATTATTGAGAATGAAAATTATGACAACTATCAAAGTCAGTCAGAGTGACAATCACTCAATGAAAGGTCGGTGTAATACCTACGTTTATCGACCTACGGACTCCAAGAGCTTTCATCTAATAGAATAGCCAAAGCAAGTTGTCCACGTGACATTTCGCTCAACACACAAGAGCCATAAAATAAATAAATATGATTTTTATATCGATAAGTACCAATTTTCAGCACTTCTCTGCACAAAACTAAAATGCATTAAAATTAAACTCTGTCTAATCTCGCATGGGTGGCAGTGATTCCTTAGCATCATGTAGCCTGCTTGCTCATTTGTCGCCTCTAGCATAAAAAATAAAGCCCTTGATTTGCATCAATGGACATGTAGAATTTGAGTTGTACCGACAGCATCTACTCGTATGTCAACATAAGGAAGCCTTCTCATTGATATTTAACCAAATGTAATAATATTATGTTGAGTTGGGAGTGTATTAAAGAAATTAGACAGATTGTACAACCCAACGTGTTACTGTCTGTACCTTCTTTATTTTATTCGTCTTTGCCAGTAGCTACCAACGAAATAAGCCGCATGCTGGCGGCACTTTTTAGAACACTTAACATATTTTTATCTACTTTTATCTACCAAACGAAAAGGGCGGACATTTAACATTTCTTTTTGAATAATATCGTGTCGCTTTGTGTACGAGCTGAATATTCATGCATGTAATTTGCGGTCGTGTTTTACTGACATTTTAGTGTATTAAACAAACGGAGCAAAAGTTTTTAAGTCGCAATTTCATTATGGGCAGCATTGTTAAATTAATCGATTAAATTTACATTTTGTTTACCAACGTGTTTGTTGGCGTATGTTACATTGTGCTAAACATGAAATATTGTACAGTCAGCCACACATCAGGTTACCACAACCTGTCAAATTTTCTCAATTGAAATTCAACCTAATCTGTTTGACAGTAAGATGAGAGTTGATTTAAGAAATTTAGACCGTTTTGTATACTTTGATGTGTGGCTGTACGTACAACTTCATATCTATCCGCAAGAACTAGTTTAATTTTGGGCCGCACACATGCGTTTTCCGAATTCGAAATTCCGCATTCCGCGTTAGTAAATGTATTTTATATTCAATACATGCATTCGGATGCCCGAATGCGGAATTTCGAATTCGGAAAACACATGTGTGCGGCCTATCATAAAGTGCTATGCTTATGCGCCTGTGCTTCAACCTCAACTCGACTGTCGATTATGTGAGCAATGCGCCAAACACCACCAAAATGTTTAATCATCAAACCAAAACCGCTCCGAATCAATTTTTCCCACAAAACCGCGCGCCGTAGCGCTAAAACAACATTTAAAACGACTCACGTGTAAACGTTTGCCGTTCAACCGCTGTTCTAGCGCTAATCCAATTAAGGCAAATTCATTATCTGCCATCGGAACGTGTTCGGGAAATAGTGATCCGTCGAAAGAACCCTCTGGAACCTCTGAAGAGGCTCTTGTGCGCGATTAGTGCTGGAGGGTCCTTTGCCCCCTTGTGCGGGTGCTGTTGGCTTGCTCCTCTTTGTGCGTGAGCTCTCAGCCCTCTGTGTTATTGGCTAATAGCAGAAGTTATTACAACGCTTTAGACTATATGAGTGTTTGTGGTGTCAGCTAACTTAACTCTTATAGTGTAAAATATAAGAATTGAACTTGAATCACAAAACAGTCCACCATTAAATCAGCGGTTGATATACATAAATGTAGATTGTAATATTAATATTACAGTGAAAATTCAACTGTCTACTATCATTTATGAGACCGAAATGACTAAATCGAGCAAATTCTTCCAAAAAAAGCACGTTTTTAATTAAATTTTTAGTAGTTGTTGATATAGCGGAAATAGAAAGACATCATTAATTTTGTGAAAATCGACGGACGGACTGAAAGAAAGCTGAGTTTGAGCTATAGGGTCCCAACCCGATACATCTAATTAGAATTACAAATTATACCAGCATAAATATCCAAACAACTGTTTTCCGACATTTCCTATTTTTAATTTACCTTAAAAATCTATAATAGCGAAATTCTGTAAATACCATTTTACTCAAGTGTATTTGATAACCGATTTGTTTGATCTATAAATAGGTATGACCCGTGAAACACCCGCCTACACACGTTTTATTGCGATTCCGGTATCACATTTACAAATTTCGTGTTCACTGAAACATCACCATGAAACAAAAAGACGTCAGACATTCTTTGTGTGTAGATCATTAAACTTTGAAACAATAAAACATGCTATTTATATATCTTTCTGGTTTATATTTTCCTAAATAAATACTTATGTAGGTTATCATTATTGCTTTCAATCACTTATTTATAAAGCTAGTTATGTAAAACACACATAGGTTTCCTGGGGACCAATTTTCGTGCACTCGACATTGAAGTCGAATTAGAAATTTGTATGGACGAAAGTATGAAATCTTTAAAATTTGACTTCAATGTCGAGTGCTCTAGAAATGCTCCCCTCTGAGGCCGTATCGAGTAGACCCGATTCTGTTGAAGCATGACTCTTCCATTTGATAGTCTTGATCAAATTTCTGATTCTTCAGTATACCTTTATGTAAGTATATTATAAGTAAGAAAAATCTTCAAAACTCTTCCGATGAGAAAAGGAGGAGTAAGGAAACGAGCAAGCGGGTCACCTGGTGGTATCTGGACATCAACTGACTTCAAGGGGTGCAGAAATGATGTCCGCTTGTCTTCGTTTTGTTATGTTTTCGGTGTTAAAATAACATAGTAAACTACTCAATGTAATGAGAACGCAAACCCAATAAATATAATGCGTGCAGCCTGCAACAGTATAATTGGTTTTCAATTAAAATGCAATGCAAATGAGTACGAGTGGGGACAATCACATCGCGTAAACTTGGCCATTTGCTGCCGAGGAGTCTGGTGGAAACTACTATTACCTACCTTGTTGTTTTTGGAAGATTATATTCCTACCTACCTCTAATATCAACCATACAAATTTGGGGTTTTAGGTATGGCGCAGGCAGTAGGTACCTACTTATCTTTATCATATAATGTTACAGGCACATTGAAAAAAAAATACGCATCAGTTTAGATACCTATTATAACGGCAAAATTAACAATAACACGCTACATATTTAGTTTGAGGTTGGATTTTTTCAGTACTTCAACAGGCTAACTAGACCTTCACACCCTCCCTAAAATAAATACACAGATAGACAACATAGTGATTTTATAAAGGTTCCGTTTTTTTTCTTTTTGAGTAAGAAACTCGAAAATAAAACAGAATTGCTTGGTACAGTTTTGTTATCATTTTTGAAGCTCTGAACAGACTAACTCAGATTTTATCAAAGTACGGCAGACTCCGCATTTTGACCGGGGCATAAGTGAAACGGTACATCACTAAACGGAAGAAAGACCTGCAACCACCTAATAGCTTTCCAATTAAAATGCGATGCAAATGAACGGATGCACTGAGTGCGGGCAATAATAGCGGGTAAACTTAGCCATTTGCTTCGAGGAAGTTTGGCGGCGTCCTTCTGCTGTGTAAACAACAAATAATGCATTTATGCTCTGTTGTTGTTGAAACAGGGTTCATCAAACTTGCGAATTTGAAACAGGTTTCTCTCGTGAATAGTATAACTATTTAGTACTGTAAATATGGTTGTGAAATGTGGTCTGTCACTAATGGCGTCATAAAGCCGGACAACGATATTTGGAGTGGGCAAATAATTATCTTTCTTCTTCTTCAGCTACATGCATTTTCACAAAGTGATCTAATTTATACATTATAAGAAATCAATAGTACCTAGGTATATTGTTGGTTGCGGGAATTTAGGTTAACTTAAAACACCAAAAGATTTGCCGACAAGTCATGTAAGTATACTCAGTACCATCGAAAACACCCATCGAGTATATCTATTCGAGTATACCCAGTACCATCCAGTTAGTAGAATAGAATTCGAAACAAACATTTTAAAACCAATCAATCACAAAAAGCTAGTCTGTAGCTCAAATATTCCGATCAATAATAAACATGATGCGTGTAACGGATTAATAGCTTTTCAATTACAATGCGATGCAAATGAGCCGGCGTCCGAGTGCAGCATAACAGTGGGTAAACTTGGCTATTTGCTGCCGGTACACTGACGGTATCGGAACGCATACTACGATATAACAAAAGGTATACAATTGTAGGTGATACAATAGGGTCTTTTACTGTCGTTGAAATATCAACATACGATACCTAGACTCGATAATGTATTGTATAAATGTACGATTATTGAAGAAACATTTTTAAAAAGTTTGAATATAAAAAAGTTATAGAGCAACTAACTTTTGATATACCTGTCTCTTTCTTAAACAAAATTTTGTATGGCCTTTGTAGGAAGCACAAACCTAGCGATGTCATTAATAGCGTATCGCTCTCCTTTTCTAATTGGGAACTTTGCAGCTCTATATCTTTGGAACTAATGGTGATAGTTAAAAAATAAAAAGGGAGTTGTGATTCATACTGCAAAAATTTTACGATATATAAATAAAAAAACAATTTAACAAACGCATGTACCAGGATTTTTCAAATCTATGTGCGTATTTATACAACTATCTCGAAGGTGAGAGAAAACGTGCTAAAGCTGCACACGTTGGATAGTAATTGTCACATTTTTAAAGTCGTATTCACCATTCAGAGCAGTTTTAGCTTTAGAACTTTTAAATTCACGGTAAAATTTCTGTTACATCACCCAAATGCTTGAAAAAGTGTAAATAGGAATGGTGGAAAAATTTCAGAGGAATCGCCAACAGGTTTTTAAAAAAAGGTATTTAGACATTGTAAAAGTAGTATGTTAAATATTATTTCACTTATCTAACACTTACTCAAAATACGATAAGGTACTTTGTTGCGTATTCATGGACATTGTTGGCGACCAACTAGTCAGTAGAACCTTTTTGGCCACTGATAATAAACTTTAATTCTTGTGTTCTTTAAGATACGAGTACATAACCCTTATTATATAAGAAATGTCTCCGATAACCTACAGTCAGTTGTTGTAGCCTTTCCGTACCTATTTTTTTATAGTTTGGTAGCAGACGAGCAGGCGGATCACCTGATGGTAATTACTTGTAGGTACTACGTGTGTTTTACCGATATAAAATGTTACTATGGTGTACTTGTAGGTATTCACTCTAAATCCTCCTCATCATCTCCATCGTCATGAACCTTTTCACACATATTATGTTAATAATCTCAATGACTACACACGTAAGTACAATAGACAAAGATGAGACAGCTCCATTGCAATGTAAAAGATGTAGGAGAGCGTCTCTTAATAAGGAAGTGATTTCAAGAATTATTATTCTCATTTCGCAATAGAGAACTTTTAACAAGAAAACTTTCCAATGTTCCCGGCAACAACGTTGTGGGAAGTTATTGTAGCTACTGGCGAATAAATTTTGATCTTTCTATTAAATCGATCGGGCAGCTTCGAAACGCCTTTTATGCTACGATTCGGAATCAATCTGAAGGAGTATTGAAGTTTGTGAAAGGGAGTTTGTGATTGCAAGAGTGGTTTAAACTTAAGTGTTTCGAATTAAAGTCGGTTTTCTGATAAGAATAGTATAGAATAGAATAAAAAATTATTTGATTCTTTTCTTTAAAACTTCAAAATTTATTAAAACGTATTTTTAAAATTTTGTCAAGACGAGATTATTGTCGCAGCTACAGGTTCTAAATTAAATAGGGCTTTGGTTTAGGCAATAAAAAAAACTACGAACTTAGATTATTGCAATGATTATACCTACAATGATGCCAGATGTAGGTATGCTTTCTAGTTCACCTAAAATTGTCCTTGATTTCGGCAAATAAGGTGCCCGAACTAAAAATACATAATAATAGTTCATTGATTGCAGTGGCCATTACCTAGCAATTTCAGGGTTGCACAAAATAGTTACGTATGACCTAAAATATTTTCCAAGATGGTGGTAGCTAGACATTTTCGAGCGTGTCTAGATCTATTGCATTTCAGTCTAACGATACTAACGGTGGAAGTTGCTCAATATAACTTAGTTTGGGCTCCGTTGTTAGCTCACTTTGCTTGTTTTATGAACTTCATGTAGTTGCTTTGAAGGAATGGACTTGGTATACATTGAACCGAGAGAGATGGTTGAAAGTTGGAAAAACGAAGACGTTGTTAAATTTTAAAGTAGTAGGTGCCTACTTAGTTTACTAGTCTTGTTCTTGGATTATGTATCTATGAATATGTAGAGATGTATAACATCCCATAGCATTTGTTGTGCAAATAAAAAAATAAAGTGTCTACAACTCCTCTCTTGTGTCCCTAATGAATCCATACTATTATTATACATGGGAAAGTGTGTATGTCTGTCTGTATGTATGTTTGTCTTTCTTTCACGGCAAAACGGAGCGACGAATTGACGTGATTTTTTATGTGGAGATAGTTAAAGGGATGTAGTACTCTCAGTATGGGCAAAAAAAAGCATAAGTTACTTTTTGCCCCTCCGTGCTACCCCAAATTTAACGTGAGCGAAGCTGCGGGCAAAAGTAAGTTATTTATAAATGAGTAATTTATCCATTATTTTCCGACAAAAGTGTTATTTTTATACTGTCAGTTTATGAAAGCCTATAATAAAGTCCCCATGCAAGCCAATTTACTAGCGTTGCTCACTCAAAGCACAGATTACTTAATGCTCCTAACTAAGTAGATACGTTATCTAAAGTGATTTTCGATTAACATCCTTAGCACGCCGCTCGTGTTATGGATTTCAGTCGTCCATATGGACAAAAGGAAGAAAAAGTAAAGTATCGACATAGACTGTACACATACATAGTGGGACAGTATACCAGGCTTACAAATGCGGATGGATAATCACAGACCTCAGCAATTTCCGAAAAATTCGAAACATGCTCTTTGCATGACCCAGGAATCAAACACAGAACTCCGAGATCACTGCTCACCTTAGAGCATTCAACCATGCTCTACGCTGCTCACGACTCGGTTAAATTTCAGAAAAGCACCATAAATGTTCAGGCCTACAACCAAGCATATCGTAAAACAGTTTCACAGAAACAGGCCTTTGACAAGATGTTTCGTCTCGGCGAGCGTCAAAAAGCACGGCCACAAGATGTCTTGCTCACAGCAACCAGGAAATGACAAGGAAATTGCCCCATTACGCTGCCGAGCCGTGAGCTGCATTCGAATTACTTCTTCTCTTGTAATTTTGCATAGCTTAGGAGCGATACGGGGGGGCCTTAAAAGCATCTACGCACTGAATCGGCAATGCCTGGCGTGAGATACGGAGTCTCACATAGACGTGCTCACTCTACACGTCTTCACGTCTTATGGAATAAGGCTCAGAATTGAATGACGGTTTTGCATCGAGTAGATAAAGGATTGGATAGTGAACCGTGAAGAGTGTTTTCATTTGATCAAGTTTTTAAAGTGATTTTGAACGAATGTAACCCAACTTTAGGGGATCATTTCAGTCTCTTGTTACATGAACTTAGGGAAGCATATGAGTATGAAGTTACATACAGGAAAAGTGGTTACGTATTGACTTGGCAATACAAAACGTAATACATGGGACCGTTTACTTGGCACACAATATTGTTGGCAGTAATTTTTAGGTACTTATTATTATATCTATAAATGTTACCGGCAATGTGCATAATTCAATGAAATAATTAATAATATTGTTTTCCATTACTAACACATTTTGTCTAGTCAATATTTAAAAAGCCTTGGTATTGTTTTGATTGAATGTCTGCTGTTCCATCGGCAATCGTTACAATCAATTGATTATTAGTTACTATTTACCAATAAAATAAACGAGCAAACGGACCTTATTCGATAAATTAAAATTAACTTAACAAATAAATTGTTTCATATGCAGGTAAAAAAAAGATTAGGTTAGAACAGCTCGCAAGTCAGTCGAGCAAAATGTATGCGCCGCGGGAGCGACCAGTAAAGCGCTAGAAGAAAAAAGCAAAAGATATAAAAAATTAGTTGGTTAGGCCTTGTTACAACAAACCCATAGCACAAAAAACGAGTTTTCTATGGTGGTTCTCTCTCTCAACTTGTATAATCCCCAGTAGCGTCCAAAGCTGTGGATTTTGAGCCCAGAGTACGCTCAGACCATGATTCAATTTGTTTGACAGTAACAATGAAGAGATCGTATTATTATTAGAGTAAATCACAGATATTCCAATATCAAAGTATATATTTATAAAATGTAAATAAATCGTTGGCGATAGAATTCAATTCGTGAAGTAAATAGATAAATAAAACTTAGTTCCACGAACAATTACAAATGATAAACTTTGCAGTAATTTTCATAAATCACTGAGCAATTTACACAGAACTGGAATAAACTGATAATGGAGGCAAAACAAACTTGTGTACGATTCGGCTAACTGCGCTGAGCTACTTAATAAGTAGGTTTAAGTATTATTAGGAATCATTGATTCAATTAATCTACTATATAAATTGAGATTTAGGATTTGTGATGGTAGATTAGTGAATAAGAACGCGTCTTCAATACGGGGGGTCGTGGTTCGCATTCGCAGTTCGCATGAGTACACCTCAGGTTTTGTCAAATCTGTATAGGATTGGATCCGAATGCAAACATCGTTTTGTTACACGTAAGACTCTCTCTCTCTGCATTCGGATGACGTGTGCGAATGAGACAGAAGAAGATTAATAAAAGATAGTTATGAATATAACATTAACTTATTTCTTAACACTGGTTTTCATTGCCTAATCTTCTACAGCTATTATGCATATTTTTATCATTAGCCCAGAGCCATGAGGGAAAACCTCGTCAAAAAATCTGCACGGTTTAGATATTTTCTGAAACGTGTGACCATGATTCAGTTGATCTGTTCCCCTGTTAAAGGGTTGCGAGGTCAGGCGGCAGTCGCTTCATTGTAATTAATAGACTCCCCAAATTCTGCATCATAGTCTAAGCGGACTCCACTCCAGTAGGGCTAACATGCGCACCGCGACAATATTTTGTCGACTCTCATTCGCGAAAACGCATCCATCTATCCCGCTCATCGCTCAGACAGGTGAGCAAGAAGCAACTTGCGCCGACACAATACGAGTGTCGACAAATTATTTCGTGGCGCGCATGTTAGCCCGGCAGGCTCTACAGCAACATCGATGGACGTAGCTGGGAATTACATACTAAGATAAGATAGATTCAATTAATCTATTCAAATCACCTCAAATTTATGTTTTTAAACTTTCGCGTTGCATTATACAAATACTTGATGTATACCCAAATCCTTAAATTGTTTTTAAAACAGCTGTCATAATGCAATATTCAATGTGTCGTTAGGTCCTAATTCTGTTGTTCCTTTTACAAGTTTATGAGGATTTCCTACTTTCAACCTATTGTCAACTATTGTACGGGCTTTAGAAAAAAACACCTTTTTCCTTATCAACCTTAATGCATTCGGGGCCGATAATAAGCAATTTATATGACCCATTAGAGAATCAGCAAACCGTTAAGATAAATGTAAAGGATAAAGTCTTAATTGCACTCCAGAAACAAAGTGGAGGATAGGGTGACCAAACGATCGTGTTTGGCTTTCCGGTGACCAGCACCAAATATTCACTGTGCTTTTTAGCATATTTTATTAGAAACTTCTAGAGGGCTTGTACTGGTGATAGGAATATTTTTTTCTCAAGGAACATACAGTACAATCTCAAAAAAAAATTCCTTCCCATACAAATTGCATCAATCAGCTGATCACGTTTGTACAGAAAGGTGAGTCATAAGAGATTAGACCCTATGTTTGCAGTTGCAAAATGTATGTTTTTACCAGGATATTATCAGATAGTGCGCCAAAAACACATATTATATCGTTGTCTCCAAAATAGCTTACTCATACCTTACTTGTATGAATAAGTATATGAATCAACGAAAGTAAACAAACCAATTTACTTATAATACTTACTTACTCCACTGGTTCAGCGGACACGAGTTTTGGCCCCCAAAACAAGAGAACGCCACTTTGATCAAACCTGCACCACTTCTTGCTAGTCTTGTGAGACTAAACGAGGATTGTTTCGTGAAAGCATACCAGAGCCGACCAATGGGCCGACGACGCTCTGTTGCCGACCAAGGTATCGCTGGAAAAACGACGTTGCATTTTATAGTTTGTAAAAACTATAAAACACCGACATCTGCTCACCCTAGCGCCAGCGGTGAGAAGAATTGTTCAATAAAAAGGTAATAAAATCTACTTCGGCGCAATCTTGTTCCGTGGAATGTAACTTCCATGACACTCTGCATAATAATATAGCGCAGATAAACTTTCTACCGAAAAAAATACAATGTGACAAAATAACTCTTCCAAATTGTAGGTGTAAGTTGTAAAAATTTTATTTTTACGTTCGGTAAGATCAATAGGTACTTCGAACGGGCAAAAATTCACAAGCAATATAAGTCACACGGCAGTAGCTTCATTGTTATTATTGTATAAGGCTCCCCAAATCCTGAATTATGGTCTAAGCGACAAGCGTATTAGCGTACCTACCTCGGTTCTCCAGAGAAATAGTTTTGCACGCAACCGTAAATTACACGCAGAGATTAGAGCAAATGAAAAATCTGTTTGATTAAGAATAATAATTATACACGAGTTTACATAGCAAATTATACTTACTTACTCCACTGGCTCAACGACCCGAAACGAGTCTTGGCCTCCGAAACAAGAGAACGCCACTTCGGTCGAGCCTATACTTATTGCCAATCCTTGGCCTGAAGTCCTTGCGGATCACTCTCAAAATTAAATTACTAGCAAATTATATCTAACTCCAAATTTGAACTGAAAAATACCTTTTTAGGAGCACAAAAATAACTATAGTACAATCTATCAGCAATGTTGTATCAGGTCCTGACGCATGTAGCATACCTCACGTCGCCCTCAACCTCGGCAAGACAACCGGAAAATTAGAAAGTAAACACTGGATTTTACAGTGGAGATTTATCGAGATAATAAAAGGTGAATTAACTTTTGTTTTAGTACCGTAATACATTTTACATTACGAGTTGGAGTAGATGTATGAGATTATTGTGATAGTGGATTGTGAAAATAATAGAGGCTTTTTGAATACTCACAATGATTTATGAGGTTGAATTACTTGACTTATTGTCTTAAGCCCTCAAGCTGGGGTAGAGGGCATCCACAGTCTTGTCTTGATCTTCATGCTTGAATTCACTCAAAAGTATTACCGATGTTTTTATTTTGATTTACGGCTCCAGTTTCAAAAACCGTTTTAATACCAAATACCTCTTAGTAATTACCAATAACTATGTTTAGATCGACAACTATTTATAAAGAATAGACAACGACAAGGCTTATAGGTAAACTGAAAAATATGAAAACCAAACGCGATGTAATCGACGCCCAGCGTCATCTATTGCTTCAGTGTGAAACTAATGTAAAGACATGAAGTGAACGCGGCTTGTTTGGTATAAAGGTTCAGCTTATTCTTTCGTTCAAAATTATCTATTTCGACGTTAAATTTCCATCGCTTATTATTTATGTTGGCTAAAACCACAAAACGCTGTAATATCTTCATTTTTCAATAGTTTCCGAATTTTGATTCTGGTTGAGTAACTTTATAATACTATAAGTACTAAGGTACTTTTTTAATTGTTCCTAGACAATGAGTGTGAATTTTATGACTTATATTTATTTATATCTGCAAACCCTGACCTTGCAAAACATGATTTTAATTACAAAGAAGCAGGTGAAGGCCAACACGCCACACAAGCTAATTACCCAACGAGAACGAAATGAAGAGGTCTTTATTCAATTAAAAGAGACAGAGCACCGCAACCGTTCCCAGGATATACCCTCGAGGCTTAGGAGACAAATTTGCCTCGAAACAAATGCGATTCAAATTCAGACAAATAGTCCCTGCGCGGAAGGAGCCGTTTACCAGGAAATTCGTCCATCACTCTTGGCCTGCGCAAAATTTGTTTTTTCCTTTTCTTTGGCTAGCCCCATTACGAGGCACGCAAGTAATTCACTCGCTTAATCATTTCATAATTATAGATCTTAAGTGACCGAATCTGTGCTGCCGTACTTACACCAGATGTGTGCCTTTTTAGAGTTCCGTAGCTAATTGGCAAAAAACTGGACCCTTATATATTCGTCATGTATGTCTGTCACTTTGTTCCGAAACTAGAAGAACCTTGTACCACCTACAGTTGAAATTTTGTAAGTAAGAAAACAAATAATAAATTTTGAGGGTTCCCCATACTTAAAGCACATTTTCTTTACTTATCCCATACGTGTAAGATCTATAGATAGGTTTCAAAAATTTTAATTGAGGTTTTTACTACAAAACATCTTTTTCTTAATTAAATAGTATGGCCGAGAGACACTTCCAAAGTTGGAAAATGTGTCCTCCCCTTCTCTAGTTTCTAAAATAAGTGAATGAAAACTAAAGTACATAATATATAATATGATGTACATTACCATAGAACTACTACAGAAAATTGGTTTGAACCAGATCTAGTAAGTATTTTTTTCTATACGTCATAAATGGTAAACCGGAAATTACCTTTCACTTAATCAACTCAAACATGAATGTTATTTATGCTAAGGAACCATTCATGGGCGAGTCCAACTCGTACATCGCCGCTTTTCCTTGTTTTGTTTTAAAGAATATCTTTATGATAGTATAGATTCAGACAAATCACATTACATTACGAGAGATTGCTACCAACGATAATACTGAATTATTGCATCTGATGTATTTTTCATGTCTGTGTGGTATTTTGTAATAAATGTTAATAAACGTTTACTTGTTAGGGGTTCGTTTCACAAACTATACTATTTATAAAAGGAAAAGCTTATTTTAATTAGCTTAGACATCCTTAATTAAGCTTAATTTCACTCAGCAATTTCTTTGCATTGCCTTACCCCATTGTCAACACGCTGTTTTCTTTCTCTACCTAAAGATTGAAAGAATTCATTACAAGCGATAAGACCGCCTGATTGTACCTACTGTTTATTGCTGTTGTTTCACTCATGTATTTTATTTTTATACAATAATGAATATTTATTCAACTATCTTCAGGCTTAGATTAAAGAAAAAACACTGCTGCAATTCAATCGACACCCAGCGACATCTATTGGAGCTAATAGTGAAACAAAGTCCCGAAACTAATACAGGGCGGGCCATGTAAAGATAAAGCGATACTCGACTGCCGATGAAAGGAGGGTAAATGTTTTACGGGCGTATGATGGTGCGCTACTGCCCGAACGTCTCGACTGATTTTGACGTGCGAGTTGCCAGGAATAGAGAGTACACATGCCTACGCACACATTTGTGCACTATATATAGCTGATTCTTGACCAAAATATCAGGAAGAGGATAATATTATTTGGATAAAATAATATTTTCTCTTGAATAAGTAAAGCACATTTAATATTGAAGTCGAGGAAGTAAACCTACATTTTTCCAAGTATACCGTAATCTGTACCTAAATCCTATTATCAATTTGCTTCCGTGGAATATTAAATTCACAGATACTGACCAACCAGCCACTTATGTTGCGAGGAGCTTACATCAAGAAGCCTTTGAAGTCAGATCCTGGGCCGAGACCACGGGCCTTTTAAGGTTGTCAGTAATTGCTTGTTAAAAACGTCCAAATCAGAGATAGTATATCTATAAAATATCTGCACGGGTATTTAAAAATACACGAGTAACTTGGATATTTATATGACCATGTGTTTGAATAAGAGTTTTTTTAATGAGGTACTAACAATGTAATTTGCAAATTGATTAGTCCTAGATACCAACATAGGTATACCTTTACCCATAAAATACGTAATTGGCTTTAACTATCTCTGCCAGGTCTTATAAAAGTTATGTTAATTAATAATTCCTTTAATTAGAATTTAACTACAAAAAAATTTAAAAGTTCATAATCTTATTGAAAATACAACTTAATTCAAATCCCTATAAACTTACTTTTTTTTAGTTTTATAGTCTATAGAGTCCCACTGCTGGGCAAAAGCCTCATAAACTTAAAGCAGTGATAATAAGGGAGATCCCAGCACAGCCAAATACTAAATGTTACTAATGTAATTACTAATAATATTATTTTGTATGTTTGTATATCGACGGATCCATCCAAACATACAAAATAGACTGCTGAAATCATAAATTCCGTTTTTAATTTTCTTTAGTTGGGTAATATATAGGTAAGTGAAATATAAATAGTAATATTATACCCAATATTAATTATTTAGGTGTAGTAGGTACTTAGTTGATGCCTTTGATTTCAGCAGAGTTTGCATTTAACTCCCATGGCTCAAATATTCCAACTTGCCGGTTCGAGTTCTCAATAAACATTGCCTCTCATAGATAGATACTCTCACTACAAGTTGTATAATGTTTAATGTGTTACTACCTCGTACTAGCGCAGTACGTTACTACATTAATTACTACGTTACGAAATCAAGTTATGAAGAGGTAAATGTAGTGGCGGTTATTGATATTTGCAACGACTGGGTTATTTCAGCCTTTAAAACATACTGGCCGATCTTCCGCTATGTGTACCTGATGGTAGCAATGCATTGAAATACGACTAAATCTAGTTAGTGACTTTCCGGAATCGCGTAGTGTGTCCCGGCTGAGATGTTTCTAGATCTACTCGTCTCGATCTATAGTTTCTAAAATCTTCCCAATTCCAAATCATTTTAACCCCCGATGCAAAAACGACGGGGTGTTAAGTTAGACGTGTCTGTTTGTTTGTTTGGCTGTCTGTGTGTGGTATCGTAAATCCCGAACGACGGAAAACCGATTTTGATTTTGTTTTTTTTTGTTTGAAAGTAGTAATAGTCGCGAGTGTTTTTAGCTAGATTAGATGGCTACCAACTTAAGGTCACCACCACAAAATAATGAATTTCATATTTTGATTTGATTCCCGTAAAATGCTTAGGTATACGAAATGAACGGGTATGGGTATTAGAATGCATACATTATGAAAACTTGGCTTTGTAAATTGTCATTAGGTAAAAAGGAGTCTTACTATTGTCTGATCGGTGCAGTCCACCGACTACACCACCAAAACATGTCGTGCTACTGCACGGCTGATTGATGATTTTTGTAGGTACCACTCGACCTTGAAAACTCTAAGTGGACGAAGTCAACATAGCCTGATGGGCAATAATCGTGATTCTCCAAGCTCTAACTTTTCACCCTTTGATGCCTTTGTGAGACATCAGAAGCAATTGCCAGTAACAGGAATGCCTATCGCGATTGCTTGTTTGACGCCGCCGAAGCAATATCGCGCTCACTGATGTGAGAACAATACTTAGCTATTCACATGAAAAACCGATTCGTTACCAACCAACCGAGAGACTACCGTACTCCTTTCTAAAAAGCTGGCAACGCATATAAGAGGAGTCTTATATCAGAAATGCTAATGGGCGGCGGTGATCTCTTACCAGCATATGACCAAGTCCCCAATCCTTGCGATTTTCGATATAATAAAAAAAAACATGGCGGCTAACGCATGAAAACTATGCATACAGTTTTTTCGATATAAGTACACCGTGCTTTTTTAACCGTTCGCGAAGGTATTATCCTACTGATGTAAACAAACAGTGTTCCGAAGGGAATATGTTCAATAGGAAAATTTATGTTTTCAGGGTTAGTGTCAAATCTCAAAAAATAAAACTCACCTGTGTACAAAAGTGATCAGCTGATTGATGCAATTTGTATGGGAAGGCATTTTTTATCCCTATGTTCCTTATGAAAAAAATATTTGTTTTCATCAATATAATCCACTCCAGAAATGAGTAAGATGGTTAAAAAGGCGCGATATATATTTATTTGCGATAAATATTACAAGCACGAGAATTGGAGGTCTGATTTATTTGTCTGCAAAGAACTGCGCCCAAAAAAACAGAGATAGCATAGGTTATTCCGAGCCATTCCAGTTGTCCACCACTGACTCAGTCCCAGACCCAGTGACTCGACTTTAGTCAAAAAGAGTGTCGCATTCAGTATCAGACCGCACCAGTGAAACTGTGGAATCATCTGCCGAGCAGATACGACCTAGTGATCTGTAGAAAAGGGCTTATTCCTTCCTTAGGAGCCGGCAACGCATTTGTAATGCCTCAGGTGTTGCAGATGTCCATGGGCGGCGGTGATCACTTACTATCAGGTGAGCCGAGCTCGTTTGTCCGCTATATTGTAAAAAAAAGACCCAGTGACTCGTCTTAACGTCGTAAGGCCCAGACAATCACAATAGAAAATCAATTGTTTTATGCCTTTTAAAAAGCTTTTGGGTCTTACGACGTTAAGTTGAAAAGAGTGAACCGTCTTAAAAAAATGCATTAAAAAAATTGCATTTATCACAAGACCTTATCAGAAACAGCCAAAACGTCAGTGCCCTAAGTCGTTAAAATATAATTCACGGCTCATAATCACGAGTCATCCAATGAAAGGGAGATAATCTTTACGAAGGGTTTACTGCGAAGATGTTTACAATGTTTCCAGATAAATTTGTACTATCCGCGAACCCGGATGCGGGGTCTTAGCCATATTTTATGGGGTCACCGCTAATGTTAGTTTTATCTAAGAAAATGTATCGCTGGTTTGATAAAAATAAAACTATTCATCTAACCAACCGCTTGCTGGTTATGGAGACATTAGGTGTCTTCTTTCGCAGTTTTCTTAAAAGTAGGTACTTTGTGCTTGAATAAATAACTAATAACAACTTTTGCCTATTAGGTACTTTGGTAAATTGGGTCCACTATCAAGGTTTCCGCAATCATGGTAAATACGTGAAGGCAGAGCAGCGCTCTGCTTCATCGAGTGAGTGAAGGTAACGGGGGCCCAATACTTGTTACTCTACTGACTGGTTTGCAGGTGTCTATGGATGGCAGCAATCACTAGCCATCAGGTGATCCGTCTGTTCGTCTGCTATCACATGAAAAAATGAAGCCTTTTGACTAGGATCAAACAAATATGTTACTCGTACTGACACTGTTACTCGTGCTTCTAACCATAATGGTCCAGGTCAGTTTTTCTAGATATTACCTACATATAAGATTATCAAGTTATATTAAGTGTTTTTTTCTCACCTCCACATTTCCTCCAAACTAACTCATGGCAGACCAATTTTTTTCAACAAATTTTCGGTCTACTTTTCGTATAGAGCAAACTTAGACCCAAAAAGGTTGGTGTGGACAAGCCGTCACTTTTTAAAATAAATAATTATGCACTTATTACATGCTATTGAAATAAGGAAGCTCAGTTCAAAGTCTGGTAAACCCATTCTCAAATTATTATATAATATTGGTAACCACATCTAGCAATAAAGCTACGGTTTGGCAAATAGATCTGTTCCAACTGAAATCCATGTTTGTTTGGCCAAATAAATACATCATTAGTAGCACTGGAGGGGTTTCTGATGCAATTAGAATACCGCAAATTAAACCTGCATGTAAATTAATTTATGCTAAATTCCTGCATTCGGTATAGAGCCTTTCAAATCACCTAATTTTGCGACTAATTCCTAATTCATACGATATATCTGTACACAAATTATATTAGTTTAATTGATCTTTTGAGAGCCAAGCCAAGTATACATATAGGTACTCGTATTTTGATGACGGTAGGCATGCTAACTGCCGCATTTAGATACGTTAATAAAACTTTAATTGTCACTTAAGTAAAAATTCGAATCCTTTATTTAAGAGACAATCTGTAATTAAGTTATTGAGCATTCAGTTTAAATGTCTTCTCTGAATGCGGCTGCAAATGACTTTCACAAGATCGTGGGAGAGCCACATTTTATTGGGCCAGCTTGACCAGAATCATACCACGGCCTATCAGAAAATTGGCCTGAAACAGTGCCTACCTTGTATTTTGTTGGGTGAGTAAGGGTACTGGAAACCCATTGTGACTCCACTGGTCTTCCGTTGAGTCCATGAGAGGCAACAATCGTTCACCATGAAATAATCCGTCAGCTCGTCTGCCACCTATCGCATAAATAAGACAGGCATACATTAATTTGTGTGTATAAGTGGCAATTGGCAGGACACAATGCGAGGAGTGGAGATGGCGTACATGAAGTCGAAGCCTTGACATGCTCCCCACAAGGTAGACCGACGATTTGGTGAAGGCCGCAGGTAACCCTTCAATGCAGGTGGCACAGGACCGATTTGTGTGGAGATTGGAGAACATTTGAAGAGGCTTATGTCCATCTGAGGATGACTAAAGGCTGAAATGATGGTGAGGATGACATTAGTTTGTATAAACGTAATTAAGTAACAAAAGCATAAATTGATTGAAATAGAAATGGCTCTAGTCATGTCCTAACGCGCACGTGGCAAAGTTTTGATCCCGATCAAACTTGTACTCTCTGCGGAAAATTGAGTAACTTCCAATAGTAAGACCGGGGTTTAGTATTCGCTGCTTCGTTTCTTCGAGATTATACTGCAAGAAAATTACTCTTGCTATAACTACAAACTCTCTTTTTAACTTGAAGTTATCGTCTTCATATACTCCTAGCTTGATATAATTTTAACTAAAACTACCATGCTAAGAGGCTTCAAGGTATGTTTTTCCATTTAAATCTTATATATTTGTATAGCGCAGGTATAGCTAAAATAGGTATTCGTAAACCCCTTAGGCATTTCATTAGGAATAGTAGTTAGTAAAAATGTAAAAGTTCATGTATGTATATTATATAATTATAACAAATTTACTATCAGAGATGGCTGGCAGCACGAGCGATGTTAAAGCACGTAAGTGGTTCAATTTACTAAACTACATACGGACATTTATAACTAGCTGTTTATTAATTTCAGAGAGTACCTAGTTGATCAACTATCTAGGAAATTGATCATCGTAAGAGTCATGTTATTAAAAAAGAAATTTTATAAAATTAAATAAAAGAAATTACTTAAGTCTTGATTTGCTATTCTATTCCGTGATTAGTTGTCTGTCCCACGTTAAGAATGATTCTCTATACAAACCAAATGATTACATAGAATATTCATGCATGATGAAAACAGCGCGTCTATTAATACTGAAAGAGTAAATAGCGCATGCCGCCCACAGCGATTAGCGTTGCTCACAGCGATACAGCGCGTGCCGCTCGTAGCGATAGCGCGCGCAAACAGCAGCGGATAATCCGCATTGGACGTCCGCCGACGCGTGCGAGTGTCCTGCGGATCTTTCTAATTACATAGTTTTTATTGCAAATGAAAACAGATGTTTTATTTATACACAAGGATTTAAGCGTTGTATTTTTGCATCATGGCATGGCTGGACACCGGTGTATTATTTATTACCACTGCCCTGTATGTTTTAGCAGGTTTATTACTAGTGTGAAAGAATAAAAATTTAAGTGAGATTTAAATGTTTTTTTCTGTTAAGAAAAGCAATTCATTATCAATTTAGTGTGAAATAGGTAATATGTTGAAAAGTAATAAGTTGGTGATGAACATTTTTCTGACAAAGCTACGCTGGAGTTTTCCTGGCTATTTAAAGGCGAGAAATCAACAGCAATGCAATGTATTATTTATTTACATTTACAAAAAGCCACCCATTGATTGAGTAGCTATTGAACAAAGATTAAATACCTACGATTATGTTACCAAATCTAAAAATTCTTAAAAAAACTACCTACATTTATAAGAGTTAAATTTGTGTGACCTTTATGTATATTTCCTACATGTTATTTATTGCAATAAAATAAAACCCCATACACATCCCATCGATCTAGCTCCATTATTTATCCTGGGAGTCAGATGCGAGTGCTCCCGCTCGAGTGGGCAGCAAGAATCGGGGACTATTTGTCTACCAATCGGAACGCGCCGTTGACGCGACGTCACGACGTGCTTCGGTGACGTTTGACTGATGACGACACACGCCTTGCTTTGGTTTAATCGGAACCGTAATTTTCTGTAGAATCTGATCTTGTAAGTTACTCGGAGACTGAAATAGATACTTTTTTTTTATTATTTTATGGCTTACTCAAAATCCACAGCCCTTATTATTTTTTTACTTACCTGCCTATTCTCAGTCGACTGTGCTGGCAGTCCCAGAAATTCGTTGACACACTGATGATGATTATGAAGCATAACCTAATATCTTTCTTCATATTTGAAATTATAACTCTGACCCTCAACTGCCTTGACGGCTGAGACCCATGGTATTTTGGTGGTTTGGCCACATATTTTGCTATAGTTACGCCCCTGTCAAGTTCCCAACTTACGATATTGCTGTCATAGTCCCGCGGTCATATCTACCCTTAGAAGGAAACATATAGTTGTGGTTATCAAAATGTTTGGGGTTCACGGTGACAATTCGAATAACTATAGTAATACTCGCCATATCTGCCGTAGAACTGACAAGCGTTGGGATAAACGAGTTCTGGAGTGGAGACCGCGTCTTGGTAACCGTAGTGTAGGACGGCCTCAGGCCAGATGGAGGGACTATCTGCGAAAGAGGGCTGGCTGGAGCTGGATGCGAGTAGCCGAAGATCGGTCAAAGTGGCGAGCATTTGTAGAGGCATGTCCAGCTATGATGATGATAGTAATTCTGAAAGATGGTGTTTCGTAACAATTACCTATCTGAACGATAGGGAACCCTATTCGCTAAATAAGCGGACGAGTTTTATTATTATAATTTAAAGACAAAATAAAGAAAGGTTTTCTATTCTAGTAAGAACTTAACTGCAAACTTTCTCTAAATAGTTGCAGAGTTAGGGACTGGGAAAAGTTGTAGAGTTAAAGTTATTGGTTTTTTCAAGACGAGCATCTGATATGGTTTAAACTTTAGAATAGATTCTCTAGATAACCACTTTCTAATATTTACCTTATATGGACTGTCTTTGTAAAATAACGTTTTAAGTTCATTGGCCCATTAGTATCAGTACATCAGCGGTTTTTTATATGATATGATGAGAAGAAAATCTTTGAAAGTAATACCAAGAAAGTTTTCTTTGTTCAGCGTATTAAGAACTATGGGCCTTCGTGATCTTTAAGACTATGTTTCTGGTTTTTATGATATTTTACCGAATCGCGTAGGTACTTTTAGTGACCCATCGAACAAAAGAGGGCTGCCAACGCTGTACATTACGTATCAATAAAACACTATAAGTATGAGCTGTTGCAACTTATTATGAAGGGAAAATTGACTGGCAAGAGTCGTGTAGAGAGGATGTTAGATTCATAGCCAACATTACGTAAGTAGTTAGTCAAAAAGCATTTTAAAAAGCATTAGTTAGGTTTTGCAAATCCAAAAAAATACATGATTAAAATCGTTGTAATCATTTGAAATAGGCATCAATAAAGTTAATTCTAATTCATTGTAGTAAATTCAAATAACATGTGAGTAAAGAGCATGGAAGAAAACTTATATCACCCCATCCCCCATTTGCGACAGGGGTTAAAAAGAGGAAATTTTACGAAAGAATGTTATTGTGATATTATTGCTACCAGGAAATAACACATAAATCAATGATCAAACCAGTTCTCCTCGTATATTGCGTGACGACGAACGGAGAAAAAGATTGCATAAGTAACAACTTTGTTTCCTTATTACATTCTTACCGCGCTCATGTTTTTCATATAATATGTATGTACGTACGCTTATTACGCGTATTGAATGCTTTAGTGGGCCAGAATTTTGTTTCTTAAAATAAAACCTTAGAATAGATGAAAGGATCAATAAGACTCTCGAAGATTTCAAAATGATGGAGTTAAAGGTTGATAGCGCACTTGTGACTCTACTGGAAGCTGCAGGTGTCTATGGGCGGCGGTAATCGCTTACCTTCAGGTGATCCGTCTGCTCGTCTGCCACCTATCACATAAAACAATGACAAACTAATTGTGCGTGTTTCTATTAGTTATTTTGCTCTTGTATAATATGGTAGGTGTTATAGTTTTAGTATAATTGTATTTCAAAAAGTCAACGTCAATATAGTTTGTTATTATACAAAGGCTTGTACACAGTGCTTACAAGGGAAGAGTATGTAAAATTAAATATTGATCGAATAACCAGAATCTATTTTCAAGTCAGCTAACAACAGAAACAGAATGTATTCAAAATTAAAAAAGAAAGTAAATTTTGAACACTTCACAACGTATTTTGATATCTAAACTTGTTAGTAATGCCACGTAGGTACTTTTTTAACCACTCATAATTTAATCTACAATCCAAAGTTCCTCCGTTTGAGAGCGGTCGGTAACTGCATATTCAAATCTGCTTATTACATTAGGTACCTAAAGGCGAGGTTTAGTTGAAGCATAGTATAAAAGCTTTCCAGCTGCCAGAGCTGATGGTAGCTCAGTAGATGAGAATCATCCACATCTACTTCAAATTAATTTACGTTCAGCAGCAACCCACGCTCGTCCACTGCTGGACATAGGTCTCCCCCAATGCACGCCACCGCTCCCGATTTTCGGCCACTCTCATCCAGTTCACTCCAGCCAGCCTTCGAATGTCGTCATCCCATCTTGTAGCAGGGCGTCCAACACTACGTTTACCGAGTCGCGGTCTCCACTCAAGGACTTTATGGCTCCAACGGTTGTCAGTTTTGCGGCTAATGTGACCAGCCCACTGCCACTTCAGTTTGCTAATTCGGTGGGCTATGTCGGTGACTCTGGTTCTCTGTCGGATTACATCATTTCTGATGCGGTCCTCAAAGGCCCACCCACGTCTCGGCACCGTAAGTCATTACCGGATAATTTACGTACGTATTTCCAATGGTCTTTATGATGAGGGAAAACATCGTGAGAAAACCTTCACGTTTTGGATAGGTCCTAAAACGTGTAAAAATTATTCAGTTGGTCAGATTCCTTCTGGTATTTTGTGACAGACAGCAGTCGCTTTATTACAAAGTTACCAGACACACCAAATCCCAAATCATATTATTTAGTAACCTAAGTAATCACAAATGTGTTCCAAAGTGGCATTCGAACCTTTGCACAGTATCAGTTTTTTGTCCTACTGGAAACAAGCCTTTATCATAAAAGTCAAATTATATCACTGTATGATTGGATAATGCTTAATTTACCACTCTTGCTGAAAGCAGATTGGACAAAAACTCGATAAGTTTGAAAAATTTTTAAACATAGTTTTTACTCGACCCAGGAATCGGACCCAGGACCCCGAGATCACGGCCCTGTTTTTGAAGCACTGGACCAACGACCCCTTAATCTTTGGTGTATAAATAAATAAATACATTGACTCATCACCTCCTGACAACCTGACTCCGTACTAATTAGCTTCAGCGCTTGTATCCAGATTATCAGACAACAAAGGAAGCACCCAGGCACTGAACCAACACAAGTGTTTATCACACACAAAACATAAAACAGGTTACTACCATATTTGGTAGAATTTAGTCCTTAAATGTGACCCATTGGTTTTATTACACTGTGGCTGCGGGCACAAAACTTCGTTAACAGTCCAATCCCCACATCTGAAGTCGGAATGTTTTCACCAGATAACAAGTAACGAGGCCAAATTATTATCATCGGTTTGATAAAAGCCCCTCCCGACTGTGTTACAACGATAGCATTTTCATACTCTTTGAAAGACTTTGATGTTTAGTTATAGTAAGACTCCAACTTTGTACCTGATGACATAACAATGTTTATTTGGACATTTGAATAGAGCTAGAATCTAGCTCAGCAGATTCATTTCATGTTTACTGCTCAACTATTCAAGAAATGTTCCAAACTTTGTTACGTTATGACATATTCATAACAACTTGGAGTGGTTTTATAAGTAAAGGAACAGTTCTCGATCAAATATCATGTCGTTTTTCAACATTCAAAATACAGAGTAAAATCTATCCAACACACACACAGACTCACAACATACACACACGTAGTACACATAAACACAATCATACATCATACTAATTTTAGGCATAGTTTCATGCCACCTCGCTCGCACACTTTAACAGACAGCACATCTTTTTTTTTTTTCTTTAAATGCAAAGTTTATCAAAATTTTTCAAATAGTTAATAATGTAATGTTTGTTTTAATATAATCTGTCGCTTTTATCAATAATGCCGAGTGCCCACGATACAGGACTTCTCTTAGTCTGGGACCTACTGTAATGCTCAATAATGTTACATGTTCTTTGGAAAATAAAACATATTTGTATTTGTAGAGTAACCCATTAAACCGATTTTATTTATGTACGAATGATTTTTCTTTACTGTTTTTTATGATATAGGTGGCAGACGAGCCGACGGATCACCTGATGGTAAGGGATTACCGCCGCCCATGGACACCTGCAATACCAGTGCAGTGGTATCACAAGTGCATGTCACTTAAAAAATCCATTAAACAGTCGATTAAAGTTTATGTTAATTTTCTTGATAGCACAGTGGTGGTTTAACGCAACGGCTGCGCTTGGAGTCCCGAGGTTCGATTCCTGAGTCGGGCCAAGAATTTGTACCTGAGTTTTTCTGTTCAGAAATTGTCAGTGTCAGCCCAGCAGCATACTTCGGCCATGTCACGAGGGTATGGGAATAGGGAGTGCACCTGTGTTTGCGCATACACTTGAGCACTATAATATATCCTGCGTACGTGGCTGATCGTTAAGATTGGCCGCCGTAGCCGAATCGTTAGGAAGGTATCGTTATTTTTGTGTTCATTCCACTTATTACCAAGCGAAGACGGAAATACAAACCGGACCTTTTTAAAAATATTTTCTTTTAGCATAATTGTAAGGTTTTCATGTCTTAATCTATGTAAGTTATAACTCATTAGGTAACCTTTTTTTATTAAAACTGTTATAACGTTACCAGAATAACGGTAAAGCTCATTTTAACTACACACGTGGGCAGTTTGCGTGGCGCATTACCGGTTAAAATGGGCGTTAGAGGTCATTTTATGTTGCCGCAGTATGATAATGGTATAATGAAAAGCAAATTCATTAAATTAACTGCGGGAGAGCCACGCTTCGGCATGAATGGGCCGGCTCGACCGGAGTGATACCACTGCCTCACAGAAAACTGGCTGAAGCAGCCCCTGTGCTATGTTTCGCCGAGTGAGTGAGGGTATCGGAGGCCCACCCGGGGGAAGGGGATAAAAGGTGGCAGCGCACTTGTAACTCCACTGGTGTTGCAAGTGTCCATGAGCGGCGGCAATTGCTTACCATCAGGTGATCCGCCTGCTCGTCTGCTACCTATACCATAAAAAAAAATATAACGGGATTTTAAATTACCAAAGAAAGTTATTTGAAAAACTAAATTGCAACTGTCAAATATTTAAAGAGTTATAGCTGTTTTCAGTACCCTGAAGTGGCTGTGAGCTTACCACGTTGGCCTTGTCCCCCATAGGTGAAAAAGTGAAGGAAAGCCAAGTTGGTTTCAACTGGGAAAATCAAAAAAAGACATATTCCCCAATCCAGAGTCCAGATTATCATCATTATTATTTTAGCCAATAGACGTCCACTGGTGCAACTGCTGCTTCTCGCCGGTTTACTGTGAGACCGTGGTATCACTCCGGTCGAGCCAGCCCATTCATGCCGAAACATAGACACGTGTCTCCCGCGGTCGAGTGACCCTATGTTAAGTATTCATCTCAAATAAGCAGATTTAAATTGAACTTATAACTTATACACTTTCTATGTAGCCGTGAAAACAGACTATTATACAAAAACCAAACTTTTCTAATAATATGTAAAACATTTCATGGTTGTGTGCTGGAATACAAAGTTATTTACAAGTTTAACCTTTACTTCAATCAACTAAAAATACCTACATGAAATGTATATCCGAACTCCTTCACATTTTAACCATTCAAACACCTTTTATATCCGATCATAAAACATTCAACTAAACTGGAAAATTCCAAACGCGCGTTTGAACCCACGTGAGCTCACTATTACAGCTCCATAATTACGCTCAATTCGACAGACATTCTTTCTGGCAATTGTGTTGGGCTCTTTTGTAGTTTATTTGTCGGCAAATGGGCCCCGACAAAGGGCGGCGTGTTATTGTGACGCGAATGCGGCTGTTGCGGGGAGGCGCGAGCGTTTATTTCCAAAGGGATCGCTTTTACCTCTGTCATTTAACACCTAGCCGTGAAATGTGTAGGTGGCGAAAGTTTTGCGCGATTTGAAGAGTACCTTTTTTATGTGATAGGCAGACGAGCAGCGGATCACGAAATGGTAAGCGATTGCTGTCTTAAGACACCCGCAACATTAGCGGACTTATAAGTGCCGCTGCCTAACTTTTGATTTTTTGGGCCTTAGTATCAGAAGTAAAAAACAAAAGAAAACCACCAAGCTTAAAATTAATTTATTCTGAAAATCGACCACCGATTCGTCCTAACAATCTTAATCATAGAACCGTCACACTCGAGTCAGTAATTTGGTCTGCCCTTCGCCGACCAACTCCGCACCCCGTTGCCAGGCTGCCTCGGCCACTTCTGACTCAATATAGATGCGGAGCTCACTGCTAAATCCTACTATCAAATGCCCCCGAGCCATCAAGTCAGGGAATGCCCTTTCAGTTCATGTGTTTCCTCCTTCTTGCAATCCTGGGTTTTTTAGGCAGAGCGTAAAACGGCATCTTAGCAGGCCTTCAGGGTGACGATGACAGACTCAATAGGTAGGTACTTTGTTTGTTCTTTTGTGCCTGTCAATCTTATATTTGGATCTCACAGCCGCTTACTATCAGGTGGAGTGAGGACATCTTGATTGTCCAAAATATTAAAAAAATCACAAACAGATGATAAAAAATGATTATATCAGAATATGCACAATACGTGTTTTGCATTAAAAAAACACTTTTGAAATGCAATTTTATCAGCACGCTTTTTGATATTCAGAGCTACAATTCGGTCATTGTACAAAACTTTATCGACACCGATTCATAAATCACAGGGTAATTTTATCATAAATCAATTGATTCAACGGCTTTGTACATTCGACCATTCTTCAGCTAATTGGATATTGTTGGTGGGTAGGGCACACTTGAGTAGAGGTTGGAGCCTTTGTATACGAGATCAGGTTATCAAGATAAACCATTGAAATATAGAATTTAGGGATGCGTGTTTTGTCGGTTAAGTAGGCCGGTAGAGTCTCTATGACGACGGTGGTATCAAAGTACCCGCCTACCCTTTACCCCGCCACTTAGTTGACATACTTACGTGGTTCGAACATAATATTGTGTGGCTATTTTATAGTTTTAAAATAGACTGTAAATAAAATAAAATTCTCGACCTGACTCTGTACTAAGTAGCTTAAGCACTTGTGTTCCAAATATTACACGCAGACACTGAACAAACACAAATGTTCAATACGCGATTGTTTGTCCAGGGTGGGGATCAAACTCATGACTTTTGGAGTATGAGGTAGGGTCACTGCCAAATGCGCCATCTGGCTAGTCGATGATCTGAAATCAGTTTGGTTATTGACAAGTATTTTTTTATTTCCTTAACAACTATAAAATTATTTTGTGCCTGTCAACCTCATATTGGGATCTCACGGCCGCTTACCATCATCTCGAATGTCCTCAATATATTAAAAAAATGTTAAAACATAATGATCAGTGGCAGTTGACAGGCCACCGCAAAAAAGATAATAATATTTTGTGAGCGAGGCACTTCCTTGGACACTGGATAGTTAACAGGCCAATAAAACGAAGTTTAGTGGCTGCCGTCTTACGATCATAAGGTTTGACATACCTACCTACAAAAATCTTTGAATTATCGACCTGAAAGTGATTGTTCAGTTTACTGGACTCTTAAAGAGGGGATTATAGATGAGAATCAGTTATCATTTATACATACAATTAATTGAAAAAAATATTTGGAAGAGGGCTAAAAAGGTAGAGTGAATATCGATTCCGATTTACCTACGTACAAAGACACAAAATATAATAATCGCCACTTTGTTCGCAATATCCCTGCATAATTAGTTGGTGTATTGAAATTATAAATCCGAGCAGGCTGCACCGTTAAAATCATTATTGGACAATATATCCCACTCGCGCATTAATGCGTCGTCTGATTAATTTATTAAAGGGACCGCAGTGCTGCAAAATTGATGGCTTGAGCTGGATGGCCGATGTTTATCATATTTTATGGTAATGCAAACAGCACTGGCCGCTCTTAACGGAATACATGCTACGTAACGCATGGTACCTATTGCATAAATTAAGACTGGAACAGACATAGAAACTTTACTGGCCGTATCTGTCGGTAAATATATTTTTTTCTATTTCAGTTCCTTTATTTTTTTTTATGTGGCAGACAAACAGACGTATCACCTGATGGTAACTTTGATGATGATGACCTTTATATCCTATTTTTTTTAAATATCGTAGGTATTCCTTTTCAACAGGCCAGCGGTACACCTGCGAATACTTCTCTGATATTACAGATGTCCATAGGCGGCGGTAATGGCTTAAAATAAGGTGATTCGCCTGCTCCTCTTCGTATTTCTAAAATCAGAAAAAAGCTTCAGTACATAATCTGTTACACTTACAATGGATAGTATTTATCCACACGCAGCACAGCACTCGTTCGTAGCACACATATGAATCGTAGCACAGCCAACCGTAGCCTATGATTAACGTAGCACTTATCGTAGCATCGTGAGTAGATGCGTATTCGTAGCACAGACAATATCGATATCCCTCTCAGATTAACCGTTGCATATTACAATCGAAAAATGGCGACTGTAATTTTTTGAAAATATGATGTGGTTTCGTTAGAGAGGAATAAAACAATTTCCGAAGTATACGAAAAACAGTAATAGACTATAAAACAGATATGCAACCATCTTAGAAGACTGTACTGAATTTTCAAATTTTGTCATTTGAGAACGATGCGATGATACTACTTAAGCACTATCAGTTCGTATTGGTCATTGTCAATCCACTATCAATAGCTTTCGAAAGTATTGCCACCGTTGTTTCTATATTGATAGTAATATCTATATCTCTATATTGATAGTAATTTTGCCCGAAAAGGTTAAACGATTTTGCTGAACTGAGCCTGATTGCTCGAAATCTAAATATTCTTAGCAAGATTGAACTGTTTCAAATAAAACAGATACCTATCACGTATGGGAATATTTTTTTGTATCATCGACTTGATCTTATACCCTGAACCTCCATAAATAAATAAGCGCCTATCTACCATATATCTTACCCTCAATACGAAACATACGGATCTTTTATTCATCGTCAAGTGAGTATACTTTTTGCCTGAGAAATAAGCGGGTTGTACAGACCTTATCCGGTTATTGGTTTAGCTAAAGGTTTAAAAAGTTAAATGGATGAACCTTAATGATAGATTACCTGCTGACTTCTTTAAATTTAAAGGGTTCCTTACCGGGTCAAAAACAAAACATTATTAGCAGCTGTTTGTTATGAAATGTGACGGTTACATACTTATTTGACTGCCGGATGGCGCATTTGGTAGTGATCCAGCTGCATACGCTAAAGGTCGTGGTGTCGATTTCCACCCTGGAAAAACATTGGTGTAATGAAGACATGTTTTGGTTCAATGTCTGGGTGAAATATGAGTATTTAAGTATTATATTTGTGTTTCATGTGTTGTCTGTATCTGTTACACAAAAACTTAAACTACTTAATACGGAGTCAGATTAGTTAATGAGGTGTTTTGTTGCTATTTCATTGTTATTATAGGATGGTAAGACACGCGTTTTAACCCTTTTGGCACGACGTTACACATAATTTCAAAAAAGTAGAAATCCATCACACGCAACTACAGGATTCTTTCTTTCCATTACTTTCTTTTAACAATGAAACGCTTTTATGTAGTAATATCTTCCGTTTTACTCGCAATAATTAATTAACAATATCAGAGCGCTTTGAATAACTCACAGTTCTATACTCCGATTTTTAATCATGTGGAGGAAACTGACAGATGCAAATGACAAGTTTCTATAGCTTTTGACATTTGATGGATGATACATTGACATCTGTCAGTTTACTCCACATGATTAAAAATTAGAGTTTAGTGTCAAACGCCACTAGGGATATGTATAAGCCTACTCATAGTGATCTAGGCGATCGATTTTGTCCGGCTAACACTACATTTCCCTGCGACTCCCACTTTGCCGGTTATTTTCAACCCTTCCTCACTGCGCCACAAAATCTATGCGAGTACAGGCTAAGTAAATTAGGTGTTCCGGCACAACGCGGCCAGGCCTGTATACGCCCTAATTGATTTACTTTGCAAGGCGATAGCTGCCGCAATTAAAAACTGTACCCTTTGATTGACTACAAACTAACCATGGAGGCAATGCAAACAAACTACCATGGAATAAATTGACTATTGTGTTTTTTTTGTTTTGTAAGCAAAAAACCGATCTAATAGTTGCATATAAAAAGATAAACTAAATAAAACAAAAATAAGTTACTTTTATAATTTTTTTACGTCCACCTACTTCCGAATGAAAACACTCGTATCATAAGAAGGGATGACGATAGTAAAATATGTAGGTTGATACCTAACATTATTATCTTTTAAGGTAAAATTCTTCTTAATTTCTTTACAAAAAAAATTTTTGGTACGCTACCTATCACATAAAAAAGTAGGGTGAAACTTACAGGAATAACTATCTCACTGCGACAGATAAGTCCCGCACATCACAAAATAGGACTCCCAAAAAACCTAACCTAATAAAATAAATTTGTTAGAATTGTTCCAAAGCCCCAAAACATTTATTACACAAAGGTCAGTTTGCAAAGTCAAATTACAAATTGACTAACGCAACTTTAGTATTAGCCGGAGTGCATAATGGCGGATCCGAAGAGGCCAAGCGGGGATTACGGAGGTGATGCTACAGAAATGAGGGCCGAATTGTGGCCTTGCCCAGAACTTAACCGGGAAGCCAACGACGTTGGAAATGAAACTTGAAATTTAGGGGTAGTGCAACGGAGTTGCAACGTTTGATAATCAAATACAACGTTTATCTAGGAAGAGTTTATGTTTTACAGTTTCACTGTAACCGGATATTCCAATTAAAATCTACTCCTACGTTTTTATAATGAATGAAAACAAAATGTCACGGCATTAGACATATTTTAGATAAACTAGTTTTAATTTGAATTTAAAAGAAATCCTTGATTCAAACTCTTTTCTATGCTTACGAAGAAAAAGTACCTACCTACCTGTTAAAATTTTGAAAATAAAAAAAAAATTGATTTTCAAAATAATTTTGAAAAAAAAATAAAAAATAAACCGCCACTGCCATGTCAGTATCTAATGATAACAGGTTTGGGAAATGTATGTTCAAGTGCATTTCAACCTACCTAACTTCTATAGAATGACGATACAAAAATGAAGGTGTATCATAATTTAGGCTCGAATTCAGGTTGGTCGATTGTACCTAGGTATATCAAAGTTAGTAGTAAATTTATACCTACTCTCATAAAAGGATCTAATCTTAACGCTGTACAATGCATCCAATATTATTATTAAAACTAAAATTAAACTAAGTATGTACCTACTATAAAAAACTCAACACGGACACAAGAAAATTATTCCCCTAACAAATTCAAACACTATTATAGTAAATCCTACTTCGCCAACCCATCGATACCACAGAGCAAATAGCCGTAATCAAGTAAGATAGCTTATAACCGCAGGTGGAGCTAACCAGCTCCAGTCCAAATCGGTATTTGTTACAATGGAAGGCGTTTTAAGTAAAATAAATTACCTGTTACAAGATGAGAGTTTGTGACCGAGTGAGGATCAGGCGCACGTTACGGGAATGAGAAATGAATTGTGGCCAGCCAGTGTGCGCTCGGCTTTGCTTTCCAGACAAGTACCGGGTTTAGGTAACTTTTTAACTTTGCGTCAAGTAAATCCTCGGTGGAGTCATCAGGACGGAGGTTGGAATCTTTTGAAATTAGACGTATTTCTCTGTAACTACAAGACTAATGGTACACCAAGGTTGTTAAACCGTCTTACTATTTCTAGATTATGATATTTGTATAACAACCTTTCAAGAAAAATTACAATCGTTGTAATACAAACCATATAAAATTGTTAAAGTAATAAGACATAGGACCAAAGTAAATAAAATACTATTATCGCTGATTCAGACTTATTTTATATTAATTGTACTATTACTAATAAAACTACGAAAAATAATAAGTAGTTCGTTTAATCGATTGATTAAAAATTTATTAATACGACTTTGAAAGTCGATTATTACAAAAGTAATAATCAATCAGTAGAAAAATCGATTATTCTTAACATCCCTTCCCTACTAGGAATACCTATAAAATATCAAAGGAAAAGTAAAGCATTTATTTGGCTCTTTTTAATACAATACAAACAAGTTTGTCGCTATATGAAGGTTTCATTATCAATACCTTTAATGTTTCGTAAGAATTTTGCAACGCGCCTGTAGGACGTCAAGAAAAATGATTGTTGAAACTTACTTTCGACGCAAAAAAATACAGTTGGCGAAGTCAAATAAATTTCGAAACGAGAGTTAGATTGATTTTATTCCTTGGGCACCGCCTTGTTTATGGATTCACTCTATGTAATATTATTTATTTTGTTTCTTTAAGCCCCTAAACAAACTTATAAAACATGAAATAAGTGTCCTTTGAGAAATGTTCATCTAATATTATATACAAGTACCTAATGCTTATTTCTCTTTGATGTGTTTTATGTGACTTCTCAAATATTACGTTTGTTTATTTCTCAAAAACCTCAATGCTACCGGCTTAAATGGTGGTAAAATTTCCTGCCAATTAGATATATTGTAACTTTATATAAATTCACCTAACATTATTCATTGATCTGAGGGTTTACAACAACGAAACGGTATTCAAGACTAAATCTTTCGCACGCTTTGTGCGACTTATTCGTTTGGATGCGGTAGATATATTTTTGTTCGATACAAAATTGTTTCTTTGTAGGCCCTCTGATTTTGTACCTACAACTAACTACTTCTACTTTGATCCAGCTTTGTAGGGGTAAATTCTGATATGAATTTTAATAGTAAGATTTTTATGGGAAACGGATATCTCCCTTTCCCATAAAAACTTACTATCGAACACGGACAAATCAATCATCTTATGGCAGATTATTAACATACGTTACACCCTAGAAGAGTTGCAAATGTGTTGTCAGCCTTTGTTCATTATATCATCGAACCAGCAAATAACGTTAAAGCCCATAACTGAAATAATTTCCACCCGATTTCGGCACAACTCATTACATTGATCGCTAGTATTAAAACTGTTACCGATATTGTATAAGCGCATAAATTGGCGATCAGCCATCGCGCGGTTCAGAAACGGCTGTAATTGGTGCTGCCATAATTTAATTCCGCTAACGTTGTGTTTGAGCTGATGCCAGCGACCAAATTCGATAAAAATGGCCGGTGCAAGCGCGCCCGCTTATTATGCCTGCATTGATGCCGGACAATCGATTTACTGTCCATTGTTACGATTCTGCTTTGACTAGCTACCTACTTACAGTGGCGAGTTAGCTTGAATGTAAGTTCACCTGTCAAATTTCCTCAATTGATATTCAACTTAAGGTGAGTGACAGTAAGATGACGATCCATTGAAGAATTTTGACAGTTTTGTATACTTCGAAACGTGTGTGGGCTGTACGTACCTACACTACCTTTTAGCAGAATTAGCGAATCCTTCGGGTTCTGGTCCCAATTTAATCACGCTTCTGTTACTTTAAAACTTCGCCAATGTGCCATGAGCACAATTGTCACGCAAATACGACAGCCATGACCAGCAGTTCATGACACATAGTACATACTTTGTACTATGTGTCATGCTGTCTCGTGCTTATCAAGATTAGAAAAGGTTTTGACTACCTCCTTGTACCATGAGCTTGCGCAGATAGAATGGAACAATTCTTTAGAAGAACTAGCACTTCTAGTGCTAGTTTAATCCAGCTATGCCTACAGTAGCAGATAATCGGAGCAATGACCTTTGTGTAGGCGGATCACATCGTCACACACAACAGCCTAATGCCTCTAGGGATCCGGCCTAACCTCACGGGGAATGAATGAGTGTCGGTCTAACCCTGCTTACCCTCTGTTTGACCAGGACAACGGAACGATTCGCTTACCTTTGACATGAAGTGGCACGATATAATCATAATTCGAAAAAATCATGTTGACAAATGTTACAGCAGAGAAACAAGTCGCTTATTTTGACTATTGTCATTTATTTTCAGTTCATTGTTCCTCCCCCGATGCTTACCACAAAGATCGCCTGCAATTCAATTCAATTCAATGTATTTATTCACAAACAAAATACATTGTGTTTGAATATTACATAGTTATACAAGTATAGCTTCCAAAGACCAACTTGTGAAGGACCTATCACGTATGACTGTGTGCGGCCTATACTTACGAGTTTAATTTACAAAGTAAAAAATAGTACTAGGTACTTATGTAAGTCAGGATAATGAATAAAATTGCGTCACCTAACAGAAACAACCTTTTCAAGGAAATTACTTTGTAAACTGGTGAGAGATTGCCTAAAAGCTAAAAGGGAATGTCAAAAAATCAGAAGGGTGGTAAATAATGGTAAGGTTGTGCGTACCTCTGTACACCCTTTCGACCCTATTGACATTTATCCTTGTCACAATAGCTTTTCATAATGACGGAAAAGTTTATACTTACCTGCTTTACCTTCACGTAGTTTTTACAAATTTTGAGTTCAAACTGTTTTTAGGGTTCTTGTGCCAAATGGCGAAAAACGGAACCCTTATAGATTCGTCATGTCTCTCCATCCGTATGGCACAGCCATTTTTTTTTTCAAAATATAAGAGCTATATATTAAGAGTAAATAGATGTATTTGTAAACCGCATTAAGATTTTCACACATTAATAGAAAAAAATGTGGAGTTATAAATGAATTTGAGGTTTTTAAACTTTTATTATATTATTTACTATAATTGCGCAAAGACTCGTGGCAAACGGTGTCAGAACTATTTCAATAATTGTATTTATTTAATTGCAAACTACACAACACTAGCTGTTACCCGCGACTTAGTCCGCGTGGAATAGTATCTTTGGGTAGCATTTTAATTATTAAATAATTTTCACTCAATTTTTCAATTGATGCGGCGAGCTCCTCGCATTGCGAAAGTCTATGCGTCTGAGACTACGATTTGGAATTAAATATTTTGATAGTTTTTGTTTAAATATTCGAAACCCAAGTAACATCACATCCATAGCAACATTCTCGAACAAACGCACACAATAATAAACTCTCGTTTGCATAGCGTCAGTTGCAACTAAAGTATGTTGATAAGAATAAATTGCGTGACACATACTCGTATTACAGACAATATTTTTTAATTTAACTGAAAAGAAAATACGCAAGACGGCCTTGTCACAGGCAGTGGAACAAATTCCTGTCGCGGAAGGAACTTACGTACGTAAGTTAAATTCAAATAAGAGCTGCAGTTTCGTGAATGTATAAGTCGTGCAGAAATTACATTCCGCAGCTCTCTACACAGCGCGAAATGAATTGTATCTGTTAAAAATGAGAAACGCTGCTTTTTGGTATTTAGCCGCTTGTGTGGCCCGCGAGTTGTGTTGTGGGGCCTAATTGAATTTTGATACCACAGTGCTGTGAATGGTTAAGGAATTAACTACAAAAAAATAACTGAGTGGTCGTAGCAAAATCGTTTGTAACATTTTTTAGCCGTTATAATATTTGGTGCAGCAAAATAAATCTTTTATAAATTTACTGTTTGTGCACTCAACAAATACCGTTTTTTTTTATGTGATAGGTGGCAGACGAGCGATCAGGTGATCCTGATGATAAGCGATTGCCTCCGCCCATAGACACCTGCAACGCCAATAGAATCACAAGTGCGCTGCCAATCTTTAACCCCCTTTCCCCCCAATTGGGCCTGCGGATCCCTCACTCACTCGACGAACAACAGCGCAGGCGCTGCTTCATGGCGGTCTTCTATGAGGCCGTGGTATCCCTCCAGTCCAGCCAACCTATTCATGCCGAAGCGTGGCTCTCTAAGCATAGTTCTTGGCGCGCACTTAGTAAATTTGGTGTGCAATTAGTAAATTTGGTGTGCAATTAGATATTTTGGAGGGTTAGGTTAGTTTGGTAAAATACTAGCATCAATGTTGTCATCACATTCCTTTTTAGGCCACTTCACCATAGAAACCCCTAACTTTTACCTTTCATAATGAATACTAAACTATTATCACATTTACCACGAAAGCGATTGTAATAATTTCTCCTATCGTTAATCAAATGAAGTGTAATGGTCCAACACTGTCGGCAAGAGCAACAGATACCGACAAAACATTTCCGACTGACGACCGCTCTGATGATTTCCCCGAGTAATATTTTTTCCTTCAGGAATCAATGGAGCCGCTAACATAAGCGATTTGTCAAGAATCTATTTTGTCTGCCGAGCTTACTCATCTTTGCCGGGATATTTCACGGATTCATCTCGATTTGGTGTTTTATCATTTGCGAGTTCATGTTTAAATTGGCACTTGTTTTTGAGAGAAAATTAAAGCGGCCAAGTGCGAATCGCACGTAAAGAGTTCTGTAATAGCAAGTAACATTTATTATTTTAATATTTTAGTTTGACTTTATTACGCTGTATGATAAAAAATATATCTACCTTTAAAAATCTCTTAAAAAAAAAGAATGGATGGAGAGACAGTCAGACTGATGAATCTATAAGAGTTCCGATCTTTGCCATTGCCTGCGGATCCCTAAAAATTATAATAAATACGTTATATTGAAATGACAGTAAACACGTATTAACTTAAAATGTTTGTACATATTTTTTAAGTAAACCAATATTTTCTGCATTTTTTCTACACAATGATAAAAAAATGAATGAAGGACGTTGGACTACCCCGTAAAATCACCAAGTGACTAATGTTTATCGCTTTAAATCCATCGATCTGTGCTGTGTTTCGCCGAGTGAGTGAGGGTACCCACCCAGGGGGGAAGGGGATAAAAGGTTGGCAGCGCACTTGTAACTCCACTGGTGTTGCAAGTGTCTATGAGCGGCGCAATTGCTTACCATCAGGTGATCCGCCTGCTCGTCTGCTACCTATCACATAAAAAAAAATCTCCATCCATAAAATCACTGTAAATCCATGACACAAGGAATACCAAGAAAACTCACCCATGCAACCAAACGTGCACACATCGAAATTCCGCGCCTTCTCCTTCTAATGTTATCAAATTTACCGTGAGCAAAAATTCACTCGCTAATCTATCTTAGTGGGTCGTGACAATGTCTAAATTAGCATGACCGATCTCATACTACCAAGGTGTGCTCCAAGAAGGTTGGCTTCTACGAATAGTTTTGGTGCATACCCCTGAGCGGTATCTCTGTACCCGACCGCAGTATGCTAGATGACAATGTTAGTCTTGCGCCGATATTCAGACTATGTGAAATATCCTTAGACCAAGGCTACGAGGCATAAATTATTGACACCGCCTCTGTGAGAGGAATTCCATAGATCGCGTTGGAAGATGGTAGACGGGAATAACACGATGTAATCCCTACAACGCTGTACAGTTGGCTACGTGCGTATAAGTATATTGTAAGCTGATGCTTTGGAAGATACATTTGTAGGCTAAAGGTGTATTACGGCAACAGTATGACCTACACGTAATTCTTGATCAGGAAATAGTTAAATAGCGTTTAATTTGAAAAAAAAAATCGAATATAATAATCACCCGTAGGAATACTGCTACTGTAAATGTTTATGGCTGTCAGCTACGAACGAAGTTGTAGTGTCCCAAGTTTTTAAGATGCCAAAGGCTTACTATGTAAATGACTAGTGGCCCACCGTCACTTCGTTATGGAATTGGTATTAGTTCCAAACTCGACCAATAGATGGCGCTAAGTGTCACTTATATCGCGCAAGTGCTTCGTCCTTTCGGATTGCCTAAAAGCTTAGTTGTTGTCTATAAAATGTACTTCTTTATAAATAGTATGGAATATCATGAATTTGTTGGATTATTATTTAAAAAAAGATATTTGATTTTTTTATGCGATAGGTCGTACTCAAGCAGACGGGTCATCTGATGGCAAACGATTGCCAGCGCCCATGAACACCTACGATTCCAATACAGTCACAAGTGCGCTGAAAATTTTATTTAAAACTGCTTTTAATACAAAACTTTTCACTCGAACGTTGTAAAATGAAAATAAAGTGGTTTTATCCAGCGAGAACGTTATTTAGTACCCCCCTAATTGAAATAAAGAAACGATTTGCATAAAAACAAAACAGTATCGACATCACAAATGAAGGCTTTGTATTGGCGATTCAATTGGCCGATGCAAACAAAAAAGCATTTAATTACCTTCGACGTAATGTGCAAACTATAAATCGACCGGCCACGGTTTTAATACGAGCACAAACTTTTATTGAACCCGCTCAATATATTTTGGCATTGGCGCAAATACGACGGTTGTTGAATTAAATAATGAAAGGGCAGTTTCCCACAGGTTTTAAATGGCCAAATGGCAGAGAGCCAAAGTTTTCGAAACACCTACTCTTAATATATTTTTAGTCTCCAACAGATGTTATTGTTTTGGCGTCGGTTTTCGTTGTAACAAGCCTAGCCGTGCATCCGAATCACTTTATTTTAATGTTTAACTCGAGCACACTTGCGAACGTACTTGCAGTCATTTCTTAAATGTTTTACTTTGTCAAAAATGCAGCGAAGTCTTTAGTAATGGGGGACTCTTATCCTTTACTGACTTTTATCCTTTTGGAACCATAAAAAGCGCGTTTTTTTTTAATGCGGAAGACAAGAAAGGTGTTTAGGTATAATATTTAAGTACCTAACAAATAAATAGATAACTAAGAATATGTCATTAATAAATAGCCCTACTTCCGGCTTACCAATGTTCAGTTAATTGAAACCCAATAAACCGGTGCATGTTTACTGTCTATGGTGTGCTACCCAAAGTTACGTCTCTCATGGGGAGCGATTCTTGCGCACATTTTGAAATGTCAAATGGAAAAAAAAATTGAAATGACTACAAACTCATTTTCTGAATCAGCTGCAAGAAAAATATGCTAATCCTTGATTTACATGTATATAGCTTTCGCTTTTTCGGTTTGCGTATAAGCGTTGTCATCTTTCAATGTGCCTCTTTATAAATAGTATAGCTAATAATAAAATAGATGCTAGTGTTGCACCAGGGTGTAACTTACGTGAGGGGCTGCCTTGTATGCTTGCGCCTTTTTTTGGCTCGCAGGTCCTAAATATTGAGAGCCACAGGCATATGGTATATGTAAACGGCCTGCTAAGATTTTTGCTCTCGCATAATAGATATTATGAGCATTTTGCTCAAGCGTAAGAAGCTCAAGTGGAAGCGAGTGGAAAAAGATTTACAACATAAAATATTTTTAAAGATAATATTTTATGCATTTTGGCTAGCCTAGTAGGTACTTCTTAAAAAGATTGGATGGAAATAAAGATTTGATTGCAAAAATGGAGAATGACAAGGGGCTTTTTTCGCTTTCCATGAGGATAAAAGTAAAGAAATATTTTATTATTTTGGACATTTTGTTCAATAAACTCTGTTTGTAAATATGAATTTCTTGCATGGATAGGACCATCCATGCAAGAAATTCATATTAGACCACTACAGTAAATAACGTTTGTTACAATGGTCTACTTAGACCAATCTTATATAGGTACTTTGATACTATTCATATTAATTAAAGAAAAACAACCATTGAATTGTTTTATAAAGTAGGTATCTAGTATGAATATTACCCATTATAGTATAAAATTTTGTGCAATAAAGCATATTATCAATCGATCTATGTATGTTAATCTACGACGCGACATGAAATAAATAAAGTGGCCAAGATTACCTATGTGAAGGGACCCTGTAGGAGCCGAAACAAAAACCAGATAAGACAGAGCCAGGCAGACATAGCCCGTGTAGAGATGTGACATTTTACAAGAATTTTCTAACGCATTATGTCAGATTTTCATTTTAAAACTATTTTAACATAAATACTGTAGTGACGATTGGCTTGTGATGACAGGTCGAAAGTAGAGTATGAAAAGCCAAAAATGGATTATGGCAAAGAACAATTGCTGAGCTGAAGCCTATAGATAATGCTGCAATCAATAACCATATTTTTTAAATTATATAATGTCGCATAAATAGGATCTCCAATACAATTAACTAAGTATTCTACGCTCAGCCCAATTGCTGTTTTTAAGATAATATATTATCAGTTTAGATAAAGCCCGGGAATGTAAGTAAGTCTATAAAAACCACCTTATTTTTTAATTTGGTTATTGGTTATTTTGTTAAATAGACTTTTCTATCGGAACCGAATACCCACAGTTAAAATTTATGCAACATAATAAACCAGCCATTGCAAACCGACGGTTTAAAAATAAATTCGATTTTAAATACCACATCCCTAAAGCACAAGAACAAGACTAAAGAAAACTAAACAAGCTAAGTAAACAGCCAAGGAGCATGACCGGGTAAGCCAACTTAATACCTATCCGGTCGAGTTTAACCGCGATGGACCAGACGCTGGGAAATTCTGCTTTTAAATGGAACACAAGATGCTAAAGATATACTTACCTAGATATACTTCACCGGTATGGAAGTAGAACTAGTGCGGATACTGACCACGGAACCTTTTTTTTGTCAATCCTAGAACATTCAGTCTCTTTTTAATTTAAGTGTTAATATGTTTCGCAATGATAATAGTAGGTTATTCTAGGGCTAAACTAAAGGGATTTTCTTTTTATTTATAAAGAACGCTAACTTTATCGCATCCGTTCTAAATTACGACAGTTGTTAATTCTGTACGAAATTTGTTTCGTATGAGAGGAAAAAATGTATCATAGTTATTCTAGGTGCATCTTTACACGGGTTCCAGGGTATTTTTCTCCATGTATCCAGGATTTTTTTACAATGGACCGACTACAGTCTGACTTTGTAATTTGAAAATGCTAGAATAAAACTGCATTTTCGAATTGCATCAATATAAAAACTACTTGAAAATTTATGAATTTTTTTTTAATAATATTTATTAATCAAGTACATAAATTTTTTGAGAAAATTATACAGTTCGTTAATAATAAATTTGAAGTTAGTTTTTAAAGAAAGTAATAATTTAAAAATTATTAAGGTACGTAATTTTGCAAAGAGGTTGCAATGCTTAAAAATCGTTTCAGTTAATACAGTTTTTTTAATGTGGTCAAAATAGCTGCAGGTTAGGTACATCAAAATCGACTCTCTAATTAATTGTATTCACTCTGTGGTATTGAATGGAACCACGACTAATGTGCAACTATGTGATTCGAAGCAGTACTAATTTCTATTGATTCTTGCAGTTCCAAGTGATTACTGGAATTATGTGCTATTGTCCGATATTTATTTGTTTTAAAATTTGAAACTCTAAAATCATTAAGTACGAATACAATACCTACTCGTATCTACATACATCACTATTGAACGCGTTTAGTAATCGTATTTTTCCAACCAGTCCACTTAGGATTTAGGTTTCAATCACTGATGAATCTGAAACCAAAAATCCTAAACGATTTGGGTGTGAACTTTTTTACCGAAACCTTTTTTCGGAAAAGCCCCGGCAACTATAAAACAAAACCACGCTCCACCAGTCGATCCCAAACTGCACTATTAATTTGTAGTTAGTTTCTTTTAGCATTTTAGCTAGGCAGGGGCGTATCTAGGTACCACCACATAATATAAATACTAAGATATCGACATTGATATCATCAAGGCTCTATAGTACCGGGCCGTGATCTCGGTCCTGGGTTCCATTCCCGGGTCGAGCAAAATAATGTTTTAAAGATAAGAACTCAGGTTTGTGACCACTAATCCGCATTGGGCAATCGTGGTGATTAAGCCTAATCCAAACATAGTAGCAATGATTTGATTTCTATGATGGACGCTTTTCCCTGTAATCTGACTGCCGCCGACATGTATTTGTAAATTACCATTTGCGTAAGTTAAACATCTATCTATCTGACTGTTTATAGGCTGATACTTTACTATTTTGATTGTGCAGTTTTTACTTGAGGCTCTCCTTAGATTAAGGGCCCTGATGCCCCTGGCGCCATACCCTTCAGCTACGCCCCTGCAGCTGGGTCCTTCATCGATTCCTCGTTATGCTTGTCGTGGCCAACTCCAAATTTAAACCCGTTCTGGCACTGAGGCACTGCACTATCTTCCCAATAGCTACATTCTCGTCCTAACATATTCCTTGCTACATTTGGCTGTCCAGATTTTTCTTGTGTGGCTCTTCTTAGACTAAGGGCCCTGGTGCCCGTAGCACCAGGCCCTTCAGTTACGCCCCTGCGCTGGATCCTCATCGATTCCTCGTTATGCTTGACGTGGCCAGTTTTTCCTCACCAAATTTTGTTTCGTTAAACATTTGTCTTGGCGAAGCGAAGTTTTTTTACGGGTCAGAGAGTACGGAGTATCGGCTTTCTCTTGAGAGGAATCTAATTAATTATTTATTTAGGGTCATACTTTTGTTTAAGTAGATAAATGTATAACAATATGGAAATACCACTTTTAAAGTGCTTTTATGTTTCGACAAACAAGCGTGCGGTTCGCCTGATTGTAAGCAACTACCGTAGCTTATAGACGCCTGCAATTTCCAAATAAGTAAAATTAAGCTCAGGACTGGCCTATGAAGGGTTCAAGTAAAAGAATAGTAGGTATAAAAGTTATAAAGCGGTTTACGATTTACAACGTATTAAAAAACTACTAAAAAGACTAGACTATTAAAGTGATAAATGATAAGAGACTGGCAAGTTTAATGGGGCTATTGGCCTGGCACAATTGGATGGTGTTTTTGGTAAGAGATTTTTTTTATGGCTGCTATGCGTCGTCTAGCGAACGCAGTCAATTCTGCCAATGTTAAGTTGATAAAGAGCCACAATGACCGGTGATCTTTACCATCATAATGTCATTAAACAACCAATGACGTTGAATTTAGACCTCAATCTAACAGTAAGTACTCCATCTAGCGGATTTTCACACGCGCTAGCCCCAATAGAATAAAGATTTTTTCATTTCATTTCCACACTTGGTATAATACTTCCAGCTCCGATCATGTTAGCAATTTTGCATTGGCAGCAATTCGTATAAGGCTATTACGGGAAGCATACAGCATCTACAACGGCCGTATTGCCCCTCACGCCTCGAGACATACCCTGTCAAGGCGGGGTGATTGACGAACGGCCGAACACTTGAATGTTCAACCAATAAGGAGCTATTCAAATTGGCTCACCGATCGGAAACAATATTAATGACTTTCATTTTGATTTATGGGTTGAATAGCATTTTTAAGGCGTTTAAGGCTAGTACGGGGGCGCTAAAAATGCGGGCTTCGGTTTGACGTCACGCGGAAAGGGCCAAGATACATTACGCGTTTTTCGGTACTAACTATCTATGATGCGGCGGAACGTCAATACACTTCGTTGCATACAAACTGCGATAGCCCATAGACACCTGCAACAGAAGTAGATTCACAAGTGCAACAACCTTTAAGCCCCTTTTCCCCAAATTAGGCCTCCGGCACCCTCACTCACTCGACGAAATAGAGCGCAGGCGCTGTTTCACACCGGTCTTCTGTGAGGCCGTGGTATCACTCCGTACGAGCCGACTCATCATCTAACCTTCGTTCATTTAGTACCTAGTGATTGATACAAAATTGTCGTACTTACAATACCTTCCTCCGCAGTCTATCGTAAAACTTTTATTATAAGAGTAATTAATTTGTAAGAATGAAAATTTTTCTTTTAATCGCTACTTTAGCACCGCAACTTTTATCTACTTTGTTAGAATTACTTTAGCCAAGCAGTTCATAGCAAGTTTCCGAAATACTTTCATACCTATAAAATTGCACCGTTTTTAATTAGAACACTGTCTAAATTCTTAAGGGGCGATAAGAATTTTGTCATCAGGGTTTAATTTTAATCACCTTTCCTTACTTTGAAGAGGATGTAAACTGTACTTTATATGTATGTTTAACTATCTTTTAAAATGTTGTTCGACAGCATCATTATGATTTTTGCAGTAATAAATAATGCAGAATCCCGTATACTCGTTCATAGTGACTGAAACAACTACGAAAGTGTATTCGTGAATATTCAATAAAATCTCGTTAATTAGCATTTTATCGATCTACGTAATCACCGCTGCCCATGAACATCATCGAGACCAGAAAAGTGGCTGATGCGTTGCCGGCCTTTAATGGAGTACACTCTTCTCTTGAACGTACCTAAGTCAGAGTCGTCAGAAAATACTGCAACGGCTAAACCATTCCACAAAATAAAACGAAAATTCCGCGAGAAACACATCAGGACAGTCTTTAAAATTAGATGGGAACTCGTATTTACCCCTAATGTTTATGCATTAAAAGCAATATACCTACTGGTCAGGTCTCCAGTCACACAGTAGTTAATTGAATCAATGTTAGCTGCACATAGACCCTAACAGTCAGTGCATCAAAGTGTTCCATGCCTATATTACCAAAAAAGTCGTCTGTCACTTTTTGCATTCTAGCATTCGATGCAACTCGTTTGAAACGGAATCAGTGATGTATCCAATTTAAACCTGACTGCTCAATGCCGATCAAATAAGAACCAAATTGGATTGCATGTTAGTTACCATGAAACAGTTAAACTGGCTAGCGATTTTACTGGACGATATTAGAAGCACGTCATTAGGGGTTGCTAAGCTAATTTAATCTTTAAATGAATTATTAAATCTTTGTTGTTCTGTCATGAACTAAAACTGATTAACATTACATAGGAGGATGCTTATTAGGACGATTTAAATATTTGTTATTGGGTGCATTTTCTCGCATGTAGGAGTTATACACCATTCTAAGCTACTAATTAATAATTGACGTATTTGACATTACTTATTTCTTTATAGAGTTGTCAAATGTTATAGTTCCTCACTTAATGAACTAGTTTTCCAAAATTAAATTGTATAAAAGCAGAACGATAAACAATTTGGGACGAATCGCTCTGAGCGCAGTAAAGCAGTCGTGAAATTATTCTGTAGTCAACCACAAAGCTGTGTGGCTGTGGCCCAGTGTTGCCAGCAGGTTACTTTTGTTACATTTTTGGTGATATGGCAATAGGAAGCTGTAGCCTTAAGAGATAGTCAGACCAAGCATCTGTAGGCCTAACATGCGCACCGCGACAAAATTGTGTCGACTCTCGTTCGCGAGAGCGCATCCTTCTATCCCGCTCATCGCTCAGTCAGGTAAGCGAGAAGCAACTTGCGCCGACGCATTACGAGTGTCGACAAAATTATCTCGCGGCGCGCATGTTAGCCCGGCTGATCAGGACAGTTGGACATACTTAACCTGAAAATTGAAATCCCAAATCTCCGTCAATGATTTGATTTATTCTGCAGCGTTTAAAGACAATTATTTAGGGTTTATAACACAAATACAATATACTCCTTCACTCAGAGTCGTTTAATAGGTAACTTTAATTTCACTTAAGGTAACTTAAAGTGCCAATAATAGTACCTAGTTGAAGATCATCAGCTCTTATAACGTGGTGGAAGGAATGCAAGTCACTTCAATCGGTTTAACCGATTCAACATTAATATCTTGTAACTTTAGGTTCATTACTATACAGGTGTACCCTGACTTGTCTTCTAAATTCTACGAGTAGGTAAGTAGGTATACCAATGTAAGACTAGTGAAAGATGCGTCACTGATCAGAAGGCCGGTATTTGCTCTTTAGTTGTTTGAGTTTTAACTTTGATTCCCAGACAAAAGTAACTAACTAAAGGTAAGTTATAATTAATAATTTTTTTTATTTTATTTGTTAGGTGATCTTACTGTTTTTGAAATCACCTAACATGCATAATGAGCCAAATAAAATTACTACTATTGCACTGGCGTCTAACGTCAAAGTTCACCATTTTGTTAGGTCATGTCCGCCCAATCATGCACGTTTAGGCGACTTCGTCCCTCCAGCGATGTCTCGAAATACATAAAAATACCTACTCAACTGAAAATAATTTTAGGCGATTATTTAGCATGATACCTACTCTTTTATTTCTTCCTAACAAGCTAAGAGTCCTTATGGGGTTAACTTTTTGATAATATTGTAGCATTTGCTTAATGGATATATTTTTCTCTTTATGTTACTTTTATGCGTCCCAGCTGGCAACACTAGTGTGGCCCGCTCTCATAGACGAGATGAGAAATTAAACCGTATGGAAACTCGCAAGGCTCCCGTAATATCGAATATTATTTTGTGTTGCAAATGGAAATTTTAGTTAAAAGCCGTTTGTCTTTGATGAAATTTCCTCGACTCTAATTTAAGTGAAGCTTCGTAAATACAAGTTGGTAGACGCATGTTTATCAAAACTGACAAAGGTTGAGTAGAAAACGTAGTCGTTCATACGTAGGTTGGTACCCAATTAAACTTAGTACAGGATGTAGTTGAACATTTACATCCCTTTAACCACTTCTTTCTCCCAACTATTCTTAAAATTATTTTTTTCTACGACTTTTGAAAATACGTCGACGTCTAATTATTTTTACCGACTCCCCATACAAAATGAACCTAGTCACGAAGTAGATTTTTTTAATGAGATTTCATTGGTAATCCGTCGAGACATATACCAGAGATGTGAATTATTTGAAATACAAAGATTTCAAATGCAAATCAAAATGCAAAAAACCCATTTGTATTTATTTTGAAATACATTTTTTCTAAAGTATTTTGTATTTTATTTGAAATACTCTATGTGAATATTTAGTATTTATAAAATACAAATAGTTTCGTTGCATTTTAATTCATTTTTACAATTTTTCATTTAAATCCATGATTTCCTTATTTATGAACGCACTGACCGTGATCGTAGTGTTGTCATTGTCATTTCAGCTAAACAATACATAATGCCTCAGATTAAAAAAGTACATTGTACTTCATAGATCAAAGAATAATGCCACATTAGGGTACCGAGATAGTGATTGCCCAGTGTACAGTGAATGCCCGAATTAAGGTTAACATACATTTTAACTTATTTTCAAAGGTGTACCTTGACTTGTCTTCTAATTCTACGAGTAGGTAAGTAGGTTACCAATGTAAGACTTGTGAAAGACGCCACTGATCAGAAGGCCGGTATTTGCTCTTTAGTTGTTTGAGTTTTAACTTTGATTCCCAGACAAAAGTAACTAACTAAAGGTAAGTTATAATAATAATATTTTTTTATTTTATTTGTTAGGTGATCTTACTCTTTTTGAAATCACCTAACATGCATAATGAGCCAAATAAAAATATCTCACTTACTTACTTATTGCACTGGCGTCTAACGTCAAAGTTTACCATTTTGTTAGGTCATGTCCGCCCAATCATGCACGTTTAGGCGACCTCGTCCCTCCAGCGTCTTTCCATTCTGTACAAGGCCAGAACGCAGGGGTGTGTAACTAATCGCGTATAGATTGGAAATCACTTTTTTACTAAGGTTTTCCAATCTATACTAGGCTAGAACGCACATAATCGCGTATACTTCGTAGTCACAAAACTTAACTAGCTTGTTCCAAAATATACAGTGCCAGAACGCATACGGACTAATCGTGTATAGTTTGGAGTAAGCGCGCAAAGTTTAGATTCCAATCTATACGCGAGCAGTTGCATGCGCCATTTTGATTCGTGGACCTCTCTTTCTATTGCCATGTAATTCATATTTGCGTCTCATCCTAAACATTGCATCATCTTTCGGCACGCGACAATGTTTTGATATGTAGTTTTTTTATTGTTTCTCCATAATTAATTACAAATATATGGTAAATACACCGAAATAGTTATTTAAAACGTGGAAAATGGTTGACGAAAGACAGTCTAGAAGAGTTTTTACTAAGTAAATGTGGTGAATATAAACAAGAGCAGTTGAATTCGAATCTGCGGAAAATTTTAAATTGATTATTAAGTGCAAGTTGGGAGAATATAATGAAGATTATTCTGGATTTTGTAAGCCATTCATTGAAAGTTTTTCTAGTTTTACAAATACGAATGGATTGTACGTACAACATTCCCTCAGTTAAAAAGACTAGCTTTTCGTAAAACTTTTACATGCCAGCACTCTTCTTTTAATAAAACCAAGTCGCGAGAGAACCGAGTAAGATCACGTGGTTGTGACGCGATTATTGATATTAAATTCAAGAAAATAAATCGAAATACCTGTCGCTCTGATGCAGATTTAAAAGAGGGTTATGCCGTGTTGCTCAAAATTAATTACTCCCACCGTCACCTGGCGAATGTAGCTGAGGCGTTACAGCTACTTGCGAAGCACCGAAGCTACTGACGAATGTTTTCGGAAGATTTTGATTCAGGTATGAGTCCAGCAGCGGCAATAGCTTTACATGAAATGGCTCTAATTGAGAAATACGGCAAAGAAAGTTCCCTATACTTGGCAAATTCTCAGGATTAACCCAAATGAAGACATGTTTATTATCTTTACGAAAAGTGGCGTAAATTAAATTTTGGTGATAGATCCGGATTAAATATCGATAAAGTACTGGAACGAAAACTTTCAGAACTGGAATCGACAGGTTTCCTTATTGAGTACAGAAAAATCCAAAATTATTATACTATATTGCCATGGGTATGAGACAGTGATTGCCCGGGTAGGTATTTACTAAATCACGTGAGGGATATAATAATCGAACCGAATATTTTCTTTATATCCTGTATCTTTCTTTATATCTAGGTCTAGGTACAAGGAGTTTCGAAAAAACTGCTTTTTACAAAAAGTTGACCTAAAAATAGGGGAAAATTTGATCTGCTACCGAAAATCTTGGAGGAAAGGTGGTAAGAAGAACAACCAAATATATACCGTAATTATATTATGTATTTTACCGTGGGAGAGCACGTTTCAGTATGAATAAGCCGGCTTAAACGGAGTGATTCTATAATCACAGAAAACCAAAATCAAGCGGCGCTAACGCGTGAGTGTACCGGAGGCTCTATGAAGGGGGAAAAGGAGTTAAAATGTTGGCAGCGCATTTGTGATTCCCCTTGTTGTTGCGAGTGTCTATGAGCGGTGGCAATCGTTTACCATCAGGTGATCCGTATGCTTGTGAGCCACCTATCACATATTAAAATTTAATTACCAAATGATGCAGTTAGTAATAATTAGAAAAAAACTTTCAAATTTCAACTGTGGGAGAGCCACGCTTCAGCATGAATGGGCCGATTTGACCGGAGTGATACCACTGCCTCACAGAAAACCAGCGTGAAGCAGCCCCTGCGCCGAGTGAGTGAGGGAAACGGAGGCCCACACCCGGGGGGGAAGGGGATAAAAGGTTGGCAGCGCACTTGTGACTTCAGTGGTGTTGCAGGTGACCATGGGCGGCAGCATTGCTTATTATATATAATGTGCAGTCAAAACACGCATCACTTGATGGTAAGCGAATGCCAACGCACATACTCAACACCAGTGGAGTCACAAGTATGCTGCCAATGTTTTAACCCCCCCCCTCCCCTCACCCCCCATTGGGCCTCCGACAACCTCAAAACTGTATCTACTTACCTTTTGTAAAATTGGTACATTCCATTTATTCGCTGAGATAACGAGAAACTAGATAGAACAATCAATACGGATTTTTAAAGATGTTATCTTACAGAGATGCAAAGGTTCAATGCCTGCGCTTTGATTGATTTTACAGCAAATATTTTTGAAAAATATCATATAGACGACTGATGAAATTTGCACATAGCCGCCACAACAATAGTTCTGCCTATTTAAAATTTTGTAGCCGATCCAAGGATGTGACGAGATAACACGTATCAACAATACTGAATTTCTAGTACAGTCAAGTTCAGATAGAAATGTCACTTACCACGTGACATTTCAGTGTCGTGTTGTAATTGTATTGGAGGCCAAGGCGGTGCCTTTTGCAAACATCTGTGTGCTGTAGAATTAAAAGTACGGATTAATTCTACAGACTTCTCCGAAATATCTAGTACTGACCGAGTGATATGCGCAACCTTGCATCCAATGACCCACTTCCTGAAGAGTTTTACCACAATATGAATAATGAATTAGTTGAGAGAAACGAAAACATGACACAAGATTTAAATGTACCCATAGACGCGACTGTCGAAAATTTTAATACATTAGAACAGCCTCCAATATGCAGCGATACTGAAAATACCGTTTTTCCTGCCACATATAATAAAGCACTCACTGAAATGAAAAGAAACTTTTAAGAACCTGACCAATATTCTAGGAAAACCATCCATCCTCGTCAAATTTTAAAAGCCATACATTTATTCAATAATTCTCTTTAAAAATGTCGTTTACAGATCAACAGGCTCAGAATTTCATATTTAGTCACTTCAAAAAAGGTCTGTCACGCAAAAATACATGTACAGCCAACATCTGTTGCTAGGCGAAGCATAAAGAAAGTTGGGACAAAAAACAGGATACAAGCAGGCCGACCCTCAACATCAGCTGCCTAGAGTAAAAAAAAATAGAAAAAGAAAACATGACCTAGCGTTCAACGTTTTCAGAAAATGTAAGCAATGCTCGTTGATTTCTTCTTATACTTCTTAAATAAAACATAATTTAATAACTAGTTTATTTATTTAACCTTACACTAATTAAGCTCATTTATCATTTCTACAACGTGTAAAAAAAATGATTATCATGTAAGCTTACAAAAAAATCAGCTGTACTCATATACTCATATTTTGGCAGGTGAACGGTATTGTCACTATTTTTTTTTACACCTTGTATAAAGCGTAGGAGGCCCTTGCCCTTTAGTGGGACACTTAGGCTCATAATAAATACTAAGATCTTTTAACTCTTGTAAGGCGTAAATGATGTAGTATAGTTTGGAACCAGGACGCACGTTAGCACGTTACAAACTATACACGAGCAGTACGCAAAATTCGTGTATACCTTTGTAATCGCACATTTAAAAACAGTGTTTACAATATATACACGACCAGTTTCCTATGGCTGCGTTTTGGCCTTGTATAGATGGAAAGACGCGACGCACGTTAGCACGTTACAAAACTATACACGAGCAGTACGCAAAATTTCGTGTATACTTTGTAATCGCACATTTTAAAAACAGTGTTACAATATATACACGACCAGTTTCCTATGGCTGCGTTTTGGCCTTGTATAGATTGGAAAGACGCGTCCCTCCAGCTATGTCTCGAAATACATAAAAATACCTACTCAACTGAAAATAATTTTAGGCGATTATTTAGCATGATACCTACTCTTTTATTTCTTCCTAACAAGCTAAGAGTCCTTATGGGGTTAACTTTTTGATAATATTGTAGCATTTGCTTATGGATATATTTTTCTCTTATGTTACTTTTATGCGTCCCAGCTGGCAACACTAGTGTGGCCCGCTATCATAGACGAGATGAGAATTAAACCGTATGAAACTCGCAAGGCTCCCGTAATATCGGAATATTATTTTGTGTTGCAAATGGAAATTTTAGTTAAAAGCCGTTTGTCTTTGATGAAATTTCCTCGACTCTAATTTAAGTGAAGCTTCGTAAATACAAGTTGGTAGAGCATGTTTATCCAAAACTGACAAAGGTTGAGTAGAAAACGTAGTCGTTCATACATAGGGTAGTACCCAATTAAACTTAGTACAGGATGTAGTTGAACATTTTACAGCCCTTTACCTTAGAATAATAACTCTATAGAAGGAGAGTCTCCATACTAGAGCTCTGTCAAAAATGAGACACAAAAAAATTCACGCAGCCTACTGCGCACCGTGCTGACACTTTTGTAATGTGCTAGTGAAGGTGCAGTTTCCCCGAAAACTGGGAAATAAATTGGACGCCTCAATAGTGATTTTCTAATGTGTCGTAAATGTTGGTCAGTGTGGTATGAACAAGTAATGTAAAGTTTATTGCGAGATAGATATAATAGATAGGTACGTTTACAAAACTACGACATAAGCACTAGGTATTATAGAAAACGTATAATTTCGGTGGTAGATACTACCACATAACCTTTAGGCAAACACAATTAATAATAGTGTTGGTTGGGGTAGGTAATGTTTTTATGTGGTATAAAATTAGTATATTATTAAACTGATATGAATAGAAGAAAACAAAAAGTATTTTTTTGTATAATTTATTTCGCGAGCACTCGACATTGAAGTCGAATTATGAAATTTCATACATTCGTCAATACATATTATTATACTTATCTAATTCGACTTCAATATCGAGCGCACGAGAAATGCCCTTCAGTCGACTGTACGTCGTCGGTACTTACATTAGGAAAATATATCCATACTAATATTATAAATGCGAAAGTAACTCTGTCTGTCTGTCTGTCTGTCTGCTACTCTTTCACGCCAAAACTACTGAACGGATTTAAATGAAATTTGGTATACAGATGATCTAGACCCTGAGAAAGGACATAGGCTACTTTTTATTGCGAAAAGGGGGTTGTGAGGGGTAAAAAGTTACTTTTCCACGCGGACGAAGTCGCGGGCGGCCGCTAGTTAGCAATAATTGTTTTAAAAATTAATTAGCTGGATAAAAGTCAGGAAAAATGGGAAAATATTTTTCTCAATAGGGCAACACTGAACATTGAAAATAAACGTTTCTATTTTGAATGAAAAAAATACAAGATACAATGAAATATTAAAAGCTTACCTGTGAAAAGTGATAATATTATTCTTATTCTCCCTTTAATTTCTATTGTGACACGATTTAACCGCACAAACCGTCATAATTATTTTTATTTCGGGAGAAACGTTCGGGTCGCTGTGACATTTGACACTAAGGAGCGAGGTGGTACCCTTCGCCTGTTAGGGTACCACCTACTAAGCTGAGATTGTGCGGACGCATTAGGTTTCTATAGAGTTATTATTGTAAGCCTTTAACCAATTCTTCCTCCCAACTATTCTGAACATTTTTTTTTCTACGACTTATGAAAATGCGTCGACGTCTAATGAACCAGTCACGAAGTTGATTTTTTTAATGAGACTTCATCGGTGATCCATCGAGATATATTATACAGCCATATTTTTATATTTCAATTAACCAGTACAAATACTTTAAAGATAGTTCAAATACGTGAATATAAACCTTTTTCTCTAAGATACATAGTTATAGGAAATATCAAAAAAAGAATCGCCTGCCCTATACAAATTGCAACAATCAACAGATCCATCACCTTTGTATAAGAATGCGTCCTCTATGTTTCTTGAATTCGAGCATAATAACTAAGCTATCCTTAAAATATTTGCACTAATTAAAAAATAAGGGTGTATGTTCATATACCTATCTACACGTAAGTAGATGTCTTAGTTCACAATCGTACCTACTAAAGCAAATACAATCTGTAGTTTTAAGTAGTACAATAATTGTGCAAAAACCCATCGAAATATAAATATTGCTTCGAAAACCCCGAACGATGCATATTGCAAGCAGCAGAATGGTTTGTTAGCTAAGCGCCAAATTCAGGACCAAATTCTGAATCTAGTGGAACTTTTAATGGAGCGCATTCAGTTTGCTCTATGCAAAACTGCCTCCTAGTACCTACATTATTAAATCTTAACGTAAGGTAACATTCGGGGAATCGTGTTGAATTTCCAGGAAGTTTGTGAGTGTCAGTGAAAATTCCTTCTACTCCGTCAGTTCTGTCACCGGCTTACTGGGTACTTAATAATGATGGCTCATTATGAGTAGGTAAGTAGGTATAACGTATTGGTTATTACTTTAAGTCTGGATAAAGTAGTAACTCTAGTGTAGTAAAAATGAATGAGTTACATAGATGTATAGGTAACATCCTAGTGTTCTTATAAAACTTGATAGCTTATTGAAAAAAAATTAAAATTTTATGATTAACATTTTATTTTTTTCTAAATGAGCAGTGCGCTCTCATAGAATAAAAGTATTTTATTTAAATGTATTTTATATAAATGTAACCACATTTATATAAAATACTTTTAACCACGATCAACAAGATTTCAAACGTCGCATAGTGGTGTTACCCGTGGTCGCTTAAGAAAAATAAAATAGTTTAAGTGTTAACAGTAAAAATAATATTCATATTTTCAGAAGCAAAATAATAAATTTACTTCCATCGATTTTCTCAATTGAGAAATATAATATTTTTCCGCAGTAAAATGTAGCCTATACTTTCCATGCCAAATTTTACATAAATCACTCTAATCTTTTAGTCGTAAAGAAGTAACAGATACACTCACAATCTTTTGCCGATACAATACTCGTATTGTATTAGGAATTATCTAGCATTACGAATCATCACACCACCTAATACTAGTATTAGGTGGTGTGATGATTCCTAATGCTTCTATTCCACTAATAAATAATATTGTTTATTTATCACATTCACATCTCCAGGTCCCGTCGTCGCATGGACCAGGTCAAGAAGGATCTTGGTCACTTTCAAAGGCCAGATTGGTAAGAAGTGGCTGACAATAGAGCGGAGTGGACAAATTCTCGTGTTGAAGGCCAAGATCCATTTCGGGTCGCTGAGCCAGCGTAGTAAGTAAGTATCACATTCTCATGACAACTTGGCTTATTAATTCACTTTGTAAGAAAAAATAAAGATTTATTCACCGAATTGAGTTTTCAGCGAACCTTTTAAAGAATCTCATTCAAAAGTTCCTTCTTAAAAGTACCTATGTAATATTTAACAATTCATTTAATACATAATTAAATCTCAACGTAGGTAAGTTACATTCGCCTACTACGGGGAATTGTGTAGAATTTCCAGGAAGTTTGTGATTGTTAGTGAAAATTCCCTCTACACCGTCACCGCCTCTTGCTTTATAATGATGGCACATATTTAATAATGCATACATTAATATGGATACAGCAATAGTTTTAACTGTGTTATACGTTACGTAATGTAAGTTGTCTATTATAAGTTGTTGAAATTAATTCAGACTCTGATCTCGCAGATGTTCATGGGGGCGGTGATTAAGACTTACCAAAAGGTGACCTGCTTGCTCGTTTGTCGCCTCTTGTATAAAAAAGAAAGACGTCAGAGTCAGTAGGTATATAATAATAAAACTAATAGACATCTGACTCGACATACAGTCAAAGGTTTATTCGTTTTATTATTATAAGCATCATTTTATACTAGGTATACCTATTGAGGGAATAACGTCAAAATATAATCCATTATTTTGTGGTCATCTTCATAATAGCTAAAACACTCCCCACTGTTTCAACTTCCAAATAAAAAAAATAAGTAAGTACGGGTTAGGGTTAAAACTACATGTCATATTTTGACCCAAAATGAAAAAAAAAGTTTGTTTTTACTACTGACTAAGCAATTTAATATTGAATCAGTTATATCTTTTCTAGTACAAAATTGGTCTACACTTCCACTAAACTTAATTTTCTATGGAATGAGTAAAGGCATTATGGCAATGCAGGGCTAATGCATTATGGGATCTCAAAATTTCTGTCACAAACGTCTTCGTCATTAATGACGTGATTTCAAATGTTATAAAATTATTCTGAGAAGTAAAAAAATATGGATGACATCTCAATGAGTAAAGTAGATAGGTACTTATTGCTTATACGAAAAGTCCGAAGTTACATCCTAACCGTCTTGTCCGAAACTTGTGTACGCAAATGATTCTTGATTGTCCAGATGTTCCTTGCTCTTCGAAGTCGCTTCATCTTCATACAACGATCGGGCGTACCTCCTGTTTGGATCCAGTTTTATATCATCAATATATTTCGGCAGATACGGATGATCACCTGTAGCTGGTGCACGCTGGACGTCATCACCCTTGAACAGCCATTGCGGTTCATCTCCAGAATTCCTTGCTGTTCTTATGATTATTGGCCTTTGTGGGGGTGGTCTATATGTTGGATAAATTATATGTTGTCCCGATGATTCAGCTATGAATACGAGGAGAAGAGCTCCTAGCACTAATGTCACTGAACGCACCATCTTCAATGTTAAGTTGTAAGTAATACCAATTACACAAATGACTGCCTTTTATACAACCGTATGAGGAAATTCAGGGGACTTTCTTGTGAGGAGGACAAGGGGTAGTACCGTTGATTGTTTACTAATAAATAATGTGATAGTCGGGACCTATATGTATTGCATGATAACCTCATTGCATTATCTCCAAAAGATAAGCTAAATTACTATAAATTATTATCTTATTTCTTTGGCTCAGTAAACTGTACTCATATCTTATTCGATATCCTTCTCTCTCCCTAACGCTTAAAGCCGAGATTCCACATGGGGCAGAGGGGATTTAACCAGCGAGTCTGTAATGTTTATTTTACTTAAAAATTTCGTCAACCTCTAAAAAGTGACGTATGGCGCGGGCCTATGTAGATGTAGAACTCAATGTAAGTATATATTCCATGAACTAAACACTAGAGACTCAATCCAGTAAATCGATTCGAATCAATTCGCAACCCAGTCGCATACCCGCAGGTCTCAATGCAACTGTTCTCAATACACCTAGAATTGCTCCATTAAAAGTTCTTAACTGCTTCGGCTTCGATTGAGAACCCTAACTGTGACAATAGGTGTTGGTTGACGCGGTTAGTGTCTTCCCCCTAGTTCTAGCTATAGTTCACGCGAAGGCTGGAGGGCAATGACCAAGGCTAAATAATTTTATTTAATAGTTGGTAGAAGAGCAGACAGATCAGCTGTCACCCAAGGACAACCACATTAACTCCACAATAATTGGAGTCATAAGAGCGCTCCTAACCTTTCCCCTTGATTTTCCGTAGACTACCTACTCAGCGAAACGCATAGGTTCTGTAGCCTTACCATGAGTTTGAAATACTATCCTCGCTATCGAAAACTATCGCTTTGTCTCTTTCATTGTAAAGCATTTGAAAGAGACGGAGCAATAGTTTACGTTCCGTCAGTTTTAGATGTCAACTCATGGTAGCGCTACTGCTTTACGCCGGAAGCACAAAATAATTACACACAGAAGGTAGACTCAGCCTGATATTGAATTTAGAAGAGTTTGTTGACATATGCTAGGGTTGTTACCCGGCATGAGTACGTAAGCGCGCGGCCTCTACCACAGACCTCGACAGTTCGATAATCTTATGTCATAGGCTAGGATTATTGTGGTCGAAAAGGCGTATTTCCCCGTTAGTGACATGACACGTTTTTAGCTCTTAGTGGGCAGTCAACTTTCTGTGTGTAATTATTTTGTGCCGGAAGTCATAGTATTGCCTCGGTGGTGTAGTTAATAGCTAATTGTGCTGTGACCAAAACCAGGGTTTTGGGTTAAAATCCTGAGTGGAAAATACACTTTGAAATGTGGTACGTTCCCGCAAATATTTGATCTCATCTTTCTCAGCCTGCAATTCCTGGTTGCGTTCAAAACTATCGCTTTGAAGGCCAGAGTAAGTAATTTTGAATCATGATCCCGGATTTGATGAGTCCAATATTAAAGTGGAGTGACTGCTGTTAGATCGTCGCAATCCTACCCTTTGCCCTAAACTAGACCAACTAAATTATGTTTCCACATTTCAGACACTAACCGAAAAGACTGATTAATGGTAGGAATATGCATATAGATTTGAAAAATCCAGAATAGCATTCTCGGATTCGAACCTATAGTCACGTTCTTATCCACTGCTATGCACGTTACACTATCTTCCCAATACGTAAAATAATGTCCTATACTTAACGTTACTTCCGTGAAAAGTTCAATAAACTAGGCAACTTAACAACGAAGTGACTTCATATTTTCGTTGCAAGCGAGAAAGTTTTTTTCAACTCTGTGTAATCATCCAGTGCTGGGAGCGGTAAACTTTAACTTCTATTTGGCACACTTTCAAACTGTGCCGTGTCTGCCATGGGCCATGTCGATTTTTCCCTCTTTTTGCAGTTCGATTAAAACATGCAGTCGCTCTTCCGCTCTATGCATGTATGCTCAACACTTGAATGAATTCGAGAAAGGTGTGGCAGATACGTACATCGGAGTAGCCTCTGTGTAAAATAGGAGCAAAAATACATAATCGTTTTACAAGAACAAATACGTATCATTAAAATCATCATCATCAATGAAAATTGTACTTAATTCTGTTTTAAATGACCTGAACGTATTACCTTTATATTTATAACCTACACATAACTTTACCGCCTCTATGATTAAAGTTTTCAAAACGATGTTTATCAGTTTCTGTTTTCTGGTGTTTCTTGGTAGAATAATAAAAATAAGTAAAATTTAATCCACATTTTCGTATCCATATAAGTCAGTTTGCAAAAGCCAGGTAACAAGAATGGTTGTTAGAAGAGGTGGTTAAGGGGATGTAGGTAAATGTTTACCAATACATCTTACGTAAGTGATTACAACTAGGCTAGATAATACTTAATAGAAGATAAGTACTACCTACTTGTTCTAAGTTCTTGTTTGTTCTTGTAACCCGTCGAAATATCCTCCGTACACCGAAGGTTGTGTTCGATAAAAATAAACGGGCTTGTATACCTACTTACTTGGAAATAATGAAACTATAAAATGGATTTTTACTGCACGAGCGGCAGTCGATTCTGCGGCTCTTCGGAAATGAACTTCTTTGACTGCACTATCAGGCCATTCGGTGAGAGACATAAAATATTTAAGGCAGGCGCTTAGAGACCAATAGCACCAATAGCGCTACTCTTCCTGCTCTTAGCGTTTGCGTTTCGTTTGTAGTTTTATTTTGCATATTCTATTTTTAGTTTTACGAGTCAGGTGAGGGTATGATGAAATATGAAAACGGCTGATGCAATGGAGGTATTGTCGTGATTGATATTCAGTGGTTATTTTATGCGATGAAGTGCTGCTTGGAGATAAAGGTTGGTAGTGTACTTATACAAACAATACCTGTGCACAAGTGCAGCAGCACTAAGGGACATTTAACAAACATCTTTTTAATCTAGGTAACAGACAGCCCTCTGTGCAGAGCATGCAAGAAGGAGGAATCAGCCGCCCACGTACTGCTGGAATGCAGAGGGATGGACAGCTGCCGGGCGCACTACCTGGGGAACTCGGGTAGGCTCCAGGAAATCTTCGGCAGTATCAGGGCGCTGTCTGGTTTCCAAGAAGAACTTGTGAGTTCACACAAACAAAACAAACTAAACAGGCTATGCACTCGGGTCGGTATACCTGAGTAAATGGGGATTCGCTGACGCATCAAGCAATGTTTGCGAGTACGGCTCCGCCCCTCAAACCATGGCTCATCTCCTGGCATGCCCTTTATGGCCAGACAGCTGCACTTACGTTGAACTCCTGCAGCTTAGGTACCGATAGCGCAGTCGTTGTGGCGGAGTATTGGGCTGGGAAAATTTTATATTTTGATGCCATCGACACGAGAAGAAGAGTAGAAGAACTCTGCTGATTCCACCCTCCACTCGCGAAATGGGCACGTCTGTAGCTTGATTGCGGAAAACCCCGTACGAAGAAGAAGAAGAAGACATGTACTTGTGTTTCATTGCTCCATGCGCTGTGGCAAGAAGCGATTGTCTTGCAACAAGTGATCCCTCTGCTCGTCTGAAAAAAAAACGATGACATGCACTAACAGGTACCTAGGCAAGATATTGCTATCTCTCTGAGTATAAAAGGCTCCTCTACTGTTTGTATAACTCGCACTTACCTGCCAGTACAGTACGTAGGTGTTTTGAATGCGGGGGCCAAATTGACTCCATTAAAAGTTTTGAAAGCGCTCGTAGCTTAGATAATTTACGGGAGGAGTTATGCCGTCTATAAAAGCATGTACGGCCACTGAAAACTAATGAATTTATGTACATGTTTATCTTATCGGCTTTTATCTTATGAATAAAGCCACCGAATTGATGAACTTTGAAAGTTTTGCGTGCGAATATCTAAAATTTATTTCAGTGAAAACAGAATTTGAAATTGAAAATATGAAAATCTGCTTGAGTTAAACAGAATTTTAAATGTAAAAAAATGATTCAGCATGTGTAAGTGCTCTTAAACATATAGAATTATCATTAATTCATAAATAATGGTCGAATTAACATCTTGCATCAAATGTGGAAAGCCTATCAAGGATTATAGGCAATCCAAAAAGTCCCTTGTCGCGATAGTAAATTGACATTCAGCGCCATCTATTGGCACTGATCTGTGTTTAGTTCCGAAACGAATTGAGGTCGGGCTACCATATATATGAAAAGAAATTGAAATAATAACATCACATGCATTGTCCTGTTCTAAACAAGATTTCCCTTGTAGAACCTTAATGGGTTAGGTACTTTGCTACAAATATCTAGACAAGACAATTAAGTAATTATGTTTCATTTAAACATTGTGTTGTTTTTTTTTTATTGTAAACTAAGTACCTACTAGGCCAATGCCTGACCGCAATTGCACCTGATAGAAAGTGGCAACCAAATAAATAAATAAATAAATAAATAAATAAATAAATAAATAAATAAATAAATAAATAAATAAATAAATAAATAAATAAATAAATAAATAAATAAATAAATAAATAAATAAATAAATAAATAAATAAATAAATAAATAAATAAATAAATAAATAAATAAATAAATAAATAAATAAATAAATAAATAAATAAATAAATAAATAAATAAATAAATAAATAAATAAATAAATAAATAAATAAATAAATAAATAAATAAATAAATAAATAAATAAATAAATAAATAAATAAATAAATAAATAAATAAATAAATAAATAAATAAATAAATAAATAAATAAATAAATAAATAAATAAATAAATAAATAAATAAATAAATAAATAAATAAATAAATAAATAAATAAATAAATAAATAAATAAATAAATAAATAAATAAATAAATAAATAAATAAATAAATAAATAAATAAATAAATAAATAAATAAATAAATAAATAAATAAATAAATAAATAAATAAATAAATAAATAAATAAATAAATAAATAAATAAATAAATAAATAAATAAATAAATAAATAAATAAATAAATAAATAAATAAATAAATAAATAAATAAATAAATAAATAAATAAATAAATAAATAAATAAATAAATAAATAAATAAATAAATAAATAAATAAATAAATAAATAAATAAATAAATAAATAAATAAATAAATAAATAAATAAATAAATAAATAAATAAATAAATAAATAAATAAATAAATAAATAAATAAATAAATAAATAAATAAATAAATAAATAAATAAATAAATAAATAAATAAATAAATAAATAAATAAATAAATAAATAAATAAATAAATAAATAAATAAATAAATAAATAAATAAATAAATAAATAAATAAATAAATAAATAAATAAATAAATAAATAAATAAATAAATAAATAAATAAATAAATAAATAAATAAATAAATAAATAAATAAATAAATAAATAAATAAATAAATAAATAAATAAATAAATAAATAAATAAATAAATAAATAAATAAATAAATAAATAAATAAATAAATAAATAAATAAATAAATAAATAAATAAATAAATAAATAAATAAATAAATAAATAAATAAATAAATAAATAAATAAATAAATAAATAAATAAATAAATAAATAAATAAATAAATAAATAAATAAATAAATAAATAAATAAATAAATAAATAAATAAATAAATAAATAAATAAATAAATAAATAAATAAATAAATAAATAAATAAATAAATAAATAAATAAATAAATAAATAAATAAATAAATAAATAAATAAATAAATAAATAAATAAATAAATAAATAAATAAATAAATAAATAAATAAATAAATAAATAAATAAATAAATAAATAAATAAATAAATAAATAAATAAATAAATAAATAAATAAATAAATAAATAAATAAATAAATAAATAAATAAATAAATAAATAAATAAATAAATAAATAAATAAATAAATAAATAAATAAATAAATAAATAAATAAATAAATAAATAAATAAATAAATAAATAAATAAATAAATAAATAAATAAATAAATAAATAAATAAATAAATAAATAAATAAATAAATAAATAAATAAATAAATAAATAAATAAATAAATAAATAAATAAATAAATAAATAAATAAATAAATAAATAAATAAATAAATAAATAAATAAATAAATAAATAAATAAATAAATAAATAAATAAATAAATAAATAAATAAATAAATAAATAAATAAATAAATAAATAAATAAATAAATAAATAAATAACCTTGGACATCCATAAAAATATTGTTTCTCTATTTACCAGTTACCTATTAAAACTTCATTGCAAAATTAACTCCCACCATATTGTAACATCACAAACAACTCCAAAGGTAAGCTCAAACATTCCATAAGCATAATGGTAATCAAATTGACAAAGTTTCAATTTGATTAATTTTCGTAGCGATTTTCAGCTTGTTGATACTTGATACCGCTAATTGTATCAAGAGAAACAGTATTACCAGACGTCAGGATTCTACCGGACACAGGATTTTTGGTTTTAAAAAATTTACTTGTTATTGATAATTATCATCGCAAAAGTCACTTAGGTACTATCAGGTGATCCGTCAGCTCATCTGTCACCTATCACATAAAAAAGAAGATTGTTCTTTTGACACAAGCGTGCGGCTCACCTGATTATCGCGGCGTACGGACGCCTGCTACTCCAAAAGAAAAGCAAACGCATTGCCGACCCTATAAAAGTCCAGTTTATAAAGAACCTGGCAGATCGTGGGAGAAATTATAATATTTTTTATCAGTATACTCGTAGTGCAAATATAGAAACTGGGATCTTTCTCTCTCTTTCTCTCTGCGGTTGCGGCACCACGATCCTCAGTCATGAGGGACATGACTGAGGATCGTGGTGCCCGCCCCGTAGCCCTAGATAAGCCGGGAACAGCCCCAGGTGTTTTAGTTGGTATGTTTATTGACCGGCCTCAAATTAGCTAAGGCCCCAGTCATAAGCCCAAGACTACCCGTTAGCCGCCCAGCCAGGGGAGTGTGCATAAGGCACCGCCGAAAGGTGGTGACGTCGGCTCATTGCACTTCGGGCAGCGGCATTTCACCTGGGTCACCAAAAAAAAACCTGGTTGATATGTCCGGTATTTTTTTTAAACCCTGGCAACCCTAAGGGGAAGTTTGCCTTCTAAAATAGGTAGGTGGTTGCGGCCGTCCATGGGACAGACTCCCATAATTGATAAGAGAAGAGCAGGACGCAGTAATTAGGGAACGAGGAAGCAATTATTACTTCAATAGGACGGGGACACAAGTCATGGAACAACAGCAAGGAGTCAACGTACTCAGACACCACACATCAAAGTAATACAAAACTGTTAAAAAAAAGAATATCGACTCTCATCTTACTGATTCACATTAGGTTGAATCAATGGAAGAAATTTGACAGGTTGTGGTAGCCTGATGTGTGGTTGACTGTACATATCAACCTGCACATGTAGTTTTCCATTATGTCTGCTGTCAGGGCGTTAAGACGTTATAGTGTATCCACATTCATTAACTTTTTATCTTGTTTCCTTGCTAGCGCACTAACGACGCTCTATACTGTGCCTGTGGTAGCACTGGTACCTAGCTCAATAGATAGAAACGCAACTTCCATTATGGTAGGTGGTAGTTCGAGTCCGAGCATGCACCTCTGGATATTTTAGATTTAGGTTACTACCATCAACTCTATTGGTAAGGACGATATCTACTTACTTACAAAAAAAATATTGTATTCCTGCTTATTATCTCAAAGCAGCAAAGGTTAGCAGCGCACTCGTGACTTCACTGGTGTTGCATGTGTCCATGGGCGGCGGCAATTGCTTACCATCAGGTGATCCGCCTGCTCGTCTGCTACCTATAACAAAAAAAAAAAAAAATCTCAAGTCACGACTGATTAAAACCTTTACTTACCTCCTAATTAAGATTCAGAGATTAAAATTAGTCATGGCTGAAAAATGATGTACTACATAGCTAACAATAATTATTATAAGTAAGTTGGTAGAAGGCAACTAAACCGAAGGAAAAGATTCACAAATATTTTTTTCGGAATCTCAGAAAGGGGAACTACAAAAGAAAATGAAATCGTCGGGCAAAGCGCTCTCAATTAACAGACCCCTAGTAATTGAACCCTGCAGTCGATTGCCTCTGACATTTTGAAGGGCTTCAGCTCATCAGGTATCTAAGTAGTAGGTATGTACCACTTGTAGCAGTGCGACAACTTTGATTCGGCCGATGGTGAAAATAAGAAAGAAACTAAATTAACTTCCCGCAGCGGTATACTTACTATAAGACTGGCCTGAAGCAGAGCCTGCGCTATGGTTCGTCGAGTAAGAGAGGATACCGGATGCCCAAATGGGGGGAAAGGGGGTTAAAGGTTGGCAGCGCAATTTTGTGACTCTACGTGTGCCAGGTTTTATTGGGCGGCGGCAATTGCTTACCATCAGGTGATCCGTCTGCTCCTGTGTCACTTAACACCACAAAAAAATGTAGGGTTCATCTGCTTTCTCTTTCTAACCGGTATGTGATGATTAGTTGATTATCTAAAACCAACTAAAATGAAGCAAATGTGTAGGTACTTAAGTGGTCAACCACAGCCGTTTATTATCGCGTTAATTCCCATTCCAATATTATAATAGTTATTATAAAGTTTACCTACTTTTATTGTTTTACACCACACATATTAGCGGCGCCGGCGAGTCCTATCAAAAAAATTACGATTAGTATGTAACCACGCCATCTAACTGTTATTGTGATAACTAAGCTGAATTTTGTATGCAAAATTACATTTTGTACCTATTCAACATACGTTTAGCTAGTGGTTATCATAACTATTGCTAGATGGCGTTGTTAATATATTTGTCTGTTTGGCTTTGTAGTGAGGTAACCTGTCCAAAATACTTCGATTACAGTGACTATTCGATACGTATTTCAAACAAACGTAAATCGATTTAGAGTTATATTGAGAAATCCTAACTAATAATAATATAAAATGCGAAAGGCAGGAAAAGGTAAAGACAGACTATAAGTCTGTCTGTTACTCTTTCCCGCCAATACAAATACAATTAACAGATTTGAATGAAATTTGGTACACAGATGGTCTAGACCCTAAAAAAGAACGTAGGCTACTTTTTATTGCGAAAAGGGGTTTGTAAGGGGCTAAAAAGGGGGTTGAAATAAATAAACTATTTGATTTGATTTGAAAAATTACTACATACCTAATTATAAATGCTAACCAACAATACTATTCCACGCGGACGAAGTTGCGGGTAACAGTTAGTAAGTTGTAAGCACAGTAAATTAATAATATTATGCGTCAAGAAAGTCATGAAATTGGATTTTTGGGCGGTAAGTAATGAGGCGTATAATATCTCAATAGATGGCGCCTAAGATACTTCTGTCAATGTCAATTCCGTTACTACTACCAACTATAAACTATGTATGTACTTACGTCAAAGACAATTTTTTTTTACAAATTTAATATTTCGTCATGATGAGCTATATTTAGCCTTATTCCGTAGCAGTAATGACTACAAGCACGCAATTAATAAAATTGCCACATCACGCAGGTTTTAACCAATAGTTTGACAGGTAGACTTTCACGCCATCTAGTAAGCGTTTTGGAACTTAATTTTTTTTGGAAAACGCCTCATTAAAAAAAAATCCATGTTTCATGACTTTATTGATGCATCTATCGATCTTAGTAATAATATTACATATTTTTATCAATAAAATTAATGCTATTGGTAGTATCGAAAATATTATTGTCGAAGGCCGATATTTTCGACAAGGCTATTGATTGTATGACTGATTTTCAAGTTCATGATTAGTATCACGATACTATCGATAGTGTATCGCTATCGCAACTGATCGCAACAACACTAATTTAGTTACTCTGTGGTCATTGGATTCTCTTATTATAGTCTGTGCAATGAGTTATAAATATAGAGCAGAAATACCTACAAAAAAAACGTGCCGGTTTAGAACATAAAATGGCGGACTGACAGCTATTTTAGTGCTGCTCTGTTGATAATGCTTTATCGATATCATAATTTGTCAAGTCGATACAGAAACAGAAACATAGATACTGACTGGGGGTCTAATTTGAAGTGAAACGCAAATAAAGCATTGAGTATTGAAGTAATTTTGAGACTCAACCAAACGATTGAGAACGTCATTTCGTAATTTGAAGTGACCATTCTTTCGTTTGAGACCGATGGAAGTTGTTTTGACAGAACTCGTCTCAAATCCTAATTTGAAAGCCTAAAATGACATTCGTAAAATTGATTGATTAGAAGCTTAAGTTACTGGTTAAATGAAAATCAAAGTATAAATAGATAGGTACTCTTTATTGCACAAAGTTTACAAGTCTTCTTGAAGTAGATAATAATTATGCTCTTAATATGTAATAGATAATATAGATCTTTTTATTGCAAAATTAAACTTAACTAGTGTTGCGGCAACACCAGGATCATAGAACCAATCATTCCAATCAACGAATTTTATCGCGTGATATGCGTCCGCTCTCATTGGTGCTTCATAACGTGATATCGCACAAGCGGACCAATGGGAGGCGCCGATGACGTCGCGGAAATCGACTCAACGGACATCCGGATCGCCACTGCATACAAGGAACACCTAACGCGTACATCTAATTCGTAATTTAATTATTTTAATAGTTTGGTCTGTGACCGCTAAATAAGTATTTCTTTACTCTCTAATACCGAGTTTTCTTTCCTCCACCTCGTCCACTACAACTAGGTATACAGATATGTATTCAATTTACAATTAGGTGGTAGTAGGTAGTAGAGCTTGTAGTGATATTATCTTCCTGAGTTCAGTTCGTCGCAGTTTGTAGAAAGAGATCTGTAAGTAAGAAAATTATGGTATTATTGATAAGATTATAATGATATTATCTACTCTTAATAATAGAGGTAGGGCAATGGTAGCTCAGTGAATAAAAACGGGAGGTCGTAGCAGTAGGTATGTAATACCGGTATCATTAATAATAATCTCAAATTGACGAGTTTACGATATGTGATCAAAATCAAATTATTACAATACTCCCCACAGTGAATTTCATCGCTTAGCATAAAAGGTTTATCTTCATCGTAAAATATTATCGATGTTTTTACTACAACCCTAGTATAAAACTCACGAATTTTTATAACATAAAAATATTCAAAATGAAGCATAATTATGGACTGAAAACACACGGATAGAATCACACGGGGAAACAAAAGTGTAAAACATTCAAAGTTTCTATAAATATAATGAACATTTTATAATAATTAGAAAAAAATATGACATACCGGTGCAATGTTAATCTTTGCTGATTTTCGCTTTTCCTTGAGCCACATCCTATAACACTACACTTGGGCATAATGATTAAATGTTTCTTCAATATCCTGTGTAATGTGGACAACGAGTTCTCAAAAGAAAAGAAATTATTAGTTATTTTTGTCGGAAGAAACGGTGAGTTGACACTTCATGTACTTCAGAAAACTGTAACTAAACATGGCTTTTTGGCCGCATTAGGCATTAACGTGGTTGTCAAATGTCAATTTTTCCGATTATAGAGCTGTATGAAATAGTGTCATCTCTTTCCACTTATGAAATCAAGGCTGAGTTAGATAGAGAGAACAATAGTTTTGAGAACTCCACGTCGACATGCATGGTATTTGTATAACTGATTTCTGTATAGGACAATAGGCCCGGTCCATATATTTAAGTCAATGAGTCTGTGTTGTTCAAAGATTTTACACTATAACAAGATGGCGCACTTATTACTTACATTCGAGCCTCGCGAGATGCCTATATATTGGTTAGCGTCCTACTCTAATAAGGTGACCACACGTTTTAGCGTTTCGATTACAATTATTGTTAGTCAAACTTAGTCCACCCACGTGGGAGTCGGACATTGCGTTCTCTAGGAAACTCGTGAAGCCCATTCAAACTAAAAGAGCTAGCACGAACGTTTCAAAGTATCGTTTGAGTATTTATAAGCAATTTTGTAGAAAGAACACAAGTTCCAAATTAAAATTCCTTATTATGTATACGTACGATACGAAGAGACTACCGACTTTTCGAAAAGTTTGTGCTAGCCTTATTAGATTTTCTATTTACCTACCTATAATAATACACTCTGCGGCACATTTAACCGGCCATAGCGTATTATTCATACAAACGTACATACTTTACGATTTGATAATTTAAAAATTAAATAGATTTATTGCTACACTTTTTACGTAACATGACCTTTTTATGGTCGTCCATTATCATGCAATTTATTCGACCATGAAAACTTTCCGATTTGTCCAAAAAAAAATAAAAAAAGTAAATCCGTCTTTAGATGACAAGCAAAATGGACACCCTACTCAATGCAAAAAAAAAAACTTTGACTTAATACTTACTTATGAAAAATACACCGCAACCTTTATAAGATTCTCTTTTGCATGCTATCACACAACAAGTGAGAACCATTACAAATAAATAATCACAATTTTTACACGTTATTTTTGTCGTCACAATAATGCAAACTTTGAAATTATTTTTGCCGCCGCCATAATGGTGATGTCGAGACGCCAAGTGTTGCATATTGATTATAATTAAAACTACCATATCACCGACTTTTACATAAAAACAGTCGTTTATCATGGTTTAAAATAAAAAAAATAAAAAAGACATTATTAATTCCAACGTTTCCTTTCCTTTAAATTATTAAATATTTTGAGAGTTCCCCAGAAGAAGAAATATAAACATTGCTTACGTTATACCACAAAGGTTTTTTTTTATGATGGCAACCCATTAGACAAGGACATCATCCTATATAGCGACATCTCGCTCGGCTCGATTTTCTGTAAAGCGATTTGGCATTTCAAAGTAATCTTTATTCCCACTACATAGAGTCGAAATTAACATTGCATTCATTTTCATAGTGCTCCATCTTGTCTTATATCCAATATCTTTGGTGTTGTTTTCTTTACGTCAAAGTGAAACAAAAAAAGAAGATTCGATAATTTGCGCCCTTTTTTCGTTCTCGTAATTTAATTTTAATTTGTGGGAAATCAAATCAAGTGACGATAGCTTAGGTAATTTACAAGATAAAATGAGTTACGGAAAAGTTCACAGGTTCCTTCTGCGTTCAATCGCTAGCTGCGGCGTGATGTCTATTACTGACGCTAAGCGCATTCTCACCTCATTTACCGGTATGTTTGTTTGTGCATCTAGTTTTTCATATTAAATAATTTTATTCCTTAGATGTTCCTTTATAAAATGTTATTATTGTAGATGAGGTAGAAGCTAGCTACCCAGTTCAAGATCTGGTCAAGGAAATAAATGACGAGATAAGACCATACCAACAATCCATTAAAATAACAAGTGATGAATTAACCAATGAAGAAGTGGCAGTGTTTTTATCTCTTGGATATGATGAAGCGACGAAGTCACAGAACGTCTTTAGTGCTACTGAATTGGAGTTCTTCAGGTTGCTGATTGAACAAATCATGACTACCGAGGCTAGGCAGATAACTGGTATTCATGCATTAAATTTGGTTGGCGGTATGAAAGCCTCTTTTACTAAAACTGATGCGCAGGTAAGCTTCTTCATTATCTCACTCATACTTTCAAGAGGTTTGTTTTTTGTATCAGATTAACAAATAAAATTCCATGCTAGTAAATTAGTATAACAATTTGTACTTCCAATATTCCAGAAACTTCTTAATACCTGGTGTCGTATGAAGTATCTTGACAAAGATCAAAACAACTATGCACTTGGAGTCCGAGCTATTCATGAGTTTGAAGGATATCTCCGCCAAAATATGCCTGACACCATTGAAGAGTGCTGCTTGTGCAAACAAATAGTTTTCAGAGTAAGTTTGTAACTATGCAACTAATGATATGAAGTGATTTAATATTTATATAGATTGCATATGTATTGATTGGGTATCTTTATTGTTGGTGGGTTACAGTAAATGCCAACCTTTGCAGTAAATGCAATGCAATAATGCAATGTAAGTAACCTGTATGTTAGCTCTGTACTTGGCAGCAATTCATTTAAACACAGTTCTTACCTTGTTACTGCCTAATGGGTACATACATACCTCTCTGAAGGGGTCATCACTATTATTACACCTCATATTCACATCAGTATTGTAGGGTCAGTATAATGCTTCCAGAGCACACCACTATGCAGAAATGGACTCCTAAAATTTTAGGAATGCATTTCTGCATAGTGGTGTAGTAAGTAATTATTACCTAACTGGCTTAAGCAGACCTACCCCCAAAAGTGTATTTTATTAATATGGTAGCTCTGGATTTTTGCTAATCTCTACACATGTTTACCATTAGCTTAATGGGAAGGAAAACATTGTCAGGGAGGCTGCATATTTTCGATAGTTGACCTGGTCCCCAGTCTTAGGGTTGCAAAGGTCAGAAGGCATTCACTTCATTGTAATTACCAGGGTCACCAAATTCAGGATTATGGTTCAACAATCTTCTTCTTCTTTCCGCAATCAGGCAGGTTCAACCATACTTCAAAGGTTATATCAGTGAAATGTGATTAGTATATGATAAGCTAGTAACATTTTTATTATATCTTTCAGGGTTACAACTGCCCAGCGTGTGCCCAAGCAGTACACACAAGATGTCTAAACAAGTATTTGGAAAAAGTGGAAAAATGGCCATGCTGCAAAGTCGATTTTAGTTCGTCTCAGTTAGAGCAACTACATTGTGCAGAAAGGTAAGCCATGCTCAGACTTTAATTCTTTTTTTTTCTTGGCTACTACTGTGTCTTGAGATACATTATCAGAAATGTGTCACTGAACAAACACAAGTGTTCATCACACAAATGTTTGTCCAGGGTGGGGATTGAACCCACGATCTTTGGCATATGAGGCAGGGCCACTAAATGCGCCATCCGGCCAGTTTGAGTCTAAGTAAGTATGAGGCCTGCCACGGCTGCGGCCACGTGGCCTACACTCAAAACCTTTCCACCCCAACGGCCATCTGTTCTCGCAATGTGCCCTGCCCATTGCCACTTGAGCCACGCAATTCTTTGGGTTATGTCTGCGACCTTAGATCTCCTGCCAACCAAGTGAACCAGGTGCTTGTCACCAGGTGGACCGACGATCTAGTAATGGTCGCGGGAGTCCCTTGGATGCGGGTGGCACAGGACCGATCTGTGTGGAGAACTTTGGGGGAGGTCTATGTCCAGCAGTGGACGTTCTATTGGCTGAAATGATGATGATGATAAAGTAAGTATGACAATTACTGATAGAAGATTTGTATCAGTTCCAGGCTTCAACAAACCCAACAACTGAATGTATCTGATACTGAAGAAGATAACACAACTGCAGTAGAGCAAACACAGCATTCCACTGAAGACATTCAGATTACGCAGGACATTATCCCGGAGATTTCACAAAGGATCACCAGGAAACGAAAGAGACAGAACGAGTGATTGTATGGTACTTTTTGTTATTTATATTTAGTAGTTAGTGTAGTTGATTACTGCTGTAATGTGAGGTAATTTGGACAATAAGAGGAGAATTGTTAAGAAGAGTGTTATTTGTTGATTTTAAGTTTTGTAATAAAACTCAATTAAATAAAACTTAACAATTTTAATTTTAACGACTATAAATCGAAACATTCTGCACTTAAAACAACATATTCTTTTAAAAGAATCAAATAATAATCTATTATTATGTATTCATATAGCTAAATAAACATTTTCAACTTTCCTTTGGACAACTTTGGCTGACTTAGGATAAAAGTCAAGCAAATATTTCCATTTGTCTAGCTTCAAATAAACAATATCGACGACAGTTCTAGCTCTAAATGAGAAATGGTGAGCTACACCTACAAATAGTCCCTGTAAAAGATCATATAATAGCAATACTATTTTAAAGAGGCAAATTTATTTGAACCGTGAATGAGCCATGCTTCGGCATGAATGGGCCGGCTCGACCAGAGTGATCCCGTGACTACAGAAGCGTTCTTCTGGCGTGAAGCAGCGCCTGCGCTGTGTTACATCGTGTGATTGAGAGTACCGGAGGCCCAATCGGGGGAAAAGGGGTTAAAGGTTGGCAGCGCACTTGTGACTCTACTGGTGTTGCAGGTGTCTATGGGCGACGGCAATCGCTTACCATCATGTGATCCGTCTGCTCGTCTGCCACCTAAAACATAAAAAGCACTTACATATAAAAGAAACACTTGCGTGATCAATGCCCATGCGCCATCTGGAGGTGCAGCTTGGAACTAATAGCAAATTTCAATCTCGAAACGAAGTGAGAGTGAGCCACTCGTTTAGTTAAAAAGTCCCATAATGTGTTAAATGCACGAACGAATTGCAGATTGACTAATATGATCTAGTTGTATACAATAGTAAAATATACCTGAGCTACCCCAAAACTATCTTCGGGACCCAAGATATCGTAAATCGACTCAGTTAAATTCGGATGAACAGTCAACACTTCCACCTAGAACAAATGTTTTATTTTTGTTTTATTAAGCGTTTGAATTCAATCACTTCCAATGTTAATTCAAAATGAGTTCTAAAATCTATCCCTATATGGTTGAAGTTCCAGCATAAGACCTCCAAAGAGAGCTGGACACGTTACCTTCAGTTATCTTCTAACAGTGAAGAGAAAAGAATGAAAAGCTTGGTCATTCATGACAAATTGATATATGAGAGAGATATGTAACTACTCTGAAAAACAAATGACGCGCAAAATCTTGCTCAATTTGTTGTTGCGGCCATCGGAGCTAAATAAGAACTAGTATGTATTTGTACCTCTCCTCTATGTATAAAATAAATGCATTGGTCCGAGTCACCACATTGCACTATGTAGTTTCCAGGGAAGAAAACGCAGTGTTTCATCCACATCGCCAACATTCTTTTAAAGTCATCATCCGCCTTGCTAAATATCATGGACTCTCGTATATGAGAACCGTATACTGATTGCATTAGCTGACTGCGGAGGCGAAATGGTAATTCGTACACTAATTCTGGCATCTGGAAATGGAAAGTTAAGTGATTAAAGGACTAAGACTGGTCCGATGGTGTATTTGGTAACCCTATCTCATGTGTCAAATGGAAGGGTTTGGGTTTTTTTAAGTTAAAAAATCGTTTATTTAACAAACACAGTTACATTTTCCATTAGATTTTTACTTAAGTAGTAAAGTTATAGTCAAAATTTAAAATAGTTATGCCATAGGGCCCCAAAAGTTAAAAATTCACAAAAAACATTAACTACTTGTTGTATTATATTTATCTGATCTGATACCCATTATGTTGCGTTTCTATAGAAGCGGACCGAAGCGAAGCGGAGTGAAACCAATAGAATTGCATAAAAACTCCGCTTCTTAACGAGCAAGCTTCTTTTATTGGTGGATCTCACTCCATTCTATTAAAATTTTTAGTTTTACAAAAAAATATTGGCTTTTTTAGTGGTTCTCAATGTAATTTAAGCAAAAACAAATGGAAATAAGAACGTGGGCGTAGTATGATTTCAGTTCATTGGTATGTCATAATCTAAATGCCACAATAGTCTTAAATGGAAAATAACAAATCATTGGCTACATAAATATTTAAGATGTAAAATATTTAGTCATAATAAGATTTAAAGTAATTTTGTTTAATTATGTTACAAAAAGATTTGTGTACCTACATATCTATTTGGAATTGTAAATAAAATATAAACTGTATGGTTCATGCAAACTATGAGGATCGTGATTCTTTAAGCAGAGCACAACTAGAATAGAGAGTAAATAGTAGGTACCTACCTAATATTGCCAGAGAGAGAGATAGCAATAATCACCTGTCTTCCTTGCTGCCTATTCCAGAGCTCTCGAACGTAATCCCACATTTTATTCATCTGGTGATCACTCAAGTCCATATCTCGGAGTCCATCCCTCAGCTCATTTATACCGTAGTCGTAAGCGATTCGGGAGGAAGAGTGGGCTGTGATCATTGCAGACATTTCTGATATCAGGAGACCTAGAAAACATTGTAATATATTTTACACTCCATTCCTTCAAGGGCGATGACGGGTAGTTATCGAGTTATCATCGTCTCCAGTGGATAAGAACATAAGCCTATTCTAAAGCAAATGTGGATTGTAAAATGTATAGGTAGAAAGAAATTCACATAATTTCAATCATTACCTAGGTGGTGGGGGAAAAATCGTGTTTCCTATAAGTTTCGGAAAATATTTCGAACTATGCATATGGTCAGACGCGGATCCAGACCTCAAAAATGTTGTTGGCAGCCCTCCCCTTCCCCCTAACTCTTAAGACTGGAAATTTCCGTAAGCAAGCAAAGTGAAGGATCTCCTAGCTGCTGACCCTAAGCTGATCGAAGAAAGTGTGACGTCATAAGTATAAGGTTGTGAGCATGCCCACGGTCCACAACAATGGATCCGCGTCTGGCTATGATCCACCAGACGGCCATCGCTTCATTGTAATTATCAGACCTGCCAGATCCTGGATCATCCGTGGTTCAAGCATACTCCTGGCTGCGAAGTGATGGCTGCAACCGAGAATATAAACTTGAGAGGATAATGTTCTTAACATTCATTCTTGCAATTACGAGACGTGATATAAAGTTCATCAAGAGAACCACCATATTGAAAGTAAGTGCAAAAGAAAATAATTACAAATTGTAGGTGGATAATTATTTTGTTGTAGATTTAGGTAAGTAATTATATTTTAATTTCCGTAGCTAGTACGTAGTAGTACTTTAATGTAGAAGAATAATTGAATCAGATAAAATTGTAGTCTATAATGCAAATATTTATACCTGTGCAGAATTTGATTATTATAATGACAATAATAGTTTCTACGGTTTCAAAATCATTTTGCGACGTCACATCTCCCGTGCCAGTGATTGTTAGTAGGTTTATCATGTACCATAGTGCTGCTATATAAATAGAGAAATAGTCGGCCTGTAAGCAATGCAATGGACAGGTTTTATTACCATTTACTAATTAGTTAATTAACAGTTAGTAGCAGAAATTACGACTTTAAGCTTAAATGGATGCAGATGTTATAAAACTTAAAATTTGTACCGGCATTAGCTAACGCAACATTATTACAATGTTGCGTATTAATTCGGCTTTAGGTAGTATTTCTCCAAGCCCAGAATTAGACACGTTGATGATTAATTAACTACCTATATAGAAGCGCTCAGCCCATCTGATGATATTGGTCGTAGCTCAATAGTCAATAGGTAAGAAATGCGCCTTGTAAATGAGGTTGTAGGTTCATTCTGTTTTTTTTAAATAGTAGTTTCCGTCTTCTCAAATGGGGGGCTATCGCGTGTGAAATATCCGCAAGATGGCGTACTGTAGAACTAAGGTCCATCTACACGGTGAGTGGTTATTTTTGATGTGAGATATCTAAATGTCACTAAACAACCAATGACGTTGCAGTTGGACCTTAGTCTAAAAGTACGCCATCTAGCGTGTTTTTTACACGCGATAGTCCCGATTGGATAGCACTGCCCGTGAGCCACTTGGTTTGGTTCCCCGATGTATCGGTTGCGAAAGTCAGACGACAGTCGCTTCAATGTAGGTAGTTTACCAATATCCAAATTAAAACGATACACGGGCATATTTATCCGTCCGGTTCACGTGGCTGTCTTAGGTGAAAAGGACGTCCAATCGTAAATGCCGCTTTGGATCATATCGCATAGCTCATCCTAAGTCGAACTCAATGGGATGACGTCTGACAGCTAAATACAGTACTAATTAATGGAATTAATTATTAAATGTGTATTAAACTAGAAAATCTATTTTAATAAAAAACCGTTACGATACGTAAACGACAGAAAAATTTAATAATGATATCGTGGTATCGGTCCTAGTGATGGGACCAATTAAAATCAACTCGACATTTGAATGAATCATTCACTCACTGCAGTTAGTTTCAAAATCCGTTCTTTTCATTATATTTTGAATAAAATAGTATAGACGTATATTATAATATTAAAACATTGTAAAGTGAATTAGAGAAATTACTGTCCTTTCTTCTGGTCATACGATGTTGGAATTTATTCTAAAAATAAAAAGAATTGGTGGCTATAAAATATTTCGAGGTAAAAGGAATAAAATATGTGGTCCGGGAGTATCATGCATGATAACGGAGTAGATAGTAAACCATAATTGGAGCTCGCTAATTTTAATATAGAAAAGTATACGAATGTTCGTTTATCCAATATTTCAAAAAAATTAGACCCCCAGAAATATATTCGACACGTGTACAATAAACTTATTCATTTTGAAAATCAATATAAATGCGTAATAAGGAATATTTCAATAAATCATTCTAATTAAAAATATATTGTTTCATTTACTCTCCCTTTGTTTGTCCAAATGTTTAACCCCAAACTAGCGCACATTTGTAATTTTTTACGTTTTAGTATGTATTGCACAACTTCACCATTTTTTAGGGTTCCGTAGTCTACTCGTCATGTCTGTCCGTCTGTCTGTCTGTCTGTCCTGGCTCGTTCTCCGCCGTTTCTGCACCGATTGCCACTGAAAATTGGTAAAGAGATGTATACTGATAATCCAAAAATTGGTTTTTAACATTATTGAAAAATAATTATTTTTCACCCCCCTTTCCATACAGCGAAAAGTTAATTCGAAAAATAAATTCGACTTACCCCATCGTCTGGTCGGTATCGTTAAAAAGGTATCTTTAAATACAACAAAAATTGCCTTGACATAATGTGGATCAAACCCCCCAGTTTCGAGATATGAAATATTATAAAAAATGTCTTAACAGAAACTATTTCTGATCGATTCCATGTAGTGGTGTGTAATTGTATCTACTCGGCATGCCACCGCAAAACATTGAAATCCTTCAGTTTTCTAGGAATCTACATGTTAGTTAGCTTAATAGGTAATTTTGAAATCCGCTGTAGTTTCCTTTGTTACTTCTTTATGGAACTATTTATGCTGGAACAATTTTAGCTGCAACGGATTTTAGAATTACCCTAATGCCTAAATTGATTACCAAGTAGGTGCCACCTTTCCTTTACTACTTAAGTATAGAGTATAGCCAACAACACAAGTACCTAGTCACTTATTTCATATTGCGGCCACAAAAAACCTATACTCATAATTTCTATTTCAATATGTGTTTCTTTTCGCAATAATATACTTTTCGTATCAGAAAGTAAAAGTCACATAGGCAGCTAAATAATATGACAAGGATAGCCTGAAATGTTTACATCTATTTGAAGCCAACTGTTCGTTCTTGGTCTGATGACGTCAGATATCATGTAAAATAAAAAAATCCAAATATATAATTTGGATTCCAAATCTGCTTGTTTAGATTAAAACAGAAATGAAACGGCCGGTTCCGTGTGTTCGTTTGTGGTATAGAGGAAGTCTATAAATAATGCAGCTAATATAAATATTCTGGTAGTAAAACAGATTTTGAAATATAAGTTAACACAGTTTAGGTAGGTATGTATACCTACAGGCTAGATAATTTTTAAATATTCAACTGACCATGACCGAGTCTACATGCTGATGACACAGGATAATTCGTCTATTTATTGATTATATTACAGTATTTTACCTTATACTTTTAGCCAAGTCTTTTACCAGGCTTACATCTTTCTTCACTAAAGTAGATGCGATGGTGAACACTAACCAAGTTTTTACATGTTTGATAAGAGAATACTTACGTCAATTTGAATAGTAGATTAGCTGATGTAATAGTGATTTTCTTATGTACTCTGTAGGTGAATAGATACGATATTCTAACCAACTGGGGGGAGCGTAGGTAGGAGAAAAATGTCAGTTGCATAGACTCTCGCAAGGGCAAAGCGAACGCTAAGTAACAGATTGGTATGTTTGCTAAGAAGTCTCGCCTACGTAAGTTTACCTTGGAGAAGTACCTGTAAGACATATGGTTCTTAAAGTAGATATTTACTGTTAGATTTTATATTATGTAGGTAGTAGTTAAAGAAGAATTGACACATTTGATAAAATCTTGAATGACCTGAATTCATGGGCCATTAAAATATTTTAACATTTTTCTCTACAATTAACCAAATATGTTCTTGATTGTACAGAGAGCCACTCGCTAGGTTCTGCAATCGGTCAAAATTCCTTATTTGAGATAGAACCAGACGCGTTTCATATTAAGGCGAGAATCGGATGAAATAAGGTAAATAGCGGGTCACCCAACCTGTGAATGTCTGTACAATATCACATTATACTAATGAGCTTTAAATTTGGCTTACAGGAGCTTCAAGTTAACTATAATATGATTCTACAATCTCATACAGACAGTCAATTGAAAATGATAAAATTATAGTTGCCTACGAAACTTACTACAAAAGTAAATTAAAACATAAAACACTTATACGAGTATTCCTCTATTTCGGTAAGTACTTTGCTGAACATATATTACATTGTACTTACATTTTTCGAACTTTTTTACTACTTAAAACGTAATCTCCATATCTGTTCATATAGCCAGTATGCATATCAAGAAACAGCTTGTACCAGAAAATCAAGTCTGTACCAATGCAGATATACAAGTAGAATGGCACCGAGAGAAACGCCATTTGATAAACGAGGAACATAAAGTCAGCATAGGCAAGGAAAAGGATGAATTGCTCTGAAAAGTAAATATTAATGATTAGTACGGCAAAGTAAAATATAATGCGTTGACCTATTGTAACTTATACCTAATACAGGTCTAGCTATAAGGAAAGAGAAGCAGAGGAAAATCTACACCAGGGTCATCACATAGGTATTTCGGAAGAATGTGGATCTAAAGACTCCCACGGCAATGACACCCCAATGAGAATGAACCTATAAGTGTGGTACAATAAAAGCACTCGTTTTCTGTTTAGTATCAGGATTCAATTGCCATCGTATGATTGCCAACCTCCGATAGGATATGGCACTTAAGGAAAAAAAAACATGATGCATGCACAATGCATGTTACTTACCCATGAATGTTACCAGTTTGCTATCAGGTAAAATGCTACTGCGGAACCATCTGTAAGTATATTGAAATTAGTAAAACCATAATAACTTATCACTTTTATTTTGAGAGGGCCTACAACCACTCTGATTGAGTCATCATTTGGCTATCGTCGTGTGCTAGCTAGATATTCTTTGTTGTAAATTGTCTAGCGTCTTATTTCCTACTATTAATATTAATTGATATCTTCCATATTATCAAATAGGCAGATCTTTGCGAGTTACCTACGTGTCGGCGACTGGCTTGAAACCGCAAATAATCATGACAGTGGAGGTGTCTTTAATCGTAGACCACATTTTGGGCTGCTGAGCTATAGAAGTGAGTATAAGTCAAAAATTTACAAAACCTGTGTGGTTTTAGAATCAATAATGAGGCTCCCACGTAGTGAACATTGCATGCGGACGTGATGGATCTTGAGCCGTGGGATTCTGCGAGGCTTTTATCGGGACTCTGTAAATTTACCAGTGATTTAACATTGCAGGTTAAGATCACCATTAGATTCACTAGAAGAAGCAACTGACTGGTAGTATTGACCCACTGGGGCGAGAAACTGCCCTACAATCTGGACTTCTAAGTACCTTATACATGTAAGCAGTTACACGCGTAAAGGGATTTAACTCTGCAAGCTTTATGAGTACTGATAAATCAAGGCATTCAATTCCTCTAGTTGACGTGTTTCTCTTCAGAAGACAGCATTCAAAATTTAACACCTTTAAGGTAAATAAATATAACTTACTTCTAAAAACAAATTGATATCAATATTGTCATCATCGTCATTGTCTTCATCATCATCGGATTTATATGATAATGGGTAAGACTCCATCTGTAAAATGACCAAATTTTTTAACTTATTTTCTTTTGTTATGCACAAATTGAATGTTTGACTAATTAAGAGGGCGTACTCTGCCTACTAGCGACGCCTGGTCTATATTTTTATCAAATGTTAATTTAATTTACTATTTATAAAAAGGTAAATTATTATTCTATAGACAACTTCCAGGCTATAAGATAAACCGAAAAAGCCGAAACACCGGTGCACCGTAATCGACATTCGCTGCCATCTATTGGCACATAGCAAAACTACATCCCGAAACGAAGTGAGGGCGAACCACTATTATCAATTTGTATAAATATCTAAAATTAAAAAAGCATTGGCATCGCTAGTGTACAGACTACATAGTCTTAATAAAATATATCTCTATCGTTTGCTAAAATTAAGTAAGTAGCAGTTAGTTCACACATTGCAATCTCCCTGACATGTAGTTGTGAAGATTATTAAGTGCCTACTTGTTACTTATCTGTTATTTTGTGCAAATACATACGTAACTGACATCGTAACTTGTTCTTTCAGACATAATTGTTGGCAGTACGTAATCTTTGGCTGCAGAATCCACGGAATTTCTCACTTTTCTCAACACTGATGGATAACTCTGAAAATGTTTCAAGCTATGAAGTTCTTCAAGTAACTTCGTGCTGGTATGTACTAACTATTACAGTTTTAGTTCATACCTTTAAATTTTAGTCGTTTCAATCCCGAAGGCCTTATAATAGTAAGATCATCAAAATAAATCCTCCAGCTGATATTCGGCTACGGCGGCCAACCTTAATGATCAGCCACGTACGCAGGATATATTATAGTGCCCGTGAGCAAACAGGTGCACTCCCTTTAGTAACGTGATGTGTACAGTGGCGGACAAATCAAGCTTTACAAAATCTGTCAAAATTGCTCAATCGATTTCGAACTCAATGTGTAACAATATAACGTTTATAATCGAATGAAGAAATTTGACAGTTTCGTAAAGCTTGATGTGGCCGCCACTGTACCTATCTGTCTTGTCTGTCTAAACAAGATGTCTCACTTTTAACGCTTATCGGACTGCTACCATCGAAAACTTAACAAACCTTCAGAAGGCTATAAAAATCGCGTCCTTGAATACACAACAAGTCGATGTTCCTCGAAGCTACCACATTCGACATGGTCAAATATTTTGTTGCACCTCTGATATTTCCAAATATACCTCCGGGCCCCATACAAGCCTCCACCTCATTTGAATCTGATATTATGTCCACCTACACGGACCCAAAAATTAAAATGGTTATTAAGTGTTTGTTTACAACATACGGGACTATAAAGCCAAGGCATCTTACCAGAGACAAGGCAATATTTTGATGTTTACGTAGATTTATAACTATGTTGAAACAGCATCAATATGATATTAGCGATTAAACCTATTAAAAATACCTGAGTTTTATTTATCACTTTTAGCTTACCTAATAACTTAGATATGTTAATAATTTGTTGTTTCACGTACGTTCTCTAATAACGAATTAAAATGCACCTTGGTCCATACTGACATAACAGTTCATACAGTTATCTTTTATCAAATGCTTAGCTATTTTCGGTAGGTTTGAACGCTAAGATCATTTTGATGCTGACCGTACCTGATTGAAGAGGTTTGCCCTGTTCGATAATTGTCCCTATTTCTGAATACTATTAAACTAAGTTTCTCACCAGACATAAAATAGCAGTTTAATTGCAAATCGCACAGGATTAAATTTGCCTATTTACTATATGTCAGTTAGTCAACATACAGGTTTTGATGAGTGTAAAATATTTGCCTCTAGAATTCGTTAGTGTTGTATGACTTAAGTTTTAGCTCATAATTAATTTTGCGCCCCGTAATTATCCGATTTTACTTCAGATAGGTGTTATTTTTTATTAATGAAAGAGTAATTAAATTTCAACCACAAAGCGGTCAGTTCTTGAACCTAAGCCGCAATCGGTCATCACGAGCACAGTACTTGTTGTAGATAAGCACAGGCGCGCATTTTTCAAAAAAAAACATGCCCTAATAAACCTACTGGAATCCTACGCAAATCCGCGCAAATTCTACGGGAAATATGGTTACCACTTTTTGTATTGAAATGGTCGTATTTTCACTGTCGATCCCGTTACGTTCTCTTCCTCTAAAGGCGTTTTCTGATCAGTGCTTAAAAGAACAGCCCCAAACGGCAGTAACTATCTACCGGCAAAATCCCTAAGTATTTTAGAGTAATATGTTTACCTTTTCCTCGATATATGATATACATAGAACTTATGACCTCATTAGATCTTATGACCATGTATCCCTTTTGAAAGTATTGCTCCTTGAGTTTCTTCGCAAACGCCCTGAAGAATGAATACTCAACGTCTTCAAACAGTGGTATTTCCCTCAGCGTTTTCTCGTACATGTACAGAACTGCATCTTCGTTTAAATTTGCATGTAGTTTACCCAGTATGGATTGGTGCTAGACAAGAATAATTAAATCTGCGTATAGCCGTTATTAAGTGTTATTTGATAACATTTAGAAGCTAACAGGGTGATTAACATTGCATTCTAATTCTGCGTGGCAAATAGTCATTATGTACTTTACATACACAGTGCTAAGGAAATTACTGGATCCTTTGTATGCGAGGGCTAATTATCTACCTATTTATTTACAGGACACAGTACAGACACTAGTGAATATTTCTTAATCATTTCGCTGTAAGTACGCTAAGTACGTAATAGTGAAATATTTGACATGATACTCATATGAGTCATGTCATGTCAGTACACGACTGAATCATAATTATGATTCAGTCGTGTACTGGAAATATTAGAAAATTAATGCATAATAAATCTAATCATAAACTGATATTGCTTTATACTAATTTTTTACACAAAGATGACAATAGACACCGTAAAGCATTAATAAATCCGTAAGACTGAGTATCCTACGATTTTATAAGCTTTAGTTTTTTACAAGCTCATCATCATCCCACTCTTTATTAAGTTCGTATAGGCCTCCATCAGTTTTCTCCACTCGAAATCTATTTTAAGCAATCTGTATGTAAGTTTGTGCCCACCAGCCTCGCCATACCGCGGCATCGTCGTCCTTCCATCACATCTGTGGTATTCAGACGGGTATATTTCGATCCCATGGTCTTCATTCCAGTATGTACTTATCATGTAAAATTCTAATCTTTTCTAACATGAATGATTTAAACTTACCGACCAACCACCAGTTCTTTTCCATTGATACTTCCAATATTCCATGATACTCCATTTCAATTGAAACGGGACCTTTTCTCTGTTTAGGAATAATTCCAAATGCTTCAAATTCTCTTGGAATTTTGTCACCACCTGATCTGCCATAGCTTTTAGTGAAGCTATTTTTGCGTATACATAACTAAAATAAAACACACCATAGTCCTTAATACCATGTATTTAAAGGGTTTTATTAAATACTTTATCCCTATTAACTACTCAATAAAAACGTTTGTTGCTCAAAACAGGGAGGGTTTTAGATACACTTCGTAAGGCCCAGAAAGCAGAAACTAATTTATTGTTTTTGTCTTTAAAAAGGATTTTAGGCCTTACGAACTTACTTATTTGAATGGATAATAATACAATGCTAAAACATGCATTTTTGCAGGTCTGGTTTCAAACCACTAGCCTTGCCTACTTTAATGGTGTTTAGGTTTATTATACTATAAATTGTTACCCAAAAAACAGTACTCCGTGTATGTTGGTACAAATAGTCATAATCTGTCTGTACGAGTCTTGAGCTGTGACGTCACCGAAGCCTGCTCCGCTAAAACTGGTTGCTGACCAGTAATACGCCATTAAGTAAACTTTTCCAGGAGTCAGGCTTTCATCCTTTATAAGTTTCGCCATGTCTATCCATGACCCTTAACAAGAGAATTAAATTTATAAGTACATAATTAATAATTTTAGAATCTCTATGTACCATATTACTAATAACTAATCATTGAGATCATATCCAATGATCTCTCCAAATATCAAACGCAACGGAGCAAGCAAGAAATGACTGTAAATAATTATGTAAAAAGTAAAATTTAGTTAATGTTAAAATTAAAGAGCTCGCGTGTGATAATTCGTAGATAGATGGCGTACTGTAGATAGACTGAGGTCCATCTACACGTATGATTGGTTAATTTTTGATGTGACATGTCAAAATGTCACTAAACAAACCATGACATTAATGTTGGAAATCAGTCTAACATTACGCCATCTAGCGGATTTGCCCCCATTGGTGAAGCGTACAACATATAATATTATTACGTACCTCGTTGACAAATCATTGTACCCTCAGATTGATATGTTACATTCATATAAGGTCCTTTTAAAGGCAAACGCGACACCATCATATCAAATTCTATAGGAGAAGATGCTTTTATATATCTACAGGATGTAGTGATTAAAATAGATGCGTACAGATTCAAAAAGAATATCGTCAATAGAAAGAATTGAACCACGCTCATCAAGTATGCCTGAAATGAACCAAATGCGACGAGTCAATACACCGTGACGTTTTGAATACTTACCTATCTGAAAAATATCTCGAAGGAAATAAATAATACTTTTCTACTCAAGGAACATATAGGATCTATTCAAAAAACAAAACTTGTCTTCCCATACAAGTATCAATTAGCTGATCACTTTTATGTGGAAAATTGTTTCTTTTTAGATTGAGTCTTTCTTGTTTTCATTATTATAATTAAAGTAAGGAACAAAAATAAGGAGCGGATAAAAAATAAAATAATTATTTTCAATTATGGCATTAGACTTAATCACCACGCTTAATGCGGATTGGTGATCACAAAGTCGTATGTTTGAAAAATTCGACATGATACTTTTTGATCGACCCGGGATTTGAATCGAACCCAGCCTAATCCCATCATAGTATCGATGACTTGATTTTTATGATGGAGGCCTTTACCCAACAGTGGGACAGTACCTACATAGGCTGATATTTCTTATTTCAATATGGGCAGTAATATTATTAACTTACCCTTTTCAAAGCAGCAATAGTTTCAGCCATAAATGCAACGTATGTTTTATAAATTTGACAAACGTTCACCATCCGTATAATACAGTGAAACACATGATGGTTAATTTTATGGTCTGCTTCTGTGTGGCCTTCGTCATGTTTGGGCACGAACAGTTTCCATATCATATACCAAGGAAAGCAAGTCAGGAAATCCATCACAAATGCCCCCTGCAACAAATATTACTTTAATGTATCAGTATTAATACGTAAAACGAAGGATTAAAAAAATATTGACCCTTATTGCTTAGTACTAGGGTGGCCCGCCCTCACTTCGCTTTGGAAACTTATCTTAGACCAATAACAAAAGACGGCGCTGGGAGTCGATTACATGGCGCAAATGTTTCACCATTTTGGTTTACCTCTATGCCTTGACGTTGGTTATAAGATTAACTTTTAAAAATAGTGTAGAAGTTTCAAAAAATATTTTGCCAGAGAAATGTTCCAAATATACGAGTAGTTCGATAATGTGCTCAATATCAAGCCCCTAATTCTCGTGATATTCGATATGAAAAACATGGCGGAATATCGCATGAAAACTATACATAAAAAGTAAGTTTTTGCGATATTATTTCTATTTTCACGAGATTCGGGGGCCAGATCTCACAATTTTGCGAAGTCCACCCTAATAAGATGGTTTAATGTAAGTATTAAATGTTAACAAACTTACAGTTAGATAGTTTCTAGCTGTTAAATAAGGATGATAAATCAATTGATTTTTTGGTCCATAGTACGCAACATGAAGCATTAAATACATATCGACATAGCATATTGTTTCTAATGTAACTATTGCTACATTGAAGATTCCACATAACGGAGCCATAGATATAACTATCTGTTGATTAAAAGTAAATATAAATATTAAGAACATATAAATAACCCAAATTATACATAAAATTAATATATCGGTACCGGTATTAAAATGCACAACATAAATGACGACATTATCCTAAGTAGTGCCCATGTCTTCAGAAATATTCCGTTCGGTTTGATAGCAATTGGCATTAAGAAATATGGTGCGACATAGTTAAATATCTTAAACTGGCTATAGGATTTCAGGTAACTTTGCTTGTTCTTTTTATAGTCTTCAAGTAAAGTTTATGAACGAATCTGCAAAATTCAAAAAGTCAATGAAAATTGTAAGTAAAATATACCTGTAACTATCTAAAATTTACTAACGTCTACATACTCACTGTTTATAAATTGGTCAAGAAGATTCCTGATTTTAACCTTTTTATTTTTACCAGTTAGTTTCGCATAGCGTCTAATGTAACTATTCGCACATTGGGCCTTAGCTTGAGATTCGATTTTACGAAGTTCTTCTTGAGTTAACAAACCTTCATGTTCTTTCATATCAGGGAATAGACTCAAAGCGGACGTATAGGCTGAATGACTTATGCTTATTAGCTGAAACAAATAGCCGATAGATAAAGTAAGATTCAAATACTTATACATAACCTTGTATTTGAACTTTATAGTACAAAATTCTTTTGGCAAGCAAAAAGACATAAAAGCAAATTGGTTGCACCACGTTAACTAGGCATTTTTTTTTATTTAGACTTATTCCATCATATTATCAATACAAAACGTGATTTGAAGTTTTACTAACCGCACTAACGCTATGCCGTTCCGTTCCAACACTCATCGTTCAAAGGGACTACTGTTAGAACGAGTTTAGTTCCAGAACTTAGATCGCGTTTTATATTAATGGGATCTTCTATTTGTAGCGTCGAAATTGCGATGTTTTATTAGTTAAATCTTACCTTACAATGAGTCAAAGTTATTACAGTACTGACAGCGGGTACACCGTACAACAACACAAGTAGTCCCAGATGATTGCCAGGACCAATAACGCGTTCCCTCTTAGCTTCCCTCATCTCTTTACTTGTCACCAAACAGTAGCCGCTTTCAATGATATACAGCTCCCTTGTAACTGTACCCCCGTAATATACTATTTCGCCAGGTGGGAGAATTATATCTTTTGCAGCTGTAAAATAAACTCTTGATAGCTTCATCACCATCATTTCAGCCAATAGACGTCCACTGCTGGACATGGGCCTCCCCCAAATGATAGTTTAGGCTCATAAGGAGGATCGCCTTCCTAAAACGAAGTCGTAGACTCGAATCCGAACATACAACTCTGGATTTTTCAGATCTATGTAGGTGCGTATTTCTACCATTGGCGGTGATGGTAATCATTGTGAAGAAACTTTCTAGCAATATTAAATTTTTGGATATTGTTCTGAATGTATAATTAGGATCCAGCTAATTTGGTTCCTGTGTTTAAGGGTTGCAATCGTCAGTCGGCTGTCGCTTCATTGTGATCACCTGACTTCCCAAATTCTAGGTTATGGTCTAAGCGTAGGTACCTTGGGCTCCGAAGCAACAGCTTTGAGCGCAAGTGGGAATAATCTTCTTAGATAATCATGAGTAGGTTAATCTGTTAATTTCTTCCACAAAACCAATAAAAATAGATATCATAAAAGTACATAATATCGTCTTACTTTCTGTCAACGTTTGAATATAAGCAATATTTTTCACTTGGAAGAATCTTATTGATGTAAGTGCCTTGAATCTTGCCTGGTGTAAAACTTTCTTCCGAAGTTCAGAAGGGATCACCGTCTTTTCCAGCCAATTTTCATCTGTTATCTCCACCCCCTATATAAATAAAGTGTTAAATAGTATAAAAACGGTCGAAGGAAAAGTAAAAATCTAAATAAACGTCAATTAGGTAGGTGCCTATCAATTTTCTAAATATTTTAAGAGTTATCATCTTCAACGTCTAGTAAAATAAAACTGTATTTAACTATGACTTTGGTACTTGATAAAAGTAGGTTAGAAATATTTAAACACGCCGGATAGGACCAATAGGACCAAATGTATCAATTATTAAGAAATTTATTAACTTCAAATACCAAGCAAATTTTTACAGCTTCCGTGAATTTGTTATGTGTACATTTCTAATTTAATTTCTTACCGAATTATATTGCCACTGGAGCTCGTAAAATGCCATTATTCTGGATTTGATTGCTGGATGCATATTGTTCTCGTTCATAAACTTGTCTATTGTTATTACCACTTCTAGGAATGCGGTTTTGGTTCTGTATATTGGTACAAATGGTACATTAATTTAAAATATTCATTACATTTGATTCATAACAAATAACTAGGTACAACATAAAGTTTAGCTATTTAAAACACGGTTCACACTGATTCAAACTTTGGTTTTCCATATACGTTAATACTAGCTGACGATAACCGGGAGGTACCCAGCATGCCCAAACCAGAAGTACGTTAGAAAATATTGTCTTCTAAATTACCCGCCCGGGATGTGAACCCAAGATGTTTCTTAGTTGGGCAAAACAGAAAACACCATAGTTAACCACCATAATTAATTAGTACTTAACACAAACGTTAAGATGAATTATATTCCTTTGGGTGTCAACATATTTTTGGTTCTATTGAGTGCTTCGATATTTTGATGGTTATGATTTGTTGTTCATTTATTTTTAAGTTTATTAATGTGGCCTACTGCCAATTTTGATACTTACCTTAACCAATGCGTGACTACAGCCGAAAATTCTGACACGCAGTAGCCAATCAGTAGAACCCCGTAAAGACTAAGGAATGCTACCACCACCATATCGAATCTATCACCAGGCGAGAAATCCCCATATCCCACTGAAAGAACAATCGCTGTGGCAAAGTATACTGACGTCACTAACGGATATTCAGTCCTGGAAGTGAAACCAAAAAGAAGTAAAGTTTAATGAAATCAAAAGAACAAAAAATCGTCTATAATCAAAAGTAAGTAACTAAAACCTTCTTTTAAATCTCATTTTAAGGGCAATGAGATCTTATAGTGCTGATAAAAACACCAACCCGATTGTACCCCTGAACATTAAGTTCACTTATATCGAGCAAATGTATTACGTATTTTAGTATAGAAATTTTCTACTTCAAGATCTTTCAAAACCTCATGTTGTGTCGATCGCGAGTGAGATAAAATGTAAAATGGTTTTTTTTGATATCCAAAAATATAAAAGATTTAATGATCAAACAGTGCCTTTTTATCTTGGGTACGATGCCTGTGGGCAGCGGTATGGTGGAACAATTTTATGTAAAATATTTATATTTCTGAATTCTGAGTTTTGTACCTTATTGTACATTTCACATGGGTGTAGATAAAAATATGACTAAAACCGCCTTATTTATTTTTATCTTTGATACTTATTTATATTTAAAAGGTGAAATATTACAGCTTAAGGCCCATTCCAATACGGACAACAGCCGCGGGCTGCGACCGCGTGCTACAAAAGTTCAACTACTAACTACTCAGTCGGCAGCACTTCTGGTTCTACTTTAGCAACCGGCTATCGCAGTTTGCTGTAGTAGTCCGAATCGGAAATAAACCTTAAATGTGAAATCAATAATGATTAATGTTGTGTGTGTGTGTGGCCATGGCACTAAGGCATTTACTTTTTTTGCATTGTCTAAAACTAAGATAACAAATTAACTTGACACTATATTAAACATTTTGATAAGAAAATTAAAAATATGCTTCCGAATTTAATATATTTAAGTCGCTATTTTTTAACATTCAAATACTTTAAACAAAAAACAAGATTATGAAAGGCACAACTTACTTGCTTAATGACACACCATTTATTCGGTCTTCCCAAAGTAAAGCCCGACTATACCATGAATTTTCCGAGCAGCGGTTTACAAAGCAAGATTCCATGTAGAGAATAACGCCACACCAATAACATAAGAGGCAAATATATATGCAATACTTCGATATCTACAAATATTCATTTAAAATAAATTGTACTTTCAGAACTGAAAGGATCGAAGCTATGAATATCGTCTTAGATCTATTTACCTTCACCAAAAGTGTGTTCAGTAGAAGTTTCCTTTCTAGATTTTCAAAGAAATTTGACAACCTCCATATAAGACAAAGCTTTACACCCTTACACAAGTAAAAGAGATGATCTCTGTGGCTATCGTGGTACCGAACAACTGTATGGATAGTCACAATGTATTCAAACGGTATTAATGCTATGATGTCCAAGTAAAATCCTAGTGTATTCAATCTGTAGCTAAGAATACCACGTATAGTTGTTATACGTCTCTTTTTTGTTTTTATTGCAGTCACCGAAGTCATCATCAAATTGAGGACCAATGATATTGATATGATTATCTGAGTAAAGAATAAAATTCCTCCTGGGAATTCTCTTTTGATGCCGATGAAGTAAGGATATACAAGACAAATGTAAAACACAACGAAAAGCATGTAGTGTTCCCAATATTTCACAAGATTGCAGTTGTGTTCTAAGACCCAAGGAAATGAAGAACTGAGGCAAGTAAACTTTGTCATCTTCTTTTTAACATGTTCAGATATAATGTACAGTTCCAAACAATTTCTATCAAGTTCGTCGTCTTTTGTCAAATTGTCTTCTGTTTTGCCTACGGAGGAAAAAATAGATCTACAAAATGATGTGTGAAGTTAAATAAAATGTAATTTTTGAAATATGTAAGTGGGATCTCATCACAGAATAGTAAGGATTTAGTGTTCCTGACCTTGTATGTATCGTAATTTATCTTTCAAGCATTTTATGCTACTCTTTTTACGATCTTTTGAAGCGTAGACATTTAGATCTAAAATCGTGTTTTCTCCTTGTATCTGTTTTCTGCGTCGACTTCTCTCTATGCGCTCATTTATTTCTTTCTTTATTTTGTCAATTAGTTGTGGATAAGTGATCATGAGTTTTATGAACTTAGTTTTGTCTAAAACTTGACATTCTACATAAGTAGCTGCTTTTACGGTACATCGAGCTGAAATAAGTTAAATATGGGTACAGTCATCATAATTATCATAGCGTTTTGTCCCTGTTGCGTCCAAAGTTGTCGTTTAGAAGCCCGGGAACGCGAGCTTTCCTGCTACGGCTCCTCCACTGCGCACGGTGTTCGGACGCGTCAAGCCAAATAATATGGGTACAGTAACTGCCAAAAGTAATTTATCTGCCAAATCGGTCAAATCATCTTAGCATTCAAAAGAAAACTACTGAGTTATTAAAATACGCATTTGGTGCCGTAAAAATTGATGCTTTGTTTGAATTTAAGAGAGTCAACTTTTCTTGGAATGCACAGTTTATAAAGATTAATGACTTATATGTATACCTAGCATAAAGGCTGTTTTGTTTCACTAAAAAGTTTTCTTATGAAGGTTTACACACTATAATCATTCCTTACTCCTGCCTGTTACAAACATCAACAATTATACATTTATTTTCTTCGCGTGTCGATGGTGTCTCGAATGTATCTGGCCCAGTTTTCCGCTACTCTAACAGCATTTTTTGTAGCGTTTATGAGCTCATCCTGTGTGCATGTGGGTCAGGTCACGATGCACGGGCTTTTATGCTAACAATTAATTAGTATGGAGGATTTTATACGACGTACTTTTATACTTTTCTCGCTTGTTATTGCACAGACATCTTTTCGAAACCCTTAAGAACGTAGGGTTGTTGAAACTCGTCTAGTTAGTAAGTCAAACCTTTTATTCTAACTGCTTACTTACTTAATTTTTACGTAAACACAGTCATAAATATAAAGGAAGCTATAAAGGAGGCTGCAGCAGCACAAAATACTTTACAACAACATTCCAAAAACGGACCAAACCCTAAATTCACAATTTCACATACTTAAATTGCAATTCAAGTAGAATTATACAATTTTGCTACAGTTTCCATTATAACCATGTACAGTTAAAATATGTACGTTTACCTGGTATGTTGTACACTAAAGCAATTTCACCGAAACATGTCCCCTTCGAAAATGAGATCATTGGACTCTCATCGTCTTCATCAGATAGTAATTCAAGAACTCCACTAGTAACGCATATCTTAAATATTGAAAAGTTAGCTTAATTTTTTTAATTTATTTTAGGGACAAATATTAATTAAAAACAAGTAAGTAACTGATACCCTGTTGTTGTACGTACTTAATGTTCTCAAGTATTATTGCTACTCTACTGGAATTTAATGTTTCCATTGTGTGCCGAATAGATCCTCTGCATTTTTAAAATGTGTGTGTAGTTATTTATACCACTATGTCATCCGCGAAGGAAACATCGCGAAGGAAACCAGCACGTTTCGGATGGTTGCACAAATTTTATTTTATAATTATTATAAATGAGTAACCATGACCTATCTGGTCTGGTTCTGTCTGCCTGTCTAAAGGTTGCGAAGTTCAAATGCCAAAGGTATCAAAGTAATTTTATTAGTGACTGATAAAATACACTGACATCCAAAACTGACTACCTATATGTAATTACATTACTTTTTCGTTTAAAATACGCTTCGGTATATTTTTCCTTTAATTTAAGTATAGTTATTATGATCATTATGTATAATAAAATACATACACAACCTATGATCCTGACAATGTAATGTGTCTGCTACTCTGTTAAATTATTCTAGAGTAGGTGTCACTGGTATAAAAGATAATTGAAAAAAAAAGCTTCCTTATTTTATGTAGGTAGATAATGTTATACAATTTATAATGATTACTTACCATAATAGTCTTGTTATGGTTATGATTGTAAACAATGTCACCGGGCAAATAAAACTGGTGAGTCATATCCAAAGAGAGCCTTCGTAGGAACGCTTCAGGAAGCTTTCTGAATATCAATGAGCTGTATAGTGGCACAGCATTTAAATCGTAACAAATTTCCATTTGGAGAGGATACGGCAGTAACTTCAATAGTTTAGGTTTAAATACGCCAGACTTTTGGTACCAGAGATCTTCATAGTACCTGTACACAAAAAGAAATATGTAATATCACTAGCCGGATGGCGCATTATGTAGAGACCTTAACTCATATGCCAAAGGGTTCGATCCTCACCCTGGACAAACATTCGTGTGATGAATATTATTGTTTTCTCTGTTGTCTGATAGCTGTAACACAAGTGCTACTTAGTACGGAGTCAGGTCAATTCATTGTGGTGCTGTGAGAATTTATTATATCAAATAATCATATTATTGAGGTTTGTCTACAATAATACGTGTATGACACATTGTAAGACGATCCTAACCTATATAGCCAAACTATAAAGTATCAAACGTTTTGTCACGCATAATTTTAATAACTACTTATATTTAAATCATATAAATGGAAAACCAGACAAATGTGTACTTAATAATTTGAAAATACAATCCAATATCTCAATTTACGTCACTATGTGTTTCATTTTGAACATTTTATTGCGAACGTACTAACTTTCAATTGTTAGGTAGAGTATAATTTGAGAAAACACTTAATGGAAGCATTTAGCGCAAGCTGTGACGCAAACGTACTTAGGTTTCACCGTGTCCTCGTCCGTTTTTCTCCGAAAAAGTTGTTATAGTTTTAATAGTAGTTAGTTTTCCGCTAAAACCATAATGTTGTTTAATGTTCTCATAAAACCATCTAAGACGCAAGGGTGTTTAAACAGCTGATATAAATATCTCAATTGACTGAACTTTCCTTTGCGTCAACCATCTATAATAATAAGCCAAATGTGTGCAAATAATTCTCATGAGTACAATTATATAATTTTTCCTATGTTATAAATTCAGCATTAGATTCAAGCTGGAAGTGTTGTATGGTAGAACTACGAGTATTGAGGTTGATTACTCAATAAAACAGTATTTGAAATTTACCTGATGATGCGTCGGGTTGTGTCTGGATCCATTTTGATCAATTTTAAATGGTTCCTTATTTTCAACAGTTGCCTCACATAAACAGCACGGCGAGTTGTAATAGTTATGAATTGTGATGTCAATGATCCCACGAATACAATCGTTGTCAATAGAAACCCTAGCAGAATAACCAAGGTTGCCGTAACTCTTTCCGTTGTGGTCACCGGGTACAAATCACCGAGTGCGTTTGTTGTAAGAAACATTACTGACCAATAAGCACATACGATGTACCAATCAGAAGTGACCTCCGTTGGTAAATATATTGCTGCGGCTGACCAAGACGACCGAATCTCGTCTATAGCAAAACTTCTATCTGAGAAGAGATACCAAATGCACGTCCAAGTGTGCATTGACAACAAGAACAGTATTAGGTATTGAAATAGAAATGTTGTCCATTGGTTACTTCCAGCTTGCGAAGATTTTTTGTAGAAATGTAGTATGATTCTGTAAACGCGTGTCAATGCCAATATTGTTGATATTGCGTAATAATCAATCATAGGTTTATCATATTTTAGCAAGTACACAAACGAGAATGGCATTGCTAAGACGATATCTAAGATAACTCTTGGCATTTCAGGTTCCACTAAGTTCAGAGTTTTCCTCCATCTCTTGATGAATTTTAGTCCAGAAAGAATGACAACGTCTACAGAAAATATTAAGTTACAACATATCACTACGATGATTGCCCAGCATGGTCGTTCCTTCGGTTTACAGAAGGTGTAAATTGTTGATTCTAACAAGTATGCCATGAACAAAATTGTTAATATGAACACATTCCATCCAGAATCCGAATATATCATTAATATTGTTCTAAGTTTGCTTCTCGTGAACTCTGTTCTAGTTTCCTGTAAGATTGCGTAAGTCTTTTGGCGCTTTTCTTCGTTGATTTCGTAAGAAATATTGTTATCTTCACTGTCTGAGGAAGGAACTCGGCAAACAACTGTAGGGGTGAATATCTCATCTTTGTCAGCTCGTCTTCTGTACTTGTAGATGTCCAGTTTGTAATCTTCGTCTTCATGGGTAGCTGAAACATTAAAATAGTTGGGTATTAATTTAAATAATAATTACGTTGTACGTACATGGAAATAATAAAAGAAACCTTACGCATTCTTTAAGATACATAAGTTTTGATGAATTGATGCACAAAATAACATTAATTGCATGAACTCTTTGAAAATGCAATATTATGATTACCGTTCAAACAATTTGTAAGTCTAGTGGGTCATGCATAGTATCTTTCAAATTCACCATCGTTTTCGTATATCAAGATATGCGACATAGGGCGCCGATACGACACGATGTCACTCACTGGGGCGACTAGTCCGCGAATTCAAAATGACTCTGCGGGCTATGTAGAAGGTCATACTCGGTATTTTCCTAAGGGATCGTAGGTGAGTCATTCTCGACATTTTTCAATCCATGTTCCTCTGGAATAAACACCAGAATCTTTAAATAGAAGAAGCTACTTCTACTATTTACGAGTAAACGGTAAATTTTAAGATTTTGATGACAATTTCGGATACGGTTATATAGATTTAAAGATTTCCACGGTACCTAATTAACTTTTTATGATAATGACCCAGGTACTAGGCGGACTTATACGTCAATACATAAATAGTCAAATAATCTATATTCCACAAATGGTTACAGAATTAAATTCTATGTTTACTTTGTAAATAAAACCATGGCAGATCTTATCGTTAATACCGTACAAGAGCTAACGTGAAAATAAAATTGTTTCTATTAAATATAAAACTTTTTTGATAAAAGCAACGTTTTGAATATTATTATACATGTATTTAAGATGAGTGACATTCATTAGAAAGGTCTACAGTTAGTGATTACACCATGTAAACGTAATGCTTCGTACTCCTAAGTAATAGTAAATTTTATAACACAGACTTGTTATTTTAAGTCGCCGCTCCAGGTAAATTACTTTAGAAAGTTCCCTAGAACTTGTTTTGCGTTGCAGACTCTTACCTTTTCTCAAAAATACCTTGAAGTCTAAATCGTACTCATTTACTAGTAATATAAAAAGTCGGTTAGTAGGTGGGGCATTGCATTCATAAAACACCGGTAATGCGGTGATCTAGACAGTTTCATTGTAATTAAATCTAGCTAAATCTAGTTTGCAATACATAATTCAATAATGAGTTGGAACGGCTGTGTATGTAACTAGTAGCTTACCCATTAAATATCCAGTATTAGAGCGTGCGTTTAATTGTACGCAGAATCGCTCCTACTTGTGTTGTGCTCCTACGCTGTTGCCTAATAAGTCTCAAGAAACGTTTTCGCTTCATCAACATGTGTGTCCAAAGATGCTTTAAAGTTTTGAATAAAATGATCACGTTGACTTGGTGACGCAATGTTTTCCTCAGCTCAGATCGTAGGCCGAAAGCCGGACATCGAAGACTAGCTGTGCGCACGGCACTTCAACCTACATACATGAACATAAAAATCTTTGCGGACTTGACGTTATTTTAACTTCATATTGTGTCGACCAGGCCTTTGCGATCTAGGTAAAATTAATAAACAGAAGGCGTTTATGATCAACACATTAAATGTGCGGCGTTCATTATTGCATCTTTGTCTAGGACAAATAGCTAATTCTGTGAATGCGTCTTTGATTACAAGTTTGCTCATTACTTGAAGGAACTGCATTTGATGTTGGCCGCTTATATTTTATACCTACTTATTTATATTTCCATGCTACTATTAGATGTTACTATCAGAGATGTAATGCCTCTTAACAGTAACGTTTCAACACTTTATAAGAAACATGACATTTTATTGTAGACGCTCTGAACCTCTCTGATGTTGTGATCACTTGGTACCCATAAATACGGCTTATTTTTCTGCCACGGTTGTAAAATTTTCACTCTAATATTACACGTTGCTCATCGATTCATCTCAAACGAAATGATCAATTCACGTGTCCGACTTTTTTAAAATGTGGAGGCCATCACATTGTGCAACTTAGTATGACATCCTCCTAATAAATAAATAGATCGGTGTTCGACTTAGCACATCACTCAGATTCACTGCCTAGTAAAAAAATGTCTTAATTTCCTTCAATACTAAAAATATATAGTACACAATGTTTAATGCGTATTCGTCGTATTTTGTGCTCCGTTGAGCGTGCTATCCGGCCTTTGTCCCGTAAAAATTTATAGTTCAAGAAAAATAAATAAGGAAGTAGCTACCATGTGCATGTAACTAGGTCTCCATGCAGGAAAACTATTAGCAAACCGTGCCCCATCTTCGTATATCTGAGTTTCGTTACGTTTAGATAATTAGACTTCAAGCGAGCTTCCATAGTGGGATCGGCCGCATAATCGCAATACTTTTATGGAAGTCCGAGTCGACTATCGGTGAAAAATGTCGTCATAAAACGATTTTAAATACCTTTAACATTTCGCAGTACATTCAATTCGCTTCTAGCCGCCTTGTTAGCTAATGGCACCCATTATGTATTTAAGGTAAAACCGCGATGCTAAATATGAAGAGACAGGACTCATCTTGACTTGACATAGTATGTGGGTAATACGATTTAATGGTAGTCATAATAATCTCTTAATAAATCATTCTAGATGCACTTAATTAACGAAGATTTATTACGTAATTATGACTATATTTACCCATATTTATATTGCTTCTTTTTTACTTACGCCGATCTATCTCATTTTACTTTGAACTAGACTGAGCCCGCAACGTTGCTTACTATGCAGTTATAGTATATTATGCATTTCATTGTGAATCTCTCCTCCTAAATTACCCCCTCGAAAGGTGATATTCCAAAAACGTTTAATGAGTTTTTAATTCAAATTATAAGTGTAAATACAAATGTTCACTTTCCTAGCGTTAAAAATTACGGATTTGCATACAAACGTCAAACCCCCTTTTTATCCCCTTAAGAGTTGAATTTTCAAAACTCTCTTCTTAGTGCACACTTTCACTTTATGAAGAATCTCCTCCCCGAATTTAAAGTCTCTAGGTTCAGTAAGTAGTTCGGACTGTGCGTCCATTACCCAATCAGTTTCTCCTTTTACATAGATAGATTAATTAATTCTACACATTCTATTCATAATTTTTTATCTTCTTTTTCTGCCTGAATAGGTACGTTAATAATGTTACCCATGAAACCCAGCACCTTCATGATAGAAAAAAATAAGTACTCAATACTTGCACTTTTTATGGTAGATTCTTTGCAATACAAAGTTAAGTTTGGTCATTGAAATGTTAACAATCCCAATTCTAATTCCAATGGTACATTCGAAAAAGGTACTTACAGCTTAAAATGTAAGTCTGTCTAAGACATATTTCCCTATTAGTCCCTGGAATGTAGAACGTGGAACCCATCCCTGTTTAATTCGTCTAATTCGATAGATCCACACGAACATCGGATAGGGGTCAATTATCCATTTATCCTTTTAACGAAATTGATAAAACGAAACTAACTCGGATGATTTTAATTGATCGAATGTGCAGGAACGGTTAAAAACGTATTTTATTGTTGCTGCTAGTCTACGTTTATCGCAGGAATTAAATAATAAATTTACGCTTTAGAAGATTGCCTAACAGATCTAGACGATCTAGACACATCACATTTGAGTCAGGAAAGTAAAGGTGGATACAACATTTTCTGCACTGTACTGAGAAATTATTTAAGCAAAAGATAGATACGAACAATAGTCAGTTGAGGTACCGTAAACTGTTAAGTAACTTAAGTTACTTGTAATACAGATACATAAAGTTGAAAGTCAATTTAGAAATGTCAGTTCCTAATTACTCTGCTTGCCGTTGTTAAAACATGAATAATCATTATGCAAAGCTTAACCATCTGCCAAATTATCCTGGATCCAACCCAGGTTTTTAGAGCTCAATTTATGAAAATAATCGATATAATATAATTAAACAATTATCAGACTGCATTAATCACATACTTCGTTCTTGTTATGTTCTGTGCTCTGAGTATCAGAGGCAAAAAGTACCACAAATATTATGTTATAAGACCAAATACTGAACAAAAATGAAAGTTCGTTACGCGAAAGTTTATCTCGAATGCTAATGACCCTTGCTTGGATCATAATGCAGAATCGCTACCAGATGCACCATCTAACCTTATTTTTTATGATATAGGTGGCAGACGAGCCGGCGGATCACCTGATGGTAAGCGATTACCGCCACCCATGGACACCTGCAACACCAATGGTGTCACAAGTGCGCTGCATTGGGCCTCCAATACCCTCACTCACGCAGCGAAACAGCGCATGCACTGCTTCACGCCGGTTTTCTGTGAGGACGTGGTATTACTCCGGTCGAGCCGGCCCATTCATGCCGAAGCTTGGCTCTCCCACTGTCAGAACCTGTGTTCTCCCACTGTCAGAATTTAGTCAGCCGTAAAGAAATCAAATTCAAAGATAATATACAATCTGTCGACGTTCAAGATGGATACTCATTGCGCCCGGAACCTTAAGCATTGAGGGACTCGCTATCTTACCTCTAACTGTCGGAAGACATCAATCCAACATAATTAAAATCACTGTGAAACTTTGTTGCAGGAGAATAGATAAGTAGGGAGACGTACCTACATACTTTCAGCCAGAATGATGTATAAATGTCACCGCATAATAATAGTCCGGTTCGTAATTTGATCTACTTTCAGAAAAAAAAAGTTTCTAAATTTTTTTTTCGAAATAGGTTAGGTTAGAACTGGTGACCCCCTCATCGTGTAACTGCACCATAGGTCACCAATAAACCTAACATTGTTCAAATAATTAATTTAAAACTGCAGTTTGTTATTTTCCGTAATTTTACAAACTTCGATTCGGACTATTTCATTTATTACCAACTTCTGTAAAATACTAGCATTATTATTGTAAATGTTCTCTATTATATTTTCCATGACTATTTCTCAAGATTCTCTTCCTTTTTCAAGATGCAGACTTTATTCAAGTAACTTTTTATTAACAGTTTTCATGTGAATAGGTTGGTAACAAGTTGTTAGGTACTTTCTTATTTTATAATATTCATATGGAGATGTTGTGGGTGGGACTCCTTATTGTGTTTGGCCTTCTCCAATAGCTTTCTTAACTTGTGTTAGGTACCTACTCTATTGCCTTCTGTGATTAGCTAGCTGTCTTAACATCTATTATTATAAAGTTGTTTTTTCATTAGTTAGGTACTTAATAGAGTGCTTGTAAAATTTCTTTTTCTTATAAGACAAAAGTTTAGTTAAATATCTGTCTGTTTTGCAATAATTTCCCAATCAATGCTCATTTTTTATTTTGATTTTCAGACATTGTTTTAAACATTATCATTAGTTATTACATTTGACACGGAAAGAACACGAGTTTGTTCTTATATCATCTTCATTTCATAATTATATAGTAAAAAAATATTTGTTACTGTTAGATACTGCTAACTTTATGTTTATTGTTACGTTACAAGCTACGTTTTGTGTTTAAATGATTATTTCATTCCCATCTGGTGACACTGTTTCTAGACAGATTAATCAGTGCCTACTTGATGAATGGTTACATAGTTACCCGCCGATTAGCTAGATGGCGACACGTCTGCGTTCGCACTTCCAGTGCAGAGCGAGAGCACCCCGCCTCAGAGGCGAGTGCGGGCGGGATAGCTATACGTTATTATTACGCCTACACAGCGGACAGAAGTCGCACGCGCTCACAAAAAATCCATTCGACAAGAGCGCAGGCGCAGCGCTATATTCGCCCACAACTTCAGTTCGGTCAACTTCGTCATTTAGTGGTGATCGAAACTCCGATGTGTGTGGAAGTGAATTTTAACTTTTCTAACAATATCTCACAAAAATAACAGTAACCAGTAACTAAAGTACAATATCTCATTTGAACGTGTTGGAATATACATTTAACGTGTCATAAGTTGTTTAAATTGTATTCAAAATGTGTGATAATAACAATCCTTCGACGCAAAGTATAGCGGACTACTTAGCTCAGTTGCTCAAAGACAGGAAGCAACTGGCTGCGTTCCCGAATGTTTTCATGCACATGGAACGACTTCTGGACGAAGGTAGGTCAAAATCGTGTCGAACTATTTATAATACATCGGCAGGCGAGTGTACTAGCAAAGATCGCCGTTTCTTGTCACCACAGAGATCATAAATCGGATGCGTCGACAAATGCTACAACGCACTCGATATTAAGTTTATTTTTGTCTTCGCCCCGCCGAGTTATGGTCCAGTGGTGTTTGTAACGCGATCCTTCGAAAAGCGAAATAAAGCAGAACGTCTCTCGGATTACGATTTGCGGTCAGCGGTCGTTAGATTGTCGCCGACGAAAGAGATCGGTGAAATGGATGCAGTAAACGGGTTTGGTGTTCACATTTCGCCGACGCAGCTGTTGTAAATAAATCTCTCTCATGTAACCGAGTTTAATTTTGAGGTTATAATTTAGTAACGGAGGCGCTTGACACGAAGGATCACGAGTCCTGGAGGTAACCTGTTCTGAAGGGCCGTGGTCGTGCATTCCGTGCGAGTTGGTGGAATGTCGCCACTTCGCATAGGTAGGTACCGTATGCCCACGATTCTCAGCCATACGAAATCTGTACGCAGCGGAGCGCAGGCGCACGCTCCTTGCCGTAGCCTCGTTTTATTGCCGCTAACCAGTCTGCGTGTACTATGTAGCCCTTATCTCTGCTACTGAATGCTTGCCGACTAGACTTGCTTGTCACCGTTCGCGATGGCTGAATCAATTTAGATGTGGTCAATAATATCTAGCTTACATTCCGATACAATTTTCCTATGAGATTTGTATGCGATTACACACTTAGCAATATGTATGTGTGAATTGGCGTTTGCATTCCTGTAATTTATATATTTAAATAATATTCACTACAGAACACAGATACATAGTAGACCTATTTGTTTGTATTATACCTGCATTCCTAAATAATATATTTTTGATCTAGATATATAAGTATTACACTTTATTGCACAGTATATAAAAACTTTAAATCTGGATATACAAAATCCGGTGTAGGTACAATTTACAGGTACGTACAGCAGATCTAGGTACAATAGGTACTTAAAAGAGCATATTTTAAATTAAAATAATCCATGTACACCTGTTTAATGTAATCAAAGTAAGAATACCTGTATTCAATAAGACACAACTAGTTCACGACAACTTTGTCGCCATATTAAGTAGGTATCAGGTAAGTTCTCCGGCTATGGGAATCGTTTACAAACCGGTCAATAAACATTATACTATGGAAGCGCAGAAATGATTAAAACATCATAATAATCTGCTGTAAAAACAATTTATGAACTAATTTACATGAGTTGTATTTTTCAAATTGTCTTCCAATGAACAGGTGGTGATTGCTTATTAAAGTAGGTACAGCAAAATTAATTGTATGATTTATATTGTATGATGATAAAACTTGCACTATATTTTGTGTTTTACCTTGTTTGAAGGTTTATCTGCACTAATGTACAAAAAATATTGTAATAACAATGTAGCTATCAACAACGTTTTCATAACAATTTCAATGGAAATACGATTTAAATAATCTACATCTGATTTATAAAGCCTAAATCTTTTTTAAAAATATAATGCATGTACATACTAGTTTTAGAACGAATAAAGCAAAAGTTGAAGCAGACGAAGACAGTCGCGACACTTTAAAATTCATTAAGAAACCTAGTCACGTAGCTAGCAAAGCAAGGTCTATTCTACCGATACCTCTAAGTCATGTCAGAGCCATAATAACTTACTGTTAACTTTTCGCTTTGTTTAAACTTGAATTCTTTCGTTGGTATACCTACACGCATTTATGATGTCTAAACAGATAGGAAATCTGCATTTTTTCAAACTTGGAAATTGCAAACTTAGAGATTGGTAAGGTTAAATTAAAGTTTTATATTGAATATCACACGAATGTTTGTTCAGGGAGCCACCAGAGGACCACAATTCGCCATGGGCCAGTCAATTAGGTAACTTGTAGAACAAAAAGGAAATAAAGATTCTAAACCCCAAGATACAATAAACTAAAAATACATAGGTCAAAGTAGGTGACACAAGTATGAAATATCTATCTTTCAAATCAAATTATCGTCAGCAGTATTTGTGTCACTTAAAAATTCTATACATCAAAGTGCTTCAACAACATAGTTAAAATAACACTATTTAAATTTACATTGCTTAAGAGCACTTATTCGGAAAGTATTGTACTTGACTCAAAATTGAACTTCATCGGCATCAGCATAGTAAATAGTATGCTCCAAAATTATTTTTTCATGTTCGCGTTGGTCTCATTTGGTCCAATGTTTACTTGCATTTAAATGAGCTCTTACGAAATGTGTCACAGCTTCAGTGGCATGCGGACTAATAGATTTGTCACGGTACTACTCGACTCAATTGAACATTATTATTTTTCTTGCTTAAATATTGTACATTTTAGAATAAAAAATATCGACTTTAAAGGCCACTTTCAGTGGTAATATTTTCGTGATTGCCGACAAATACGTGGACGTAATGCAAACATGTGTTACATGTAGGTAATATTCTTCTTGCATCATTCTCAGAAACTTGTTGATTTAACATTTGCCATAAAAAGCGAAACCCTCGACACGAGACTGGAGTCTTTCCTTTAATTTCGTTTTGATATGACAGTTTGCATTATGTTGCACAAATTGGATTGAGAAACTTCAGTATCGGCGAACGATGAATCAAATAAAAATATGGAGTTGTGTCCGTTCTGATATGACGCTTTAATTTCTACGTAATGTAGGCATCTTTTTAAATTCGTCTCACGTTCTTCCTCTTCAATCGATGTATTTTTCTCATTCATATTGTATCCAGTACGGCACGGTGCTTATTATTATTATACTATGCATATCATAATCGTAAATCCAAATTTAACTTAGAGCGCATACTTGTAGTGCTACAAATATTTTGCATGAATTTGAATCTGAAAGTATTTCAGTAAAATTATGCTGGTAATTTGGTGTAAGTAAACAACTTTAAATTAGTACCGTAATTAAAATATTTCGGTAGGAGTCGAATCTTTGACTAATAATTTGTTATGGATTATTTGACACGTCGCCAGTCCAGCGTGAGATGTGAAGACTTGACGAAAATATCGAAGGCGAACTGACAGCCGACAGACGAGGCGTATCATATTACGCCGAACTAAGAAATTACTATAGCTATTTTGGAGCTGGAAAATGTACACAAGAATAAAAATACAAAAGCAAAGATTACCGTAGGAATCTCAACATTTATTTCTACCAAGATCGTCATTTGGAAATAGAAGTCGAAAATAGATATTCAAGATGTTGTTGGTTGTTTCAATCTGCGCATAGAATAATAAGGAGCCTTTTAAGTTCACCATGCATAAAAGTTCAATCTTGTAATCCCACCATTATGTTGGCTGACATTTAATAACATGGAATATTCGATCACAAGCAATTTCATCTGATCATGTTTGCATATTAAACTGATTATTTGGATGTTTGCATTCCAAGAACAGCTCCGAACATCAATAGATAACAATATTAACAATGCCATACAAAAGTAAACATTCAAATTAATCAATCATAACGTACAATAATGATAAAACATGACATGAACATACCGATACAAAATAAAGAGACATCAATGACCCATCATTTAATAATTTTATGATTAGAGATAAGAACAATGGAGTGGGCAATAAAATACCAGATTTACTGATAACTTTATCACACTAGGTTACACACTTAGTTTGCAGATTAAACTTTGATAAGCGATAAAAAGTGAGTTTAATAGCCCTAGATAAGTGTGGTGTCCTCACAGAAATGTACCATTCTGACAGCAAGAAAACGTACTCAAGTCCATATGATGAGGTGATACAGAATTCGAGACCCTAGAATGCAATACAAAATAATAAAAATTGCATTAAATTGCGGTATCGATGTGAAAACATTTTTTTGTAATGAAAACGAACATTTTAACAGATTCCATTGATTGATTTCATCATATCAATAACTCCTTATTATGTCTGTCTATAGTGTGCAACCAGTCAAAATGTCTCTGTTGGTTTTTTGTTGTAATTGGGCGCTAAATCATTATTCCTTGGCCTCATTGACCGTGTTAAAACGAAATCAATGTAATAAATAATAATATTGTAATTAGCACAAGTTTGATGCGTAGGCGCCACCTACCTTTGATGTCGACGGTTCCGCAACCCTGTGGCAAAAGTGAGTCTTAGTTAGGCCATTCATAAGGTTGCTAAGCTTGTGATTAGAATTTTGCGCCCACATGATGACCAAATGAGGGTAGTCGTGGGTAGCGTGGAGGTGTAGCAGCCAAGGCTGTTCCAGCCGCTCTCCAACACGTTGTAACAAGTTGTGGGTTGCTTAATTAATATGATTCAAAACAGATATCGATATTGAGATGTTATGGTCGTCGGATAATGAGCTCCGAACGCGACTGGTCCGACTACTACCTGATTTGGAATAAGCTTCAAAGTGAATCATAATCAGGTTCCCATAAAATATGAGGAGGCCTTTATGTGAAGCGCAGATTTGCTTTCTCCCTTTGTCTCGGTGCAAAGACAGTGTACTTACTATCTACGAAGCAAATATTGACATGCGAGTCTTTATCATACCGACCTCGATAAAGATACGCTGCATCTTTAGAAAACTGGATCATGCGATATGCCCATTCTCTAGTTGTTCCCACGACACTGCTGCTAAATACGTATCTGCACTTCATCTTCCACTACGTGATCGTTCTACTAATGAGGGATACTTTTTCTATGGTCGTGAAAACACGTACTCCATTGCGTGTAAGTGCCATTAGTGAATCTAAAACAATACCCTTAATCGGTACGTTTCACATGGACGTCATATGTTTTACCCATCTTACCTGTCTTATGATTACATGTCTTGAAGACCATTGTGACTGTAAGCGACTTTGACATTAAAATAATGACAAAAATTACAAAAGAGGCTTACAACTTTTTTGACCTGTGAATGGTATTGACTCAATATCTGACGCTTGGAATGTTAATGAAACTGGGGTGACCATCGAACTCTGTGTACTTGAACGTACAAAGAATGCGTTCGGGAAGGGCGCGTAGGCGGCGCGTGAGCACTGTAATTTGAAATGAAAATCGATCGCTTCAGAATGCTGAGTTGAACCTGTCCTGTGGGTGGGACTCCGAGGCCTACGCGTAGCGCCAAACAATCCTAATATCGCTTTTACATTTCGGCTTTGGTTCCGTAATATCGTAGCCGTTCCACCAACTCCTACGCAGGTCATCGCGTGATTTATTGCGCTGGAGGCTTTTCTGAGTTTTGGTTCATTGTTTGAAGATTTTTCTGGCGCCTAATAGGAATATAAGTTGTCTATAATGTGCCACACACATCGTTTAGAAACTTGCGTGGACGTATGTCTATTCAATCAGTTTTAAGTTGAATTTGGTAAAGTAAATTAAAACTAGTTATGCTAAATGTAAAACAAGATATTTTGAGATACCATGTAACCTTACATGTGACAACTGTAGAGTTTATCTAGAATCTTGAGTTTACATTATACAGTTTGAATATCCTAGGGTAATTATATAGGCGCTATTGCAAACTTGCAAGTTGAATTTTACATACGTGAATATTCAGTGACTGCAATCTAGGTAAGAACAAGACTGATTGTTAAGCCGTGCTTGCCTAAACAAAGGTCGGAGTCGAAGCGTGGGAGCTGACAGCCCACGGTTGACGAAGGTGATTTGCTGGGTGGACTTGCTTAGTTTAATTGTGGCCCTCAACGCCTACGGATTTGTTAGGCAGTTGACAGTCTCGTATATTTTGGGTAGGTCAAATTCAAGTACTAAGTATGTTCATTGATAGTTGTCTTGGAAATCAAATTATTCGTTTCTAGGTTCAGTGGTTTGGGTTGTGATTTGACTCGGTACAGTCAGTCAACTTTTCCTTTGGTGAATATGGATTTGAATGTGAATGATTTCAAAATTTTCTACATATGACGATGCCTGTTGAGTTCAGACATTGACTAGTTGCATCGCAATAGTGGAACTGATAAGTTAACAACTTCCTTCTGCTGTACACAGTCCGGCGGATGTCTTCTTGTTATCTCTCCCAAAATGGATTGCTGTGGGTGCGTTATGTGAAGAGACTGGCACCGCCGGAGGCTTTTAAGCATAAAGGATGGCCGAAGGGAAACGTTGGATCCACACATAACGGTTTCCTGGTCCGAATGCCTTTTGAAATCGTGTTCTTTTTGTGCCGTGCGGTGATTCTACCAATTAGTTTACATTTGCACAATTTTTTCCCGTGATTTTTCAATTAACCTTTATTACTTTTCCGTTATCGATGGTAGGCACGATATTTCCAATATGGACGATATAGAATATCGTATTACGTGTGCTACTTTTTAGGCACCACAATGAGCGTTGGTGGCTAACATAACATACCCATGTAAGATGAAATACTGTTGACCCACATAATACAATAGGCGAATAAATCTTCATGTTTAGACAAAAAAGGTTTTCGTCGCTTTATTGAATGCTTTGTCGGTACTTATAGTTCGTTTATATGGCACGACTTACAGTTGATAGATTTACGCTAACCTTGAAGCTGTTTAAATTCAACGCCTTCAGGGCGCTGTGTGCCCACTAACGACACCAATGCATTTTTACATCTAGACAGTAAAATTTTCTGGAGTGCACTTGAGTATGACACTTATTAAAATTTTTGTAGAGGCTATGTATGGCAATGGTTCATCATAACAGGCATAATCACAAATATTGATAAAAGTGGCCCCTTTTAGCAATAATGAGCATTTTTTTTGTGTATAATTAATAAAATAGTCAAGATAACTCTCAAAAAAGTTACATATCTTACTCGAGTGTAATCTAGAGAGTTTAATGTGAAAATATCTAAAAAATGCCACAATTCATTAAAACGCATTGGTGTGCACTGCACACACAGCTATCAAATATACTTATTAATGCTATGCTATGATGATTGACGTTTGAAATGTTTTAAATCTTATAGTACTTATATAAAACAAGGTGTTCTTAACATGTCAAATACCTGATGGTAATTTTAAGTACCTAGTTATGAGTAACTAGGTACTTAAAATTGCATATACCTGAAATGAATGTTAACTTATTCCTGTTCGACAATTAAAACATTTATATTCGCAGTTGACGTGGTGTCAGCGGCGCTGAGTAAAATTGCATCACTATCTATAATACTAGTTCGGAAAACTGATGAACTTCGAAACAAAATTGTTTTCTACTGTCACCTTATAGTAGTGTGGGATGATATCCACGATTGTATGGTCAGATGACCTGCTAAGGTTCAAAAAGATGTCGTCAGTTGACGTGTATGCTGTAGGCAAAGTTGGGTGAGGCCTGCGTTTGGCAGTAGGCGTTTTATGTTGCTTGCGTGGGCACTGGGCATACGTAGTGAGGGCAATTGGGGAAACTAGACGTGGCTACTGACCATTAACTAACATAGTTCCAAGTTATTGTTTGTAAGTATAAGGCCAGAAGATATAAGTAGGTATATTTTCCAGAAATTAAAATTCTACACATGAAAATTATAAAAGAGATGCGTGCTCTGGTGATGATTTGTGTGAGCGTAATCAAGTTAATTAATGTTATATTGTCAATTAGATGAACTAGTATGATTATTATCTAAAACAAAACCAGGGCTATGACAATGCAATTACTATGAGCCATTCATTATGAAAACTTTCACATGAATGTTCCTTTAAATAAGCATATTGTCAAAAATTACAATTGGGGTGACTCGTGAAACGGAATTTGCAATGTTATGCGCTTACATATCGCAATCGTAACGTGAATAAAATGTTTTTTTTTATTGTTCGCCTTATTAATAATGGGCTATGATAACGTGTCGGTGCGGCCTTCACGCTCGGCGCTAATCGTGTACGCGTAGAGCGCAAGCGCAGTCTGACCTGTTATTTAATTTAATGTTTACATTAGCGACAACTTCCAATAAATTGTTATTACTTTTATTGCAGTACACAATAGGGCAATTTATGCAACAGTAATATCGTTTTGTAGATGCCTTTCTAGCTAATGCTTTTTAAAATTAGAAAGATAAGTAAAAATATTTTTTTTAATATTCAAGCTTTTATAGATTTGTATAATGCGTTTCTGTCAAATTGTAGTTGTGTAGTGGACTGTGTTTAACTATCAACATATTTTTTAGAATTTAGAAAAACAAATCGTAGAGGCGATATTTATCCCGTTCTCACGCACTGAACTTTAAACGGTGTACATGGTCAACAAAATTATTCATGAAATCGCAGCGAATTTCTAAATTTGTCGACATCCGCGCCCACGTGTTCTCGCCATAAACACACATTTGCTTCAGCAAAGTGAAAATCAAAACAGTCCGTGTGATTCTGCGTTATTTCGTAATTCGACCAAACTGGGCCGATCTAGTTCTTCAACTTTCTACAAAAGTACGTAGGTGGCGCCGTCCGGCGACATCTGGTGACTTGTCTGTGTCAATGACAGTTTTATAGTAAGCGTAAGTAACGCCACCTAATAGATAACTTCCTTGATTTTAGGAATAAAACCGCAGCTTACCTACGCTTTCAATTTTAGAACTGTTTGATGACGTTAATCGCTCTGAACTGTTTAAGGTTATGACATCAACGTTAAACATGGCTACATTTTTCGTGTAGGGCCATAGATTCGCTTTCTATAATCCATAGGCAGGCGTTACTAACGCGATACACAAACATACAATGTTGAAAGTGCTTCTGTTGCGCCACACGTGTGGGATGCGCAGGCGCCGGCCTGCCCGCCTGCGTCGGTTCTAGTGTCTAAAGACTTAAGGGTCCCATTCATTTCGCGTTAAGCAATTTGGTGAGCGCACAACGTTTACAGATCCATTCATGTGATTGGCTAATAATAATACAGAGTTAAAGTGGCTGGGTATCTTGTTTAATGTAAATTTTATCAATAATTTGACCTGTCAAATCAATTTATTGTTACATAAATGCGACTGCAGAGTTAAATCATCATAATACCAAATTATCTACTTACTTATAAACGAAGAGACAAGATTGTGAATAAATTTATTTATTTGCAGCAACTGAGTATAGATAAATATGATATTTGAATGAAATGAGAACATTTAAAAATGTACGTTCTCAGAATGAATAATATTAATACAAAGTGGTTCTAGCCGGAAATTTAAGAATTGAGCTAAATCAATCAAAATGAATGTCTCGATCTAGATTGTATCTAGTTACCAAAAAGGTCGCAATAGCGTGACTCACAGTAGCGAAGTTAGCAGCTCGCACTTTCAGATGCTGATAATATTGATATTATCTCACTCTTACTCGTCTATTGAGAATATCTCTGTCACTGTCTATCTCGGCTAGCACATCATTATTTCCTCGGTCGCCTACGCGACGTCATCTGTTAATTTAATTACTGCGGCTTTATACGGCTTGTATTAGTCGTTGCCTTCTATAAATGTGCCATCGACGCTCTAACCTATATTATTTCACTGATTTCCAATTTAAAGTAAGCCATGTTTGTTCTACAATATTTTTAGAATTTAGAACCGATCCCCCGCAGAGGCTAATTTTATAATACTTGCCTAAAACTGGAACCCGTGTTGAATTTTGGTGACAAAAATTGTTTTTATGCTCAATGGTCGTGGATGTGTTTATTAAAAACAATGTAGAAGTAGAATGTAAAATAGAAACTAAATAACGGCTTTCTAACATGGAAAATCACTTTTCCTGACAAAGACAGCGTGGATTTAATTGAACTCGTCACATGCCTCGTAGCCAAGATGCAACTTGCATAGGATTAAAACATCGAATACTTGTGATGTGCCTACCATATGAAGGTTTCATTTAAAGTTTTAAATAATGCCCGCTATAAGCGCTTAAGTAAAAAAAATAGTAGAAAGTCACGAATAACACTAATCTGCAAAATTTGCATACAAAATAAACAAACTTAGTAATAAAAATTTGTTTAAACAGTAAATCAGCAGCTACATTGACATTAGATGTAGGTTAAGAAAATTTAAAGAAATCTAATACAATATATTACGTTGTTGATGATATTATAGAACCTGTCCCAATGACGAGGAGGTCACATGTAGGTATTCTAAGGTCATTCGTAGGTGCATTTTATGATTTCTTACGTAATAAATTCAACTATATGGTTCTGGTCAATACTAAACAAGAACATAATATTAAATTTCAAATAAATGCTTGATAGAATGTTAATCTCATTCCACCATTAGAACTTAGTAGTCAAGGAGAAACGGTGCACAAAATACACGATAGCAAATTAAAGCGGTATTTTAAATACGGAGAATTGCATCCACCAGTTTCAATTCTGGATCTTGGCCAATTCATCTAATTGGGTCATTTATATTGCGAATTTCCTAAATATTTCAACTACGAGTACATTTCACATTATTAAGAAAACTTTGCTTAAAACTACTGAAACACATCAATAGCCGTTTAAATAACAAGTATGAACAAAAGCCCTTTTAAGTTAATAATTTTATAGGCATTTTACTTATGTGTCAAAAAATTCTCACTCAAAATGAAATTCAAAGTATCGTTACCAGAATTTGTTTTAATACTGTTATCAATAACTAACTGTACAACTGATATCGTGTATTCGCTTAGCCCGCATGTTTCGCCATCGACCATTCCTGCATAGCGTTTAATTTTAACAGTGCCGCTTTTATTTAATTCTCAATGACCGATTACGTTCCCCCTGTTACAAACTATGGGTAGACTGTGAGTTTTTTCTAAGTAGATATTTTAAATGATAAAAAGTAGCATTAGCGATGAATAACATATTTCCCTTCTACTTTATGATAACGCGTTAAGAGCTTAATGTTGACGCGGTATGTCGTAAAACCCTTTCAGACAGAACACGCTTCAAATAAAAATATTCGTAAAGCGAAAATATCAAACGCCCGCCGGAACCCTGTAATGACTAACGACTTACATAGGCGTCTTCAAATTTCTACTGAAAGATGGAAGTTCCCTGTTTTCACAAAACGTATAAACCTTACGCCGGTTACATTAGGGTTGTTTGTCGCTTGATCGCCATCCGTAAATAAGACTTAATACGAATTAATTGGGTATTTTTAATGACACGGCGTTGGATATTTATAAACGATCTAAAGTCGGTGCCTCGTGGCATGAAATGTATTTTCTCTGAGAGATTGTATTTGCTAAGTTAATAAAAACTCTTTACAAAATTAATCTTGATATTTTTTTTTGTTACAGGTAAGCTGATTTGCTACTTTGATTCTCCTTAAGGATATTTATTGTCATCATATAATAAATAGTAAGTGTATATGAATTGCATATAATGCGAAATACTACACCTATTTTATTATTCATGCCATGAATGGTAATCAAGAAGTTTCATTAAAGTCATATTTTCTTGTGGTGGTTATAAAATGCTTAGTTAACTGTAATTATTTGATGACTTACAGCTTGCTCATTATTACATAAACAATATTGTGATTACCAACTATGGCTATGTTAATGAATATATTCTGATAATGATTTTATGGTCATAATTCTAGAATTTGATAAAGTCATTGTAAATAGGCGTATAATTTTTAAACATTTGATGAAATCTGTCTATACTCTATACCGTTTATAAAGAGATAATTTCTATGGACTATCACAAGGCTTATACCGTAAATGCGAAATACTTGTACAATGTAATCAACACCCAACGCCATCTAATGGCTAACATTGGAACTGAAGGCGATACTAAATCCCGAAACGAAATGAAGCGGGTCACGGAAAACAGTTGTAAATATAATGTACACCTGTAGTGCAAACCATGAAATATGTGAAACATTTAAGTTCAAACAAAAAGAGAAACAACTAAATATGTAATGAGACAAACGAGATTCTTTAAAAACGTTCGTATAAAATTGTTGTTATAAAAAGTGCACAGTTGTTATAATAATTGTTGATCGTTTCAAAATGGTTGTCGTATCTAACAATTTGTGGGTCTTGTGCGCGCGACAGAAATAAAGTCAGGCACGAATGTACGCTCATTAAGCCTTACAACAATGCGAGGCGGGGTTGCCTGTGTTTTAAAAATTACAAGACGCTCAGGATGGGAGCGCCTAATGGGGTCTTACTCAACCGATGGAGCGAGATAATTTGGACCACTCTTAATTTTTAACAGACCGTTCCATAAAACTCCAAAAATATATGTAAGTACTTTGTCCATTAAAAGTTTTATCGTTATTTAGACAAAATCTTAGGTTGTTCAAACAATTAATCTGTTACTTTTAGAACATGTTCCATCTTTTGATATTAGTACTGCTAGGTTTTGGATAGATAAACTATCTAGAGTAAAAATAATCAATAGTATGGATAGTCTATCGACAGTATTGCCACGTGTCAATAAATACTTTCGATAGTATCGGGAGGGAAATAACAGCAATATCTACTATTGTTAACGCTAATACTATTTATAGTATTGTGGCTGCTAACATAATCATGTAAAAAAAAGATACTGTCTAGACTTACACTATCGAGAATCGATTATATGTTTCGATAGTATCCGATGCTCTTAAAATTTACAATACTGTAGATACTATTGCACTGGACAATACTATCGTTGTCCTGAATAGTTTTGGAGGTCAACTGTACAGAAACACTAGTTGACTTTAATCTATGGTAAAAAGTCATACAAAGGCAAAACTAAGATAATTTTGCAATTATTCTAGTTTTCTAAGCATAACAACTGTATGAATAATTTAGTAATCCTACAAAAATACAAGTATAAGATTAACGAGTTATATTTGCTAATCTTCTCTCCACCATTTTTCTTCCAAAATAAGCAGACCAATGTTTTCCAACATTATTTAGATCTAGTTATTATTTTATGTTCATATTTTAAGTGACAGGGCAAACCAAAGAAGAACTCGGATTTTTTCCACTAAGCTACTAATAACAACGAAGGAATTTATTAAAAAGTCTGGATAGATGTTCGTGTTCCCGTAACAAAACAATCAGCAGTGCAAAACTTTTATTTCTTACAAAAGTTACTGGCCGAATTGATTTATAGAAAGAGGTAACAGGATTAGAGGATTTAATTGTGACAAACAAATTTTGTAGTTGCAAGTTAAATGAACGAGTTTTGGCTATTAATAAATTAGCGTAGATTTACGCTTGTTCTTAGAAAATGACGAATGGCGTACGGGTGACGCGTGGTATGAATGAAGCGTAGCGATGGTGGCCAAGTTTTGGGCTTGTACATACGCGAGCCAATGACGCGAGGTTCCGTAGCGTTTCCGCCGCGCCCCGTCACTCGCGCGTAAACAATCGCCCAGATTCGTTTGTTGCGTTTGCTCAGCCCCCGATGCCCCGCCGTGCCTAGTCGCAGGAAGCATGCTGCAATTAATTCTAAACCTACGCATTATACGCTTTAGACAGATACTGGCAGATCTAGAATTGTACTCATTGTTGACCCGGATTAATAGGAATTTATGTTAGCCCATGAGCGTGGTTCTCACTACCATAAGGTTGAGTTCTGTTGTTGAATTGAGTTTGAAAGAATAAGAATTTGTTTTTGAAAATGTTGTCGGCCATCTTGGAATAGGCGATTGCTGTTAAGTTTGGCTGTTCTTGGGATTTTTTACCGACTATCTGCAAATGTGGTATAATTATTTCGACCTTAAGAAGTTTTCTCCTGCAGAGATCGCGTTTCAGGTTGCGCAACCAGTATGCGTCGGCGCTGATTTCGTCACCGCGGAAAGCGCGCTGGCCCATTAAATTGTTTTATTATGAACCCGACGCCTTCTTGTGTATTTTTGGCTGGGTTTAGGTGTTTATCTTCTGGGACTCTGTCCAAGGAGTAATTAGTTAGTGTAACTTTATTTTTGATGTTTGTCGGATGTTTTGCTCAAAAATCCACGATCTTCTCATTGTACGGTGTTATGCCAGTAGCTATGACTCGTCCGTACGTTTTATCAGTGTTCAAATATCTTTCCAAAATAAATCTCATGAATTCATTTAAGTGTCAGAAGTAAGCGTGGAGTTAAAATAAAACGTATGCTGGGGAAATTAAAACTGTAACGTAAACAGTGATGTCTGAAATCCATCCACCAGACGTCTTTCTTCCTGCGAAAGAGTTGAACGACCTCAGGTACTTTGTCATCCCACATCTTGTCTACACACGTCTCCACACTCTCCACGCGTTCCCCACATCACCTGTTTCATTTTTCACTATCGTTTTAGAGTAGTCTATTGCTATTTTTAATTCTAACTCCAACATTATGAATGAGTCGCCACAAATGTCACCGGACTCTACATGTTGTATCTTTAAATAAGTCATCTTGTTAGAGCACGAGGCCGAATGCTACTCATAAATATTTAAATTGTACTTTTGGTCCATTATTTGTCAAATAAAGACAAATTTTAATTAATCACTGGTTTGCCTGATTAGTTCAGTTCAAATTGGGGTTTGTGACATTTAGTATGTTGTGTTATTTTGTATTTTGTCCTTATTTTATCAGCTTTAGAATATAAATTAGTAATTGATTAATTAAAACTTGTTCAAAATTTATGAGGATCCAACTGAACAACCTGGTTTAAGAAGGTGTATAATTATATTATGCAGTTGCATAAATTTAACCTGAAAACGTTAAGCCCAAATGAGAAATGACACTTGAGCGTAATAAATAGCAAAGAAATCCTGTCATGTCGCCAGTGGCTGATTTGGACTGTATGTAATTTGTTTTCTCCCCGCGCTTTCATTAATCATGTGCAACTTCGTCTCCTTCCATTGTCATGAGTCAACTCGAAATGTCCACACAGCAGACTTCAATGATGTAATCCGAGTTTTGGACTCGCGCAGGGGTCGTAAAACGCCGCTATGTCCAATCTCCGTAATAGGCAATGCACGAACTGTCTTGCATTTACAAAACCACTTACCTGTTTACCACTTTCCAGTTTTGCACAGGTAAGGTACCTATAAACATGGACATAACATCAATATATATCGTAAATATTTTTGTAATACATAAATAACACGTTAATCTAAAATTACTTGCGATTTCACACACTTCTTATGTAGTGTGCTGCTTAGTATAACACAAGTGTGGATGAAAGTTATTCCCATTCTAACTCCTAGATCCCATCGCAACCCGTGGCAACTCAGCGTGGGAGATCCGAAAGGAACGTCGACCCCGCATTCAAACTATAAATACACCACACTCTCCTTTTCACCCATCAGAATCAAATTGATTGCTTTCGTTTGTAAATAAAAACATCTTATTAATGTTATTTAAACCAGCATGGAAAATCTAAGCATCTAACGCAATTAAAGTACGACACTTAAATTCGGTTGAACATGCTGCTGCAATGACTGGAATGAAAACTGAATGTTCCGGGACCGATTGCATACGATATTTCATTCGTTTGAATGAGACACCGAAAATATTCGACGAGCCAACTGATACAATTTGCTTCGACAAAGGTCAATGCCATTTCTAGATGGATGATAGCAATTGAATCAGTTCCACTTGCATCAAATTAGTGTTCATTAAGAACGAATGATATGACACCACTGACCGTGTCTTTGTATAATACGGCCATATTTAAACTACAGCTAGTCTTATATATCTAGTTAAAGGGCTATTAAGACGTCCTGTAGTGTCGTAGTATGACATCAGCCATTTGATTTTTCGATTTTATCATAAACGCGTAGCTAACGACGGGCCTCTTCGAGGAATTTTGTAGATTTTGTTGTAGTTTTTTTATTCGCGACGAATATTGATCGAAATATTGGGCTCACGAAACGGACTCTGCTGTCTCTGATAGCTTTCCCGGCACTAGGTCAGTTCTGCGCGGCACGTTAACGGTACAATCAGGTTGTTGCCGTCCGCCGCCACGTAACAATGTGATTGCAGTTTTGAAACGTTTATCGTAAAGATCCAACGCTACTGGAGCGAGTCTAAACTTTGCCTCGACGACATAAGACCCAACGGCTCGTCGCGCGGATACCGTCGGCTTTTAATCTGCCTTGAACTTGTGATTGGGAGGAGCGCGTACGAATGGTCAACATTGCTCTCATAAAATAAAATTATTTATGAATCAATACAAAAATAACGCAGACATTATTCAAAATATTCGTCTCTGATAGAATAAGTAAATTACCAGTCTTACTTTGCATTTTATTGAATAGTGATGCGGGTTTGACAGTTAATATTTTTGATGAAACTAATTAATGTCTTAATACCTGACTATCGTTTGATTTGATCTACAGTACATACTCACTCATCCTTCAAAAGTTGATTTAGAACTTGCTCCCAACTGTAGGCATGACATCACTTTTCGGAGGCTAAAAAGATTAGTAATAATGTAAACAAACAGTGTAGCTTACGTCTTGTAAGTTGGGTCATTCCGACATATTTATATTACGTTAGCAACGCTTCTTGAATCTAGTTATAAATCTGGATAAATAATCACATAATTTCTACATAAAATCTGCGTTATTTCTGTTAGATTGGCAACAATGTTGTTTCCAGTAAGCTATCGTATGCATAAACATTGTATGTGTGTACATCATATGAACGATATCATTTGTAAATAAAATATTATTAATCGATTAAATATATCAGAAACATAACATCCTTTAACAATCGTTCAAACACGGGTACCTGCATTTGTTTGAGATAGCGGTGAACAGGTGTCGTTTTGTTAAGTCTGCTGGGACTGCAGGTTCATTTTTGTTATGCAAGGGACTGCTATTATATGGGGTCTTTTGTGTAGTGATCAGTGACGTCATGTGTGGGGAGCGCCAGTTGTTAGAATGAGGTAATCTCCTAAACTTTATAAAAAAGTGTTAGGCAGTTTTTGCGTCGATCTCTTCACATATCTCGGAATCTATTACTCATTCAATTATTAACATTCGCTTGCGTCCGCTATAGTGTTTTCTTGATGGCATAGTGAAAGAAGATATTGTGTAATTTATCAATACGATTATTATTATACCATATGTAAACAAAATTTCTCTTGTATCATAATCTCCATATGAAGTACGTGTAAAACAGAAATAATAAGACGATTAGATATAGGCGAAGTGAAAATATTTATCTCTTCATTATTTCGGGCTGTTAGTAAAATAAAATACAATAACATACTCCTACCTGATGACAACTATTTTAAGGTTAATAGGATGACCATTTTCAGGAAATATACAATGCGATTAATGCGAAACCCGGTTGCTCTCGTAAAACGTCACAATTTACAGGAATTTGCTCGCAAAACAGGTAAAATGGATGACTAAAACTTAATTTACATTTATCCCGTATTTTTCATTACTTAGGATTAAAATGTTAATGTTGCGCTATCTATACGTCTAAAATCATTAGAACTTAATTACACTTTTGATAAAATTTATCAATATCCATTAAAAAATCGAATAAACATTGAACAAGATTGTTATTGAATCACAAGTCTGAAAATAACAAACAATACAAGAATGTTAATAACGATAAAATGCATACGTACATGCATTGTTAATAGTGCAGTATTTATCCAAGCATTCTTAGTTACTAGTGTCTAGATAGACGAACAAAAAAGTATCAGATTGTAGTTATTGGTACTTCATTGTGCTCTTGCGAAACAATTCTCGCGTTGCACAATGATTTCTAACTCACGAAGACAAAGGGATGACCGTTAGTTGCTTTTTCCTTTTTTTCTTGTCCTATGCGTAGTCTTTACTCGTTTCACTAGCTTCCTGCTGTTGTTCTAGTTTTGCCTCAAACTCCTTGAAACAATACGTGCAATAGCTAAAGTAGTTTTCTTTAAGTGATTTCCGTCACGAAATGTTCAACACAGAAATTTAATTTAAGTAAATGTACGTGTTAAACAGAATTGCGTTTCGCTTTGTCATATGTGAATAAGGCAATAGACTTTTTGAAAACAGATTCACTGTTAAAACTATATTCATACATGCTTCATTTACGAGTAACCAGGTGTCTGTCTGTTTTAAGTAAAACCAGCAAAGTGTGCTAACTGAACTGACGGGACCATACCTACAATTAAAATCAAACAAATACTCTATTTTTATAATTTATAGCAGCATTGTTTACCGATCTGTGTTTTGGACCTACTTAATTGAAATCAAATGTAAGTACACCAATTTGTGGTCTCTGTTTTGCATTGCAATCAAGTCATAAAATAATCTGTAATAGCAAAACCATCCTGTTTCTATTGTGGCTTCAACCACAAGTCCTTTGCGGAATATGAAAACTTCTTGAGTTAGAACTGTTTAGCCTATGTTAGACCTAAGCGCTGTATCATTAAGACTTACTTTAAAACTGGGGCAATCTACAAAGGGCATTGTTGTATCAGTTACATCGACATTGGATTCAAGTGCTCTGGTAATAAAATCTATATTAGGAATTTGATTGTTTACAGCATTTCTTAAGTGTGTCGGCAGTTGGAGCGGTTGCAGACATCTCACGTTACAGAGGCATGGTAGGTGTTAGCGTTGATGATCAACCGCTCTTTGTACTGAATGATTGCAATTTACCTTCCTTAGCAGTATGAGTATTAAGTATTGCTTTAATTAAAGCAATCCGTATCTGCGAATGAAATTTAAGACATCATTCATTGTTACAGGATAATAACTAGAAAAATGGGGATGTCTTTCACAGCTGTGCTAGTCACAACTGTGCATATATGAATGCGTAGTTTATCATTTTCTTATGTCAGTAATACAGGAAGTTGTTCGAATAAAATTTCTAGAACAGATCGTCTGACCATGAAAGTTTGTACTAATATACATAATAGTATGGTAATCCGAAAATCGTATTAGGTATCTAATGATCGTGAATAGTATAATAAAGGATAATATCATTTCGTGACACGGTATAGGTGTGGTTAAGGTTACTGTTAGTTTATATCTGAACAATTTTACATTGCTGATATATCAAACACAAATGCTTACAAACAAGCAGTGTAAATAGCTATTGAAAATTAAAAACATCATATGTTGCCTGTTTCGTGTAAACATTTGTGACAATGCTCGGCCTTGTATCTACAGCTACTGATCTTTTATCTTCAACTATGACGATACATATTTGGTATTTTGTGAGTAATTATGGCCTATTTGTATTACAATGTGGTTAATCTTCAAATTATGTTGTTTTATTTTATAAATTACGTCCTGTAAAATCACAAATTCATCGGACTTATAAAATAATCCTATTTCTATTGACATTGGAACATTTTCTGAACAGTTCAACTCTAAGTGACTTAAATGAAATTTTAGCGAAGGCATTAATACAATAACTCTAATTAAATGTTGCAAAGATCAGACGGAAATTATTTCGGATAGTCGATCAACGTATCATTGCCAAATCCTAGTTCATCTTCCAAGCCTATCCAGTATAGAAACGGAATTAAGCGATAAGAGAAAATAAGATAGAATTTTATACTGTCACAACATGAAATGTTAACCATTCACATTATCAGTTTATTTAAATTATGTTACAAGCACAAATCCGTCTCGATAGATACAATAGGCCAATAGGATATTTTGTAAAAATATAGCCTCTTGTGATATGAGCGAGTGACGCCCCTAATACTGTTTGCAATAATATATTTGACAGATTGTTGTATGGAAATTATTCAATAATCAAACCATGAAATCATATCCAAGGTACACCCCTTGAATCTTATATGAATAGTAGACTGATTACTTAGTAAAATAAACTGTACAAATAAAATATAATCCAAATATTTTAATAGAATATTGCATTGTAATGAACATGAAACTTGTATTGATTTTATTACTGAATATAAAATGGTATGAGTTTCTTGATTGTTCTCGGTAGAAATCTGTATGGATTTTATTCTGAAAGAATTTTCTATTATAATTTATTATTGCACTGTTTGTACTTTTTACCTCTCTTAAATTGGTTTTGTATTTATGTAAGTCTCGTATATACTCCTGTATCATATTTAACCCCAAATTTTGTCATTAATCCTGTAAATACCATCAGTCTAATGCGGTTATGACTTATATTATGCACTAGGTAGTTAAACACTTCATGTGATGTGACATTATTGGCCTGGGCAACGGCCAACCCATAATTTTAGTCTTTGCCAAATATATTATAGGAATGGGATTGTAAAAGAATGTAGCTTTTGACAAAGTATAGTCAGTAATTTGTGGGAAGTATTGAAAGTTTAATTTTGAATTTATCATTCATTTTTCTGCGATGGAATTGTAGGCATTAATTTAAATATTTAATGACTCAATTTCGTATTAAAATAACGAATATAGCAAGTTATCAACATCGCTTGAGTGAGAAGTGTTTCTCATTGTCAATATTTATTTCGATTAATTTATATCAAAGTAATCTTGTTTGTTTTATCAGTCATTTGAATATAAAAGTACGGCCATCAAAGGCTTGTCAGGGCATAAACTTAATGTACAAATAAGTCTTTACACATAGAACTATACCTCGCGATACCTAATAAGGATAGGGGCCGGGTTCTATATGCCTCCTACACAGCTCAGTACATAAATGTCCATATTCGTCATTATGGGCGGCCTGGCTGAAGCGGCCAGCGAATCGGCAACCTTTGTTAGATCGGACCTGATGACTGTTCCCCACGTGGGCGACCGATTCACCTTCGATATTAAGATTATCTTGGACGCATGTAGGTGGAACCTCCACTTATTCTTAAGAGTAAGCTTAGGAAGTGTCGTCATGTTGTTATGCTTTGGTTTCGTAATCACAGTTCCGACTTTTGTGTGGGATGGATAATGTATCTGTCTATTCAATTAAGTAATATATTTTTAATGTGGTACCTAAACATTCACTTTTTCCAATCTCTAAACCATTACTCAGTTACTCGCGTAGGTAGAATGCTTTATGTTTATGATACAAACAACGATATTATGTTAAAGTTATCTAAGTTTATTATGATTTAGTTCCGGAAATATGCTAAGCCTGCAGTAATAAAATATTACTACGTTGTTTTTGTGAACAGAAACTAACGCAAATTATGTACTTAACGAAATTCTACAAATGGTCAAACTTGAAGATCGCCCTAATCTGCATTAAGCAAATTGCTGTCTTGTTTAGAGATCAAAACAGTTGTTAATACACAAAATTATGTAATTATGTTATCAGCGGCACCGACCTATCATTACGGCAGTACCAACTGACCTTTCATTATTTCATCGAGAGACTTAAATAGCCAACGTAATTGTGATTCACGCGAACAATCTGAAGTAGCGTACTAAAACCCCAGATCTGTTTTAATTATAATGCCTCTGGTTTTAAGTACGTACTTGAGTATTTTGTGTGTAGGTACTTAATCTTCTGTTCCGTAGTTACTGGCGTTCATAGCTATAAATAAGTAGATGACATAACAACAAGCTTTGCAGCCACCTACGGCTGCAGAACACCGTTTAAGTTGCGGCAATTAATTGTATGTATAAGAAATTTCACAAGATATTTGCTAAAACTGTAATTTTAGTCGGTCTTAAACATGTTATAAGAACTTAATTCAGTGTAAAATCTATTTCGACCGATTTTACTAACTTAAAAAAGTTTTTAGGTGTTAATGAATTGACTAATTCAATCTAGATTTATTTAAGTTGTTCCTTATTGCTCTTTTGTATCTGACTGCTTCGGTGGCGCAGTGGGTAGTGGGTCGCACTATAAAACGACACGGCTTTGGGGTCCCGGGTTCGATCCCCGGGTCGGGCCTAAAATTTATACCTGAGTTGTTCTGTTCAGAAATTCTCAGTGTCAGCCCGAAGTCTGGAAGTTGGCGGACTTGTTCCCCCGTGCCTTGGAAACCACGTAACATGTTGGTCCTGCGCCCAATCCCTCTTCGGTCGTGTCACACTGGTGTCCCATCGAATTAAGAAGGTAAGGGAGTAGAGAGTGCACCTGTGTTTGCGCTCAAACTTGAGCACTATAATATATCCTGCGTATGTGGCTGGCGCTGTAGCCAAATATCGGTTGGAGGATTAAATTTTTTATGTTTCCCAAATCCGAAATATCAGCTCCAAACTTGTTTAATAAGCAAAGCGCAATGTTACTACTGTTTGTAATACAACGACTATGTGATTGATCTCTTGTCATTAAATACCCGTTTGCGGCCATATATTGTCGCGGCTGTGACTAATTGTTGAATATAACATTAATTTCATACTTGTCCAAACAATTTGATGCTGATGCGTTTACTATATTCATGCTCTTACCTCCATTAATTAGGTTGTACATTGTACATGGTGTATTCATATCAGTAGCTTTTTAGAGTTCAAGTTCTTTAAGTTAATCCTTATCTTTTATATAGCGCCTCTTTACTTGAATGTGACAAGTCTGAACAAACGTTGTTTGGAATTGTTACGTTACTCAAGTAAAGAAGCGATATACTCCTCGTCTACCTTTATTTTTTATAGTACGAGTATAACCGAAACTCTCCAAACAAAATGAACATGTGGCGTGACCGACTTTGTATGAAAAAGTGAAATTTTAATTCGAATTTCCAAAAGTTATAAAACAAATGATGTTCAGAATTTATGGTAGAAGACGTGGTTAAAAGGATGTAAATGTTCACAGATTCATCCTGTATATTATTAGTATGTAGAAGGAAATCATATGACATTATAAGTACCATTTTGTCATAACGCTTATTTAAATTTTCAATAACTAATCAATTTTCCATCAACACCGACAATTTTTTATTCATCTGAGTGATGACGAGTTTGTCAAAAAAGTTATGATTGACATTTAATCGAGAGACCTCTGAACTTCCCCGTTGTGGACAATGGCGTCTAAGTTCAATTAGTGAGGCCATGCCCGCCATGGGTGGTCCGATGTAATCCTTTGCCCTTATAATCAATAAAAGTGCGGCTTTAGTCTACGTGTCAGGTGAGATGACGTCTTGACGTTTAAAATTTTATTGGTGTTATACGGAACCGGAAAGAATGAACACGCTAAACTAACGGCTGGTGCTAAAATTCTTTTTAGAATTGTTTTGCATTGGTCTCCACAGATTTATTGCCATCACATTGTCTGATTCTAAAACAGGTTTCATTTAAATGTTCGTTAAATTGTAATAGTAGTGTGGTTCCTTTTTGCAATAATGACATTGAAAAGAACAAAAATACGTTTTACTACAATTTTATTGAACACATTTTACACGTGACAAAAACGCCAAGTGTTTCAATTTAAAAACAACTGATTAAGAACTTGAAATGAGGTTAATAAGAATGTGGTCAATACCTAAACTGTGACAGGCGATTCAAATGAGATTGGTTGGAATATAAATTATCACTTTTCATACTTATAAAATCAATGTGAAGCCATAACTTAACGATGACATGTGGTGTGTTACTTAAGAAAAATGCGATTAACCTTATTATTCACAATTTAAATTCATAATGCAAGTCAATAAGTCAAGTTTATATGAGTGAATTTATAATATACCCGTTAATTTAGACCAGTAAAACACTAAATGCATTGATTTTACATCTACATCTGTAATAATTGTTGTTGTTATGTAAATAGCGTTGCAAAATAGTATCATACAAGTGACTCGTTGAATTATACCTACTATCTATTGGGAACTTGGCCAATTTCGATATAGTGCTTGCACTCTTGTTAAATGCCAAAATAAATAGTTTTTCGACACATACGAGTAAGTATTTAGTTCCGTACATTTTCGATTTATACATGTACTTTTCTGCCGAGTTATTCCATATCTGAAAACTCATTTCTAAAAGGCCGGTAACGCATCAGTGACCCCTCTGATCTCGCAGATGTTCATGGGCGACGGCGATTACTTATTACTAATCTCGCGCTTCTTATGAATTTTCCATTTCATTTTTATATTTCAATGTTTGATATAAGGTTTTCTTACTCTATACACTTATTTTATGTTTAGGAACAATTAAACAACTTTAATAAATATATTATGGCCTACTAATGGATTTCTATTGTTCTTATTTCTTGTTAAAGTTGGTAATTTATTCCATAGTTGATAATGTAACCATAATAATATGAAGACATCAAGATTCCTACGTGACACAATGTATTGTAGGTCAGTAATAAAAACAGTTCTTACGTCTAGTTTTTTACTAGTCAGGATATTAACCGTTACTGCGGGAAACAAAGCCAGCTAAAAAACTGTGAAAATTGAGTTTTCATGCGATGTGACGAAAGGAGTCTTCACCACCTCCGAAGAATTTCCGTCACAAACAAAGCTATTAACCGAAGCATGTGTTCAGCCCGGCTTCGCTTGTTATTTTGCTGTTCTCTTGTGTGCGGTGCGTACGAGTGCCAAAAGACATTGCTAATGTTCCTCGGGATATAGGGACAGCTATTTCAGACTTAACGTATCGGCGCCGTCTTAAATCTGCTTTATGTGAAATTTTCCCACTGACACAGATCGATAAGAACACTAATACAATTAAAGATGTTGCTTTTTAAATAATTGTTTTACAGAAACTAATACAGCTTAATGATTGAAACACTTGTTTTGATTGGATCATTTTTACATCGAAATGGCAAACATGTTTATCTTTTGTGATGCAATTAAGTAAAAAAGTTCTGATTCTAGCCAGTATTAGGAGCGAACTGCCTGAACATGACTGCTTTGCTTTTTAGTTCTGCCACTATAATAAAAACGACACAAATTTCCAAATGTATAAGTTTTCAATAAGATATTTTTACAAAATTTGTTTAGTAACCTCAGCCGGCTAAGTACCAGATGCAGATTTGTAGTAGACATTGCCAGACAAATACTAAGTGGTGTCTCAAAGCGTTACGACAACGGCAGTAGTCATGCCAACTAAACCAACAATCGTCACTAAATACAACTTCTGAAGCTAATGTGAAAGGGGTACTAATATTCGCATTCACGTTCACTTTATAGTTGGTCTATGTAATATTCTGACGGAAGTTTTCATATAACTAAGACACACTTGTAACACACAAAAGTAAAACACATTTGGAGAAGTACGAAGAGTAATACATACTGAATGATCTTTCCGAAACGCGCGTTAGACAAGACAAAAGAAAATACTATTTCTAATAAATATCTAACAATTCGCGAAAGAAGCGGCCTACAAATGTCAGGAGATTATGTGCGATATCAGCGCGTTTAAAAACGATCTTTGCTTTACATATGCAATTATGCATACGCTGTAAAAATTTGTCATTAAGAAGTTATAGCTTTATGCATTTTTTATGTTTGTCATCTTTGTATCCGCTTTGTGCCATTATTCGTAACAGTACATCGGGTGTTAGTATGCAGGTTACGAGTGTCAAGACTGATATTTCAACGGAACTTACCGACACTTGCCTAGACACAATAACTCTGCGGCTTTATTCTACTTCGTTTTTAGTTTTTTTTTTATAAATATGACACCTTTGTCGTCTTATCCCATCACAATTATGTTTATTTTATGAATCTGGTACTTTCCTGTTTTTTGTAGTCTGATAAAATCAATATTGATTGTCGGCCCATAAAGGTACCTGTAATTTTAGGCCACATGTGTGTGTGCATATTCATCTTGTTTTTTTTTCATTAGCGTACATCTCTCCATAATGCATCTATTAAGGTACAGCATTCAACGCTACAAGTCAGTAAACACTCATACAGCCTTAAAATGTTGATTTGGTCACGGGAATTAATATCGGAAACTAAGTTTAACGTAAATCACATGCTAGCATTAACTTATTATCTAATGAAAACCAGTCTTAACGGTGAAAGAAATCACTTAAGTGATACCAGCAATATTGATAGCAAGTCTACGACAGTTAATGTATTTATTTTCATGTCTCTTTTCGTTACCGAAGACTGAACGTCAGCCGACATAACCGGTAGTAATAATATATGCTTATTATTGGCAATTTAATAACAATGGTATATTATTTTCAGGTAAGACCCGCTACAACCGGTACTGGGATGTGGTAAGATACTCTATAGAACCTCGCACGGGGTAAGCTGTTAACAATTTCAACACCTCATTGTTGCAATCTATTATAATAGTCTTTCATCTGATACGACACAATCAAGTGGTAAAATTTGTTTAGCAAAACGACAACTAAATAATGTATTCATTATACCTACTTAATAATGTGTTAATTACAATGGTAGAAAAATGAACACAAATTAAAACATACAATTATCAGACGATGAATGCTTTGCATGTAGTGATAAACAATTCTAAACAAGCAAGAGAAGTCATTAGTAGGTATAGATAGATTAGCTAGAAAAGAGATGCACCGAAAAATCGACGTAACACGTAAAAAATATATATATTCTCAGATATAATTTTATTAAGCGTGCAGATAATAACATGAATCTCTTTTGCTACTTTTATTAGATACTAGTTACCGTCTCTTACCCTTAGTTTTCCTTCATCGTAGCTTAGCACTAGGCAGGCGTCGCGCATATCAAGTACCTAGTTGTGCGTGAATAACGCAATATGGGTTTCAATGTGATGCAATGCTCCAAAGCTGTCTTACGGGCATAATGCTATATATTCGTATCTCATACGAATTTGTGTCTGATAAAATCAAACGACTTATTTAATTGTTCCAAGTGTGCTACTGTCTTACCTACCTTAGATCGTAAAAATGTTGTGTGGCGCAGTAACAAACACAACGTATGTACATAATATCTCTTCCGATTTTTTATTTAAATTGCCTGCCACTTAATGTGATTTTTTCGTCTTTATATATTTTTACCCTTCCATGTTCCATGTTTGTACTTCAGTCTTGTGTAAGTCAAGTCACCTTTTCTTGTATATTTACAGACGTAGAAGTACTTTTCCGCTTCTGGTATGCAATGTTGCATATTCAAACTCTTTTGCCCTTTCTTGGCTATCATCTATTAAGGGCTTAGCTTTAAGTCTCTTAGTTAGTTTATCTTGGTTTAATTTATTGTACGAATGATTTATATGCATACCGTCTCGTACTACAGTAATCTGAAATCATTTTATTCTCACCTACTAACATTCATCTGTTCCGCAGCTGTTATAGCATGTCGAACAATTTCTATGTTTATAAACAATTTCATTGTAATCTATCCATTGTATAAAATATTCAGTTGAATAAAGCAGTATCAATTAGTATTAAACAGTTTGTCTGTCCGCTTAAATCTGCAACTGTTACTTGCGCAAATTGTTACTCCACTCAGGATCGGAATGTAAATCTAACACCATTCCATTTCATACTAGGTTAGGGACACTGAATACATTACTAATATTAGATACACACTAAGAACTTGAAGCTATATGTACTATCCTCCCGCCTCTCTGATTACTACTTCGCATCAGTTGCGAGCATTCCTGATTAATTTTCTTTAATTGTACAAGCAATTACTACGTACTCGAACCTTGAAACACAAACATAAAACTGAGCAATAAAATTGATGTTTTGTTACCTATTCTGATTGTAAGTGATGTTCATTTGCTTGTCATAAATGCTTAGCATGTGGGTGGTTTGAGTGCCAAACTGCTCATGCTTATTCTAACTAATATTACTGAATGAATAAGTAAACCATTGTTTATTAATAATTTCCAAGAGTATAACGAGTATCCTGGTTATCAATTTTCGTCTTGGTTGAAGAATGATGTTGTTAAAAACGAAGTAGATGATTCGATAACGAATGACAGGCAAGTGCGGAAAAAGAAGGGCTATATAGGCTGGGAATAGGGCAAGAAGATGATGATGATCATAAATCTTAGGCTTGAAAATGTTTCCGTTCCATATCACCGTGCATGTATAATGTCACCGTATAATACTTAGTCCGAACTCCGAACCGGAAGTTAATAACAAATATCATTATCTTACGATTACACATTAATACACTGATCTTATTAAAACAATAACGTTCGTAGAAAAAAAATACTTGCTACTTATTACTATCTAACTAGTAAGATCGAATCGCAACAATTGCATATTTACGTAAATATTATTTACATGCCTACTTAGTAGGCATGTACATAATATACATTATTTCTAATAAAATTTACATCATTTACAATATTGAACGAAACTGACAAACGTAAAACGAATAGGTTTATCGATTATACAGTGTACATTATGTAAATTGTTTCTTATGTATCTGTAATATTGAACGAAACATTGACAAACTTAAAACAAATAGGTTTATCGATTATACAATAATATTAGACTGTTGATCAAACCCTAATAAACAATATGTTTGAAATGATCACGTTTGAGATTATAAATATTGACCGAAATAATGATATTGATGATAGTTCCGGAAGAGCAGCGCGATTGCCATTTAGTCGGAACATTTCATTCGTCAAAGCGCGAAATTGTCTCGTGCAGTAGGGGCGTTGCCTCTAACCACATCAAGAATGTGTTATGAATGGTCGGGCTGACAGCTATTCGTCGACCGTACGTGCCAAGAGCTGCTGAAGTTGGCTCATGTCGGCAAATATTTGCTGTGAACCAGAGCTGTTAAACAATTTGTTGCAGTCACTTGATGGTTTTCGCGTAGTACGCTATGTGCGAGACTTATTTGATCATTCACACATTAAAACAGTTATTAAAATTTACATTAACTAGCCACTAGTTTGGCAGTGAGAGAAATGTATTCTGAAAAAACCTGCACGTTGCGGCAGATCTCTCAAACTCGAGAATTAATTGCAACTAGGAAATAAAGTTGAATCTTCTAATTTTAAAAATTTGCATTTGTTTACTTTTAATTATTTTAAATTAATTGATTAATATTTTTAGAAATACGACCTTATCAAAGTTTATCGTCTTACTAATACGCAATAATTTCATGCTTGTTATATGCTAAAATTCTGTGTATAACATTAAAACCTTGCCTGGTGTGAAGCGTTGATTTTGATTCATGAATAAATTATTTTTTCTCTCGAGATATTTATCACTATGAATGTCCATCAGACAAGTATTTTTTCATATGGAAATTTATTTTGATATCTCATCCATCTACCAGTTTCTACTGTTCTGTCTGCAACTCATTGATGTTTACGAGTCACGCCTACAAGTCTCATTGAATACACAGCGCTCAGCCTACCGGAGGTAGGTGTCGACGTTGACTGGCTTAACTCATTGTACCTTAAATATAATATGTAATTAAAACCCAGTGTTACTTCTTTGATCCTCAACACTCAGAAATATAGCCAATCAATCAGTTGATATCTCCAGTTTGTTTATTTTAGATATTTTATAACTTGTTATGTTGGAAACCATAAACTTTCTATTACCTATTATTGGACATAATGGTTCGTAAAAGTTGCAAAGCACCAAGATATGCAAACACCGTCGTGCAATAAAACACATCGCCTTCCAAGTTTTGACACCGTTATACATCACTAAAAGAAAACTATAGTTTCCACGTTGTGTACACGTTCTATATTTGTAAACCTGTACGTAAACCGTGAAAAATAAATATTAGGCGATAAATCAGCGAAAATCTCTGGTTTACTCCATCGCTTTTATAGCTATAATAAAAGAACCGTCAACCACGGACAGACAGTGTTCAGAGAATAAATAGTATGGGACGTGGCCTGCATTCTGAAAACTCAACCGCGTAACGCACGCCCATTGGTCCGGTTTCAAATTCGACACATTTAGGCGTTCTTAACTGGCGCGCTTATTTACTCGAGTCGAACACGCGTAAATTCTAACGAATAGTGCCGTAAATCTAAGTCCAGCTTGTATGAAAACACATACGCCCGCAAACAGTCTTGGGACCGTTTGCATGTCTCTATATTCTTCCCATACTATTTGTAAAGATATTTGTTATGAACACTACAAGCTTATGCTGAGTTCCCATACACTTCGCAAAAGTACGCACTTACGGTGCCGTTAACTTTCTTGAAACTCGCCGTAAAAGTAGCTGTTCGTCCGAGACCAGTTATTGGAAAATTGATAAAAATTTTAAACGATTGTGAGTATACTTGTTGGCAGCTGTCCGTGATACGAAATTAATTTCTGAGCAATATTATGAGTTATAATTTTGTTATTATTAAGACTTTAAAACACTTTTTTATGTGTCTTATCTCCAGGCTATACCGGGAAAAGAAAACTGGGCGTTGACGGATAATATTTATGATGTTCCCTCTGTCGTAACTTGAGGACTACATTTTTGTTAAACGTTGAAAGATTTTAATCCATTCGTATTTTAACAAAAATGTTTCTTCAGTAATATTATTTCGCAACAGGTTTTTCAAAATTACTTAAATTAAAGTTATCATGGATATCGTTTTCAACACTATGGCTTAAATGAATGTCCACCACAACATAGTACCTGAGATAAATTATCTAACCATGATTCACACTGTCTTATCTTCATCGGTAGTTACTCAGAATTTGCACATATCCTAGTTTCTCATCAGTATTCTTATACCATTAGCGGTGAGCCCTTCGATCGTACATAGATTAAGATATCACGATAAACACGTTTCAATCACAATTGTATAGACCCCTTGCGCTGACATTTCCAACTGGTTTCCATTTTGAGTACGTTTCGCAATAAGTAACCAATATCTGTAATGCTCCTGGCAGAGATATATGCATTTAGTCTTTTGCAATGCACATCGCCTGAATTGACTCGTATCCCTACAATATGCACCATGTGTTCATTAAAAAGTGAGTCACACGTTTATATTTCGTCACTTTTCTAAGAAGATTTATAGTCATCCATCCCACGCGTAATGTTGTAATTTTCTTGTTATTGTTGCGTTTCTGTTCCATCCCAAATCATTTAACTGCTTTGAACAATGGGCTTTGACAGATGCGTATCTGGGTTTAATAGGCTATAGAAATCTTCTACGGTATCCAATAATACTAAACTACACAACAAGGCATGCAGATCTCACAATGTGACACGCCATTGCAACTCATGTTACAGGGGTCAATGCAAACAATATTATTCACTTAGCTATTTAATGATCTTTTTTACATTTCGGTTTCGTAACATTTGCAAAATCAAAAGAAAATGTTAAAAATAATTATTTAGGGAATTCAAGTACGTGGTACAATTTGAGTGCCTGGCTTCAATTTGTTTTGTAGAATCTAACCCGTATTATCTTAGAATCTAATTAATATAAAATCTCTCAAATCATTATGAGTAAAATATATTCCAATGATTTCTGCAAAGAAATCCCAACCAATTAACTTTGTAACATTAAACTGTAAAATCTATCAACTATATATCGAACGCTATTATTCCAATGATTTAATCCCATCTGACATTCGATTCGAAATGAAAATTGAAAATCAAACTATCGTTGGATTTTATATCTATCGAATCAATAGATGTTTGTAAACACAGCCAGCTGCACATCCGCTTTTTACATTTTCCATTCATTGTCATGCATAATTTATAGTTACTTGCTAACATGCAGTGCACATTGATACAGGATCCTTGTGATGCTAAAAAAAGATCTATATTTTTAGTTGGTTGCTGCTTCTATCTTTATTAGGAATTTATCAAGTAACTGGTAAATGTGTCGAACATTTTTGTAGTACTACTCGTAGAACAACAATCAAATTTTTAAAGCACCTACCTTTATTATTTACTTTGAACTAGTTCTTTATTCCTTCAACAATAAACTGTTTTCTGTATTTGCAAGCATTGTATTAAAATAAGAGAAACCTAGTTGCTCTATTTCCATAGGCGAAGTCGTCGTCCGCAGTGATTTTCTCCGCAACCGTTTTTGATCTAACAAAATACGTTTACGATACGCCGCCAGACGCGCCGATACATCTGTCGGGCCCTTCTTTATTGTCTAAAGCTACTGTGCCGGCAACTTGACTTAATGCTGCCGCTCAATTATCTCGTTCCCATTCATCATCCCCAAGCGCAATGCTTTCTACTTGTACTATAAAGTTACGAACACTATCTATCTTAGTTGGAGCTTCAACTCTGCCATAGTGCTTCTTTACTAATGCATTTTTTTACTCAAATTAGCGAAATCAAATTAACCTTCGCTTTGTTTTATTGCCATCAATGTTTGTAGATAATGACGTCCGGTTGTATTTCTTATTAATTTAATTTGTCAAGCTGTATCTTGACTATAAATTACTAGTGTCTAGGAATACAATGCAACAATAGTTCCCTCGATATTTAGAAAACAGAGTCGCGTTTTTTCCCACTATTACGTTGACCTTTTCAGATATTTGTTACCAATTTGCTTAATGTTAAAAAAATCGAATTAGAACTCGTCTGGTTCATTTTATATGATGTTTATAAAAATAAAGCATATAAGTTTTGGGGTTTGTTAATTTTATATTTTTAGCAAATATAACGAACATGTATCAAAATATTTACCAATACCAACCATTTTGAACTTTTGTTATATAACTTAGAATTTCACATAAAAAAAAGTTTTCATACATTAATTTAAGATTAATTTCGATAAATCGTTGAACTAATGTTGTTCAGAATGATTGCGATTAGTAAAACACGTGGTTAAAGAGATGTAAATGTTCCCAGATACACCCTGTATTCTTTAAGTACCTACCTATAAGTAATTTTAGTGTAACTTATTTTTTCCGTAATTTGATTCACGGTTTTTTTTTCTTTATGCTAGGCTAGATTTTGTAATGTATAGCTCTGCTATTGGTTGCGTGATTCAAGTTTCTGTAGTTTGCCGATGTAAGTCAGCCGAACGCAAACTAACCGTAGCGCGGGGTTTACGCCTCGTCGCTCGTCGTGAGAATATTCCTTACAAAACTACATTGTTTTAAATTCACCCTCGCGTATGAACGTAGGCAAAGTAAATCCCGACAATATTTAAATAGTTCGACGAACGGAAGCATGGTAACTGTTCCATAGCAATATGTCATCGCTCGATACAAGTCATTTATTAACATTTTGACGTGCGGATTTAGGATGAATTGATTAATTGATGTTCTCGGGTAATTTTGAATGATTCCCACTCATTTCTGCTCCAAATACCAGCTTCGAGTGTAATTAATGCAGTACCTTGTAATTTCTTCGTCTAGACGTGCACGTCCAGTGCGTCTACCACGCAAGTTGGTTATTATGACTGGGTGCGTTCGCGTCGTTAAATTACAAAATATCAGTTGGAACATCGGCGATGAAAGAAATTAATCGTTTCCGCAACATGCGTTGAAGAATGAGAGTGATTTTGACACCGAGTTTGCTTTATGCTGGCTGGCCGTTAATCATTTCATTTGGTATTTCACCGGATTCCTGGATATATTTAAATATACCTACTGCATCAGCTATCTTAATGTTCGCGCTACTTTTGTATATTCATAGCAACAGATTGCGAGTTCTCTAATCCATCAGAAATGAGATCATTGAGTCATAGGTTGAATTCAAAAAGTTATTTATCGTGTTGAAATTTTACTGCCTAGGATTTATAAATGTTTGGCTTAAATTTTGTAGCACATGATGCTTATAAATTGGAATTTAACTTATAACTTTGAGCAATTCATCTGAAGATATTGTTACTTTTAAAGCCAACTGGTGCAGCATACATAGAGAATTAGAATAGAATACGGGAGACAGGGATTATAACCCAAAGCGACACGCAGGCTGTGCCATTGTTAACGTTGACAATGGAAGTGAGATCGCATTGCATTAACTGGTACTAGTAAACGTATGTGTAGTTAACTGTCGCAATGCTCTAGAGAGAAAATTGTTCAATGATAATAATACAGAACGTCCAATCAGCCGGAGATCCCAGACGCATGTAGTTCCAAATGGATTCTTGTTCTATTCCAAGTGGAATCATATGTTTTTAGTGTCTATTCTCCCATGAATTGATATAGGTATATGAGACATGATTAAATAAAGTGATTTTATTAAACTTCACTCTTGTATTGTCCGTTTCTATTGAACCAATTAAAACTATCTAAAAAGTTAGTTAACTTGTATAATGCTTGAATTTTCTACCATTTAAAAAATCTTTGCTGTGTTTGATTACTATTTGACAACCGTATACATTTTGTTTTATTGGAGTAGAAGCCATTTTACGTCTGTTACGTTCTGCATTACTTGTGTTAGAACTAATTCACCTAATATTCTTTAGCATTATTCCTTTAGTGTTTATCTGCAATTTAAGTAGGTAACACTTTTCATCAACGTTATATTGCTTTTGCATATTCTGTCTTATCTACTTGTAATACGGGATATTAAGCTGTACCAGTAAAATACAGCCTCGCATAGCTAGAATTACCAGCAGTGAAAGATCACTACTGCGGTTGCAGTAACTCGAGTAAATAGTAAAATTAAACCTTCTTAACGATATAACTACAACATTGTGGCTTTTCTACGTTCATTATTTTGTTATTATAACTATGTTTAATATGACTTAGTGCTTGAAATAACTACAGATTGTAGTTAGTTCAATTGTGAATTAAGCCACATTATTATAACATTATGATACATAATCGTACTAATTAAGTCTGTAGTTAGTGCAATTATTCAATGTTCTCTGTGGTGCAATTGTGCACTAAGCCATCGATATGATGCACTAACTTCGTAAGAATTGTGTGGTGTGCTGTGTTACCTATTGTTTAGAAAGTGTCACTGTACATACAATTGTGGCAGTTTATAATAGAGTAAATTTACTCAATTTACAAGTCACTGGATATACAGGGGAAGTACTCTGGTTTGGTTTGCCCTATATTCATCATTACTTATCATCATAATTCACAAACATATTTTTGTGTAGCTAGTGTATTGTCGGATTGGTCAAAATTAAACAAGAGATTTATTATTATATTTGTTGACAATGCTCAGAATAAAGCGCGCTAAATGAGCATCCTCTATGTTGCAAAAGTTGTCTTGCGTATTATGGAGGATGTTTGAGACGACACTTAAACTATTAAAGCCTATTAGTGTAAACATTGCCACACGCTTGCAAGTTTCGCAACATCTCCGACCTCATGCGACATCCAAGAACTGGTTCATGTCAAATCTGTATACATTAATCATAGGCGCATAAGCGGAGTGACGGACGGACAGCCCCTACGATCACCTGCGTCAAACACTGCCTCTATTATGTTGTGCTTTGTTTTTGTTTGGAAGTTTCATTTGCCGGTACAATACCGTCTGTATTGTTCGAACGTCCATTACAAATGTTTCGACACCCGTCAACGTCCGCCGAGACAAGTTTCAAAAGGATTTTTAAACGATACGCTCTTGATGTGACCTTGTAACGTTGACCATTAGGTTTCAGTCTCGTCAAATTGATAAATGCTATCAATGATGAAGGCTTCTTGACGGACAATTCTGCCGGTTGAACGCTATGAGAACCAAATGTAGTTGGGTGCTTATCTTACTCATACATAATTCTGTTTGATGAAGGCTGAGTTTTTACGCAGTTATAATACATACAATTTTTTTAAGCTAAAATAAAATCATACAGACTTCATTAATATTGAGTTTTTTTAGCCCAATTAGTATATTTTATTTAATTTGAATTAAATCATTGCAAATAAATCAATTGGTACAGAAAAAATCGCTGTTAGTATTATGTGGTATGTTACTAAATTAGATCAACAAGTAAACTTTTTAGGAAATTAAGCTCAGAACCCTTAATCAATTTTAATGAACTGAGTTCACTTAAACATATAATTACGTTTCGATGACTTTATTAAACCTTCATCTAAAATTATAGCTTCATAAAGTAACTATAATAATAACACAAAGTGGAATTAAGTAGACATTCTTATTTGCGTATATCCATAATTATCATAATATCTTGGAACGAATTACGCGTAAGTATGTACTTGGCCATGATTCGATGATCAATAGAATAAATAATTTCACCTTATTATTTGGGATTCGTTTAAGATTTGTGATGATAGGTGATGAAGTGCCCGAGAGTGGATCATGTCTCATTTAAAGCGTCCAAATAATAGTGTCCATAGAATACAGCTGATAAAGAATTCCATTCCTTATCAAAAATGCAATAAGACGAGTTTTTGTCGGATTTGGCAAGGTTTTTAACCCAGTGCGTGTACGCACACTCCATTTGATAGTTGATGACGTAATTGAGAAAAATACACTTTACTCATAACCTACTACTACCTAAATACCTCTCTATGCACGCATAGTACATGGCAGACGCGACGCTGTGAAAACGTGTGGATTATAATAACTGCGTTTATTGCTTGCATTGCACTTAATGATTTATAAGAAGAACCTCGTATTCAGGACTTTAATGATCTGTTAATATCACATTTAAATTATTATATTCTTCCGACGTAAACAATAAGTTATTAGCTATTTGTAATTTAATGAATATTCATAAGTAACTTCTTCATGACTTTGCTTATAAATCCGGATCCTATATCAACGTACTTTCATTCCAATATTGCTAATAAATTGTCTTCATTGTAGAGTCAAGGCAGCATTTAATTAGCGCGAGAAATTAAAGACTTGCTGTAATTCCTTTCCTTTAAAAGCCAAACATTTCCATCCTAAAAAATCTCCCGCCATCAATATGCACGAGAAGGTGGCAATTAAATACATAATCCATCGGTGGTCACATGGACCCGTGGCATGTTTACTCACTCGCCCACCCTTATATGGCGTGAAAGCTCCTCAGCATTGTCGCCAGCTCCCCATCGGGCCCACTTTGGTCACTCCAATACGTGCGTTGGCACATACATCGGCTGCTACTAAGATTAACGGATCCACTGTAATCAAATTAGCAGCTGTGTTAATAGATGGAAAACTAGAGAAAGCACCATCTGGTAAACCATTCCATTTAGTACTTGACCATATACTTAAGATGAGGCCGGCGTATGAGAAAACAATAACAGATGTTTACAACGTTGAACACTGCAATCTGGACGGGCATGACTTTGATAATGAAAGTACTGTTATAACCATTACCAAAATGAAACCGGATTACGTTATACATGTAGCGGCCCAAAACAGCTTATTACACACAATACGTACCTACACGACGAAATCTTGTTTGCGAATTAAATATAAGCAGAACAGTCACAGTAGACCCGGTTTTATTGTACTCACGTTAAGACTTGACACATTTTTTATACGTGGAGCAAAAACAGATGGTCGTCTGATTACGTAGTCCGGATATTAGCCAATGAGTCATCGCCTCTTTATCTGGATAAGGTAGATAAAATAAGACCCTAAGTTTGCTTACCGATTCTTGAGGGGAAAACCAAATTTGTTCCTGTTGCAACAAAATAGGTATAGTACGTTTCTATGAAATTAATTCCAATCGCATAAAGATTTGAAGAAGCAAATAAAGCACATTATTGTTAATAGATTTATCTTGGAATGAAGTCATGAAGAGTATCAGAGATCTATTGCATCAGCAAGAGGCGGGAGGCCGTGGATGACAGTGTGTCGTACCATTAGAGGTGCAGCTCATAATCTATCAATAATATGACTGTCAAATGATGTCATAGTCATCTCAGATACTCAACCTTCAGGCTATGAATTACCACAGACTGGTCTTTATAGCTCACACAATACAGGAAAATTAGTTACACTAAAACTAATCGCTGAGAAATATACGCATTACAATGATAATTAACTGTGACTGCTGTTAATAAGTAAATCAACATTGATACCACCTTCTGCTTTGTTTACTATAATATCTACAAACGAATATATCTTAGTAAGTTTTCAAGTAATCGAGGTAGATAATTAAGAAATCCCATTATATTGCTTTTCTAATATACAAAACTCTATTTTCTTTCCAGTGAAATAAATAATGCCTAATTAGTTAAGCGTTTGATGAAAACTACATTTATACTGTGGATAAATTTCCTTAACTTTAGTGTAATTCATTCGTTATATTGTTATCGAAACATTCAAAAAATATTTCAATGGGGCGTTATTATCTTTAGCGACTATTCATTTGTGCAGCTGTCTGAAAGTATCCAATTAATATGACACGTTTCTTGTCAGTAAATTGGGTCGGAAATATACTTATTGTTATGTTAGCCACTAATGATAATTTTTTCTTTTCAGAAATAGCAAAAGTACGAGCAAGTTTATTCCAAATAAATGGAGTCAAGAAAGAACCACTCGTTCTACCAGAACCAGAAGGCATGGTCACCACCCTCACAGAAAAAGTATACGTGCCAGTCAAAGAACATCCAGATGTGAGTATCTTATAATTTATTCATACAGTAGATGTCTATGCTAATTGGTTTAGACGGATGTTAATAAAGAGTTGCCCAACTGCATCCCATATCTCAACACAAATTAATTTATTTGATACCTAATATATTTTCATCATCGCAGTTATTCAAAACCAACTCGCATCGTAGTCAATTATATTACGAACATTTTGCTTCTGGCAACAATAACTGAGTTCTCGTGAAATGTTTCCCCGCATGCTTAAAGTAATATCTTTCGTGAAAGTCCAATTAAAATTGTATCTTTTGAAGCAAATCGATTTTCCGAAAACGTTATCGTCGAATTCAATGGCCACGATCATCTTGACTTATGGTCGTCTCTGTTTGTGCCGACGAAAAATTTAAAATGTAATTATGGAAGATGCAAATGAAGATTAAGATTGAAATTCCATACGACCATTTGTCGATGAGTTAGCATGTAACATCTACATACTTAAAATTTAAACATATTTGCCATTCATAAACCATTTCTCAAAGATGTGAATGAGAACTTTCTGTAAGCACACAGTGAAGTAATTGTCTGCTCATTAATTATTCAACTGTCAAAAGTCAACTTTAGAACGGTGTTTGTAAAGTCCGAGTGTAAACACTACAATTTGTGTTAAGTAGTAATCGTTTGCTGTCACTTTAAAAAAAATCTTATCATCTGTAATAAATAACGCCTTATTTAAACCCATTATAAAATAATACCATACAAGAGCATATATAGGTATGCTAATAAACCACCTTTAAAGTGCAATTACAGGTCTCACTTGCTATCTCATCACCACTCAAATTTCATACAGGGCTATCTAAAGATGTCATCTTCGCTAAAAAGCATTTCCTTTAGTTTATTACAAAGTCAATCGTGATAAATGTCGCAGGTTTTATTACAACAGGGAATGTATCTGCGTTAGTCATACAAGATAGAAAGACAAGGCTGGCAGCCTGCTACATTTGGCGACTTATGTCAGGGCTATCGCGGCTTGGAGTGGCTTAAGAGACTAGTTGAAGCTAAGGACCTTCAGTGATAGCTTCCATTCATCGCAAACCATTTCAATCTCATTTGCAGATGAACAAGTTCTCACACAATTCCTTTTAAGGAGCACAGTTCAACGATCTGTATGATTCATTTATTGATATTAAGGAACATTTATTTATCTGCTACTAATAGTACGAAGATCTTCTTCGTTAATGAACATATTGCTGTTAGATCCGTACTAATATAGTACTATCGTTTGGCGTCGTACCATAAATCTTTTTCGTTACTTTATTTTCATAATAGCATTATCTATTTACAGAAATCTCTTTGAATGCTTGGTCTGTTTGTGTATGAAGTCAGTGACCTTTTTGTTGTTTATCGATTTCGCATTTAATAATGTTCAATTTGAAAAATAGATATAATTTAGCGGTAAAATCTGTGCTAGTACAGAGGTAAAATTAAATTGTATCTTTTAGCAAATTATTGTATCGCAACTCTCGCTAATATAACGGCTAATCTCTTGCGCCATCCACGTCACAACCTAAACCCATATATAGCATTATTTGAAAAGTTAGGGTACTTAATGTTTGTGTTTGAATTGAACTATCTATTTATTTAGAAACAAATAGTAAATTCACACGCATCTTATTAGAATTAATATTCCATATCAGAAATGTGTTTATAACTTTAAAATGACTTTATAAGTCCACATTCGAATTTGATTATGATTCTTGATATTCTTGATATGATAAGTTACTAGGTAGAAGCTACTTAACCGACATTATTTTGTAAACGCGGTACTTAAGTGGGAATTTTAAATAATAGTCATTACAGGTACAGACGCGTAGAAGGTACTCTTTATTGTGTAATAATAACACGATATGACACTTCTAGAAATTAACATATTATGTTATATATTTGATTTCCTAAGTGATTGGTGGCGATCGGTTGTATAAATCACGATAATCGTTACCGTGTAACATTATCCCATAGATCACATGATAATTGAAAGGAATTCAACAAAGAGAACGTAAATCTTGAGATAAATTGAATGTTGAATAATATTGATTGTCGATCAAAAGGGCCGTCCAAAGACATCGGTCACATAGGTAATACCAACACTGAAATCATAGAAACGTTCTTTAACGATGCGAATGTCATTTGATCTATTCCTAGAACCATTATTAAATCCTATAAGTCTTATTTAAATCCAAGCAATTATTGCGGCAATTATACTCGAACCAGTTACGAACTTACGATTTCACATCAGTATCTTGGATTTTAAATCACAACTTTTTGCTTTAATGGTAAAATTATTCTTAGAGCAACTGGAATATTTTCTTGATATCTTTAACTGAACGAGCATGTATAAAATATGACATATTATCATATCTGTGGATCTCAGCAATCTTCGACAGATGATCATATTGAATTTTTTATTTGACTGGCCGACGTTAATTCTAATTTATTATACTGTCTAGTGGCAAAATAGTAATATAAATTTAATGCCAATAATAATTATTTGCGAGACAAATATCTTTTCGTTTTTTAATATCATTGCCATTGCCACTATTGGTGCATTCTTATTATGGGTGTTAAGTTAATAATCATCCGTAATCCGTTTTTTTTGCCATTTTTGTTATACCTGGGTAACAAAAAGCAATCATTAGTTAAGTAAAAATTAAAATATTTGAATACTTTGATACGTATAACATGTAACTTTTTAAAATTTAAATAAATATTGCTAACCGGATTTTCAGCAGCACTCTTTTATCTAATAAGACTTACTAATTACCCTTAATGATAACATGACTGTACCGTTAGTATATTTATCTCTTCCTTCAAAGTAAAAAAAACTGTAAAATACGTCGAAACGGCAAACCATTCCCAATTCATGATTAATTATAATAAATACTGTCGATCAAATTCAATTTACTTTCAAAAGATCACAGTAAAAATAATTGGTGTGTACTCAATAGACTCTTTATTGAAACACCAAATACTAAGGAATACTTTTCCGATCTATTGAAGAATATTCTAGTGGTTTAGCTTACTCGAACGCAAAAACTCCAGTTGTAATATAAACCGTAACTGTTCCAGAAATACATTTGGCAGTATGTGTTTCTTATGTCGAACATATTGCCGAAACAATAGTTTCGGTAAGTCGTTTGCCAGTGTGACTAATACACACTGTTTTAGTTTTGTGACTTTAACGCTCCACTTTATTGCTGAAACACACGGTAATGAAGTTTGTTGATTCTATTCTGTGTTACGGATTCCTGCGCAGTTATTTCTTTAGGTTGCTGCCAAAATTGGGTTACCCACAAGAACCACAACTTCTTTCAGTTTTGATGTAGATAACTTCGTTTAAGATTTTCTATTTAGTTCATATAACGCTAAAGTTTAAATGTTAAAAATAAAGGTTAGGTTTTTAGCGGAAACATAAAGAAATAATGTCTCAGGAATCCTAGTTTAAGCTTCTAAAATTGGGTTACTCATTAGAAACATAACTATTTTAGTTTTGATATTGATTAAAATGTTAAAGATACAGTCATATTTAAAAAGTTAGGAAATAATTGTATATAGTATAGTAAATAGGTACATATTCCTGCAACATTATTTTATATTTACACACATAAATTGAGTTATCAAACCAATTGTAATTTCATTCATGTTGACACCCGGGTAAATGCAGTAAAGTTAATTGATGACATTCATTACAATCTGTGTTTATCTTAATCCTTACTTACACATGTTAATCTGCAAAAAATAAAAGCAACCGTTATTGACATACGTTATGCAAAAAGTAAAATTGAATATTTAAACGCTTGCTAATTGCTCATTAATGAACATGTTTTCATGTCCCGTGCATTTTACAACGGTTCATTTGCCTACTAATTTTCCCTGGAGTTGCGATTGCGTTATCTAAATAAATACAGCCCAAGGCCTTCTCATTTCTTGATAAAAGCTCTGACCAGTAACTAACATAGCTGTCGGATCGTCTTCAATAGCAAATGCTGGTAAATGTCTTAGTTAATCATCACGAACTGATCTGTCTTTTTTTTAATGAATTCAAATCAGGTTCCTCTTCATTATTTACCTATATGGAAAAAATACTAGCCACATGCAGAACGAGCTTGATTCCGCATTGGCGATGTAGCGAATGATACGGCAACGCGTGCGCAGTCATACCACAGTTAAAATACAACTAAATAACTAGTACCCCGACATAATTTTTTTCATGGGTCTATGCTGCGATAATAATCGGGGCGGGGATTAGTAAGCTGTTTATTTTTAAGCAATATTTTCTAAAATGTAGGCTAATTTAGGAAAACAATTTCAGTGTGTTTACAGATTTGTTTTATTATTTTATTAGTTACTACTGGCCCGCCCTCACTTAATTTCGGGAATCATTTTCTTTCTGTATTATGTAGTTACAAACTGTATCCAATAGATGGCACTGTATGTCGATTGCATCGCGCCAGTGTTTCGTGTTTTGGGTTTACTCATAAATCTTGTCGTTGTCTTTAGAAATCACTTATGTATAAATATTATATTATAGATATACTTCCCATAAACTTAGTTGAGATTATGAATTCGATTTTATTGCTTACATTTGGCATCATCCATTTCCGTTTAAAACGTCCTCCGTTGGCCCCTTCAAATTGCTCCGTCTTACTATGTTTGTTTTTACTGTGGTGCAACCAAGTAGGATGGAAAGTCAATTCAGTACAGGTCCCACAGGTTTCTTACTTTGTAGTGATAGCTTAGAGTTAATGTCGATACCACTTTACATTCATAAAATTGCAAACGATGTATTATTATTTATAACTGTACTCATATAAAGTCGTTCTCGTGGAAAACTTTATCGTGTTTTCATAGAATACTATACTTGACTTGACTGTATACACAACCGCAGTGGCGGCTGTAAAATATTGTTAACACTTTATTGCCTTTATTAAATAGGCTATGTGTACAATTGTTAGATCTTCTATAACTATTATCTTGATGATAGGTAACTTAATCCTTTGCCAAGGTAAACTTAGAATTAAAGTTAGGTAACATTTACAATGCAATATCAAACTTAAACAAATAAAAAGTGTTGAATGGCAATTCTTTTTGATTTTCGTGAATTGCATCACATCTCTGAAATTCATTTATGCGTAATGTGTACAAAATGAGCGTGTAAAAATACATACTTTACTCGCTTTTATTTTTGTTCCTTTCACTTGTTTATACTTTTTCCTTCATTGATATTCTTCAACTTTATGTTTTTACAAGATAAAAAAGATTTTTACTTCGTTATTGCGTTTATTTCAAATTCTTAGTACGTATTGTGTTAGATGAACTCATGTTATCACCGTTATTCGCTTTGATACATGTTGATTTAAAATGGGCTAACAGCAGATGTCATGACGGCGATAGAATATCGACATCGACATGGTCCCAGACTCCTTCCTAAGAATGTGCGGCTGCCCATATAGGGCTGGAGGCGTTATTAAATCCTGCCATATCGGTTCGGACCGTTACCTCAGCTTTTTACTAGGCATCACGATGTACCCTCGATAGGTACGTGCAGGGTGACACGCTGTGATCTCTGAAGGTTTCCTCGTTACTGACTCGTTTTATTTACTCACTAAAGATGAAAAGAGTTTTATGACATTTTTTGCTCTACTTTAGAATTAATCTGGGAAGGCTTCGACATTTTCAATTTATGGGGTCCTTATCGTGTTCAGGTATTTCCGCGGTTTTATACGAAGTCTATTTATGACGAAAACCCTTTCGGCATCTGTATTATTTGCTAGTCTCTCATCACGTTTTTTTTAAATATGTATTGACAAAATTAGTATTGATTTAAGAGACACCTAACTGCTATGGTGAATATTTACCGGTTGACCTCTAGGTGTCTCTTCAATTAATTGAGTTCTATTTAGTTTAACACCACCACAAATAAAACATTCACAATAACACATTGCAAACACAGTATTTTTCCTATGTGCCGAAATTGATTTTGATGACACATAGAATGTTCTACACTGTAACATAATCTGGTGCTCATTATTTACTACAAAGTATGTACACAAAAATATAAATCTGAAATTCTTCCTTTGAAATTGAAATCGTTTCGCAAATAATTTCAGTAGTAGATTTCCCATAAATATTTCTAAGATAATTATTTTTATGTTTCAGTTTGATAAATAAAGGGGCTTTCATCAAAACAGCTCATCCATATATTTTAAAATCTTAGATGACAAGATGACTAACGGCTCTATTCATTTTTATTTTCTATAATTAGGCTTGACTTGTTAGTAGATAAATATTTTCATAAAAAATATTTGTATACATTTTACACATAAATTTGTAATGATACTGTTACTTTTTTACATAAACAGGTCATATTATTTAGGATCTGAGTCAAAATGTTAAAATCTGAGTCATATTTTTCGCAACGTTTCTAAACCTAGCCGGTCTTTATGAAGGAACGTAAAACATAATTATATTTGCCGACGGACAACCATTCGGATTGTTTTAGTGAAAACAACTCTGGCATAAGCGTGTGCGCTCTATCATTCGCGAGTGCAAACATCGGTAAAAGCTGCGAATGTGTTCCGAAAAGATTAAACATAGGATCTAATGCAGCGGCGTGTTTACACAAGCTACGCGTCAATTACAAATGGTAGCATTTGCTTATAGAACCTGTATTCAACTAAACCATTGCCCTGTCACTGAAGATCAAAATCAGAAAGCACTTTTTCTTTTTTATCGTGAATACTAAAACTATCAGTTGTCAATAGCATTATGATCTGTGAATCCCATCAACAGAATTTATATGATTAGTCTCGTTATCAACTTCATTATACTCTTTTCATCTGTGTTCGGCGAGATATGTTTTCGTCTTCCATAAACACCAGTCATTAGCCATTGACACATCTACTACCTTTTCAATCATATTATTATGTTTTCGTCGGTCGCAGTATAATCAAGTATTATGAAATGACGAAGGTGTTTTTAACTATCCACATCATCAAAATTAATAGGGATTTGCTTATACAATCGTGTGTGTAAACCGTTTGAGTACATGACGTGCTAGTGCACTTGACGTAGGTACTTCTTCATGGGCGGCACCTAAAATGTTTTCTGTCAAAACCTGTACAACATCAGTTTGTTACACTATTTTTTTGAAATCACGAGCGCGCGTGGGCGCATCTCTTGTTTATCTTTGGCGTCGTTACTTTGTATTTTAATGTACTTTTCTTATGACACGCCGTAAGCTATAACTTGTGCAGTAAACGTGTGTAGGTGTGCCACAAATTTCCGCTCCATTTAACCTATACAAACGAACCTGGATGAATAGATGGAATGTCGAATTCAATGAACCCTCATTTCATTACATTTTCACAAGCGTACGTTGATCCTACATCGGAATACATTCAGCCCTCAAACTCTGTGAAAGCTAAAATTTATTGTTCCGATGCCAAACTACAAGTAAGCCTGAACTAGATGCTTTTCTCTCCCGGAAACTGAAACCAGGGGCATATATCTTCAAAGTAACGCTATAAAAGTGTCAACCGTATCGTCTATAAAGAAAATATAGACGGCGACTGTTGTGTTTTTTTTTTCGGGAGATAATCTATTTATGTTTCCAAATCTCATGTTCGTCGTTAATATTAATTCGAAATCTGAAAATTGTGCGCGTGCCAATGTTGAGGACCACCAAAATGTAAATATCTTTATGAGTAAGCGTAAGCAAAGTGTGAGTAATTGAATTTGAAAAATCGAAAATAATCGGATCATTGCTATATATTACATCTCAATGTAGCAACGACTGTCTTTACAACATATAGTATTGTAACAAAGATAGTTTCTTCAATCTAAAAGTTGATATCAGGTATGTACACGGAAGATAATGTAGCGATAAAATCTTGATATGCACTTCCTCATTATATCGATGTAGGCATTTCAAAAGTCTAACGAGAGATAAACTGCATTTTATTACTCTATCAAGTCCTGTTCTTCAACGAAGAAAACAACTTAGAGGTACAGATGTAACTTTGAAGACATTTTCTATAATCTATTAATAAATTCCGGCCTGAATAGTCCCATTGAGTACGATAGGGTTAGTAGTCAGTCTGTGAGCATTCCTCTTGTGTAACATCAGCTAGTTAATTTAAGGTGCATCAGTGATAATACCGCATTGGAACCCGCGGTAAGTGCACAGTGTAGTAGAAATTACAGCAAAACTGAGACTTGTCATACATGTAGGTGATTGATTGATGTCCTTAGATACAAAACTAAGGAGAAATGCAACGCAGATTCGTATTGTCGCGACATAAATCTGGTGAATTGATTTTCCAGGCTGCGCATTTTGTCGTGTTACGACTGGTAGCGACTGAAATATCAAGTCTGGTCAAGATTAAAATAGGAAAACGTAATTTTTCTTACAAAGGATAAAGTTAGGCATACCTCTAGCAGTTGAATGGTTTGACAACGGGGTACGCTATTGGATGTGCGGATTTAGTACCGATGTCAAAGAGGAGAAGCATTACTGGCATATTATCATTTGTGCCAACGGTAATGGGGTCGATCGGATTGGTCGCGCTCCGCTGGCCTACGACCTACGGGTCGCGGGTCGCTTGCTCCTCTGTTTCTGAATGCACCGCCTTGCAACGTTATAGCTGAGTAATTTTGTATTTAAAAATCGGATATTTAACTTTAACACCACTTGACACAGAACCCCACCTACAAATGTATCGTCAACGATGAATATGTGATCCTTTTCCGTCGAGAAACGGTTTTGAGAAACAATGACTCACTTCAATGAAATGTTATAAGCATCGAATTAAGGTGTGCGTTAATAAGCATAGTCAATTTTGTATAAATTATTTAAAATGTTAATTCTAAACGTTACATGCATGCTATTAATCACCACCTTCGTGCCAATTCTTAATCTATTTTGTTTATAAATGCTTATTTCCAGAACAAGAATTTTAAAATGTTGTGCACATAGTAAAATGTCGTTATTAGTTCAAAATTATGAATTGAACACCTTATAATTCTTAATTAATTATCATAATATATTTTCTTTTTATTTTTTTATACTAAACAACCTACATAATGGGTGATGCAGGTTTACATTACGGAATAATCACTTATCTTGCCTTATTTGACTTTTACTTATTTAGTCTCTCCCTGTCTTATCTATTGTCTATTTGCAGTCACGTCGAAGTATTTTTCTTGTACACTTTAGGATCAAAACAATTTAAATTGTTAAAGGTGTGGTCACTTCTGTCACGAGCAACGTTAGGGTCCTTTTCACAGTATACGGATAAGTTTGACGCTATATTATTATGCTACTTATTGTTACCATAAACACTGTTGATGCGTTTCATGACTGTCAAATAGCATAATATGTCACTTTACGTCCATGAGTTTGACAGATAGAAATCGCTACTTTTATTCTCAAAATAAATTTTATGTGTTGCATAGCTATATGACCCTTTATCTTTACATTATGAAACAGGCCCTAAGTACTACTTTATATCACGATCCTCAACAGACCTAGAGACATGACTGGTCTTACCTAGAATGCCCTAAAGTCATCGATCGGTCGCTATTAATCATGTAATAATGACAGCATTTCCACGAACAAAATTATTACAATATGTCAAAGTTCTGAAGAAAACGCAATAAACCAACATTGTTATAAACGCATAAACAGTATTTCGTGACTAATTCCGGGGTAGAGGTTTATTAAATCATTAAGTGCAATACTGCATTGATTTATTAATCAATACATTGGAGTTTAGGTTAGAACAAAATGTTAAGGATTATATGCCCCGTGGGTTTACTTATAAGATTAATATTGGACTTCTTATCTTTGACTGTAATGGGCAGTGTTATGGGTGTAAAGAACTAAAGGCGTACATTCATTGTTATAGGCTACTAGGATAAGTAATCTATGAGTTATTGTCCACTTATTTTACTTTAGTCTACTATTATTTATAGATAGGTTTATTTCGATTCTTAAAAACTCATTAATGAGAAGGCAAAATCAGAAAAATTTGTATCAGATTTCAACAATTTCCTTTGTGCTGTTTAAGATATAAATATTTCTTAAGTTCGAAGCAATATACGTGATCCTTGCAACGCGCCTGGCATCCAACGGCTACCATCAGATCAGATCAGATAGTCCCATAATAATGTATAACAGCATAAATTGTGTCGTGTACCTGCCTATCTACAAGACAGCCCCTTCGGCGGTAGAACAGCACGTCGTGACCAATCGCGGTACGACAATTATGTTAGAATTAAACCATCAATCAATCGCAATATGAGATTCGTAATACACACCCACCTGCAGTCATCTTTGTAATGACGGGCAATCACTCTGGTCAATAGTTCATCGCTTACTTTGTTTGCTCGGTGTTGTTTAGTGGTAGGAAGAGCGGTCTTTGATGTTGGGGAGTGACGCTGTTGTTTGTTATTTGTTCTTTGAAATGTCGAAGATATCTGATATTGAGCTTTAGTGTAGTAGATATAACAGAAAACAAATGAGGCTACTTATGTGAAAATAAAGTACACTGGATTCTCTCCGAATTTGTAATTAGGAACGATTTTGTTATTAGGAATTACCTAGTAGGTAATGGTAAGAAATGAAGTGGTTCTATAGCCTTTATTCGTACTGATCAAATTCCTGATTTTCAGTTCTATATTGCATTCCCTGCAAACAATCCCTTGATCGGTGTTATTTCAGGGTCGCTATTTATATTCCTTGTTTGAAGTGTCTAATTTTAGATTCAAACCTGAAGCTGAAAGTCGAAAGAGCAAATCATGACTCGTATCGTCTGATCAACATCTTTGCAAAGTTTGATATTTCTAAAATATTTGTATAAATTAGTAATTTACTCAATATTTTTGTTTTGGATAACATCGACTTAAAAGTAAAAAAATATTCTTATTATTATAGACGGAAATTAACGCAAAGTTAATTTTTAAGGACATAATTATATAGGTACCTACTTATTGCTTGACGTTTCCCGTAGTCACAAGCGGAGTAAGTACATAATTATCTGCTTAAAAATTTACGTCGCGTTAATTACCGTCTGTAATAATAATAGTTATAATGCAACGCGAAAATTAAAACAACTTTTTAAGTTTTAGTTGCCTAAATACGTTATTTTACATGAAACCCATTTAACGTACAATAATGTGATGGTTAGCTAAACAGTTGCTCTATCACTTGCTTACTGCATTTACTATTTCGAGGTGCATGCGGTTTGCGGTGCCAACAGCACCATCATTACAGCATAACCACCAATTACCAGCAAAACTGCACATTCTACTAAGCATAAAGAGTATTGTGTTTAAGGGGGCAATGTCACGATAATTTAACCTATAGGGTTATGGTGCGTTACGTGAATAAACAACCATCTATTACCGTAACAATGTTATGGAAAATAGAAATTGGAATGCTGGTCGAACTGTCATCGGGGCAGTGACGGATCATTTGCGCCAGGAATTTTATTATGAACTACTGACATGCCCTCACTTCGTTTCGGGAGATTAATTTAAACCAAGCTAAACTTAGATGTTCAAGACTCTGAAATCTAGATACGCAGTGCCTAAACAGCACATACTGAACCCACATTTCCATACTTATAAATTTTGATGCTAAAGAAGTACCTAATGAATTTAAGAGCCTCACAAAAATTTGATCTCGAAGAATCCCACTAATAGCTATAATATTATAATAACTCTGTCTGTCTGTCTGTCTGTCTGTCTGTCTGTCTGTCTGTCTGTCTGTCTGTCTGTCTGTCTGTTACTCTTTCACGCCAAAACTACTGAACGGATTTAAATGAAATTTGGTATACAGATGATCTAGACCTGAGAAAGAACATAGGCTACTTTTTATTGCGGAAAAGGGGGTTGTAAGGGGTTAAAAGGGGGGTAAAAACTTTTCCACGCGGACGAAGTCGCGGGCGGCCGCTAGTTATTATTATAAACGTGAAAGATTGTAAGTATGGATTGATGTTTGCTCCTCTTTCACGCAAAAACTACTGAATGGATTTGAATGAAACTTTAAAATAATATAGCTTATACATCAGAATAACTCATAGGCTACAATTTATAAAAATATATTGTGTGGATTTTACAAAATATGCAAATAACTAACTCTACGCGTACAAAGTACGAACGTAATAAAAATTGCAATCAATTTGTTCAGAATATAAAATTAGAATATTAGTACACTGAAGGATTTCAGCTGAATGTAATGTAATCTAATAGGGTATTTGACTAAATTTTTTTATGTGTTTAATCAAAAGACCTCTCAATTTAAGAAACATCACTGAAAGAATTACTCGATTCTGATTTGAATTACCTGAGATATCATAACTTTAAGAGCACATATTTTGGGCAAGCCCAAAAACGCTCTATTCAAATGGCTACAGGCGAGTGACGTCACATGCCCGTATCCTGTATGCGCGTCTAGTAAATTTTGTTTGGTAGCTATATCAAATGTTTCGTTTAAGTAAATGGTTTTATAATAAAAGTTGGTGGAAAATGTACGGGTAGTTCAATAATATAATTATTTTTTTAAATTGTAATACTTTAAAAATGGACTTGCCCATGAAACTTTGAATGCTCATAAAACCAGCTAGACGTTATATTTTTAACTGAAAATTTTGGCCATTGGTTCTTATTTACCAGTATTTTGGAAAAGTATAAATATTTTTTACTAAATCGAGATTAGTCAAATACCCTATTGGATTTACGTTTGCCATTGGTCAAATGTGGTTTGCATTAATTATGCGTCTACTAAGTAACGTGTAATAGTTCCGAGCATTGACGGCGCAAGCGCTGCCCCCGGCAGGAATGCAATTGGTCAATGTTTATCGATTAGATGCGCCCGAGGCCATTCCCAGATAGAAGTCGTTTCCATTGTTTACATGGAAGTGTAACTATTAGATCGAATCCTATCTGTTCGAGTTTACTACAAGGAAAATGATAAGTACGAGTACACTAATTCCCAATACTCAGACGGTATCTATCAAAAAGTATTTTGCTCCTTATATTGATTGGCCGGAGTGCGCATTTGGTAGTGACCCTGCCTCATACGCCAAAGGTCGTGGGTTCGATTCCCACCCTAGACAAACATCGTGTGATGACCACTTGTGTTCGTTCAGTGTCTGGGTGTTATATTTAAGTATTATATTTGTGATCCTCTGTTGTATGATATCTGTAACACAAATGCTTAAGCTACTTAGTGCAGAGATAGGTAAATATTGTGATGTTTAAAAAACCGGCCAAGTGCGAGTCGGGCTCGCGCACAAAGGGTTCCGTAGCAGCAAATTTTTAAAGGTGTACAATACTGTAGTATATTTTTGATCTATCTTATAAGGTTCAGCCATCGTTTTCAGTGTAAGCACAATAACTTAACCAAAATTACAGTTAAATCAACCTATCTCAAAAACTATAAGAGATACTTTGATCAAACCAAAAATCGTTGAAAGAGTTAATTAGCATGCATCACCTCTATTTTTTTAGAATTTATACCCCGTAGTTATAAAAATAGAGGGGGGGGGGACATACTTTTTACGACTTTGAGAGCTGATATCTCAAAACCGTTCACTTTAAGAAAAATGTTTTTTAGAAAACTTTATATCATTTTAAAAGACCTTCCATTGATACCCCACACGGTATGTACATCGAAAAAAAAAATTTCATCCCTCAGTTACATGTATGGGGGGCCCCACCCCAATTCTTTTTTTACTATTTAGTGTCATATTTTTGTAGCGGTTCATACAACACATATTCCCATCAAATTTCATCACTGTAGTACTTATAGTTTCCGAGTAAATCGGCTGTGACAGACGGACAGACGGACAGACGGACAGACGGACAGACGGACAGACGGACAGACGGACATGACGAAACTATAAGGGTTCCGTTTTGCCATTTTGGCTACGGAACCCTAAAAAAACAAGTACACCCAATTCAGGCTGTTCCCAAAAGACATTTGATCCTATACCTATTGATTCAAGTGATAATATTCAATTTCATAACATGAGATAAAATCTCATTTTAGATACAATCAAACATTTACTTACTGACAAAACTACATTGACACTTTAACAGTAACTGGTTAAACTGTTTATCATATAATCTGATTAGATTCTACCGATTGGTTGACATTGCATTTAGTTTTATTCCGGCTCATGATCACTGCGACGCTATTACGTAATTTATTATAGTATTTATAGTTTTTTTTTACTAAATCAAATACGCTTTAATAACAAGTTATGAATCAACGTCTTCAGTAGGTGAAATATTATCTTTTTACGATATAAAAATGATTAAAAACGCTAAATTTGTCGGAGCTACATACAAGTTTAGTATCAAAATCATTTGAAAATATGTAGGTACCTATCTATATCAATCAATCAAACCATTTTCTATACTTACCGAAGCATAATGAGTCCAGTTACAAAACAATTTCTACTGCTAAAAATCCATTAAATACAATGTTAGTCTATTTATAAGTATCACTAATGTTCAGAATACGGACCGGTTTAATGAACTTCATCAATTAGATCAAAAGCTTGTGCTGAGATAAGAAAGCACGTTATTATACGGTCCACAACTTCAAAGGAAAATAAGATATCACAGTGTTTAGATGCAAGAGATATGCAATCTATATAATATTTAGAGAAGAGTTTTTATTAGGTAGCCTAAAATGCTATTTTAATGTGATAGGTGGCAGACAAGCAGCCTAAACACCTGGTGGTTAGCGATTACTGCTGCCTATGATCGCAACACCAATCGATTTATAAGTGCGTTGTCGACTTTTAAACCCTCTTTCCCCTTGAATGGGCCTCCGGTACTCATAAAATCACTTTCTCCACGAAACACAAGCAATCGCACTCATGTGTAGATATTTTATTAAAAATTAACTTACAAGGTGTGCACTCACGACTATATCTGGAACACCTATGTATGATTAGATTTTGGTTCTACGACCCTGTGTTGTTCATTTCTTAACATATGTTTTATTATCATGACGTGTATCCCGGGTTTTGTTTATGTTTCCGGTGTAAAAATATACTATGTGCTATGCTATTCCGCAAGATACAGTCTACAAACCAAATCATATAGAATAGTTTGTCTATTCAATGAAAAAAGGAAATAAAATAAAACTATTTCATTTGTATATTTTATCAGTTAACAAAAACTGTTTACTTGTTTTTATAATGATTATAGATGTAATTATTTAACTTAATGCTCTTTAAATTGTAGTTTATCAACGGATTAATAGAGAAACTGCAAAATCTCCATAAATTAATTATTAACAGACCGGATCTTAAGGTGTCGCTACGCCTACTTTCTACTATAATCGTTATTTTGAATCAATATTACGTAGGTTTTGAATACATTACTGCAACACTGACTTTAGGCAGACTGCATTTGTCCATTAATGCTAATTTCTCGTGATTTCAAATCCACTTAGTTGATTTTGATAACATATTCTCACATTACAATTTATTAGTGAACTTAGTTTGTGAATAGTTTTTTGGATGCGTGCTTGAACAACTTTCCGTAACGAGTTGAGACCAAAAATGTTTCATTCTATCAGTGTAACATTTGTATAATATATATTTTACGGATGCTATTTATTTATTTTTGAAAATCGTGAATCATGATGATTCACTGGAAACTATTTTTAAATGATTATTCTAGTAAGTTAAAAGTTGTGTCGTCAAATGTTACGTCCTGGGGAAATGCAATGAGGTGGATACGGGCATACGGCCAACTAGCGCTTCGCTATTTCGACATGTCGCGTCGACTGCTCGTCCGGTCAAGAACAATGTTCCCGAAATTGAGGAAAATCTTTTTACCACTTCGCGACCGCAAGATGCTAAAATAAGATTTGTAACAATAACAAAAAATATTCAAAAATAATCGCGACATTTCTGTGACAGTTATTGCTATGAGACAGAAAGAAGCTGAATGGGATGAACACTTTTTAAATTACCTATTTTTACTGACAATTTTAGTGAGTATTTTTGTATTTTCCCGAGACGGAGTTTAACCAGACTAGAGTGCTCGTATTGTGCTAACAAATCTTCCATTCCCCCTTTGAATGAGGTTTGTGAGCTAAATGTTTACATTTATAAAACCAGTTATTTTGATAGCAGTGGTGATGATAGTGCAAAATGACAAAACGTAATAGCTTGCGTAAAATTTATAGGTGTCATTTAGTGATGTTATTATTACGTTCGAAATAGTCACACAATACTTTGTGGGCAAGATTTACGAGCTATGACAGCGTTCACCCGTAGGATAGTTGTAGGAAGTGTATAATAACATAGTTGTGATGCAAAGGAAGTGTTCTCCGGCGAGTCGTTTTGTGGTGTACCACTAAATAGCGGTAGAGCTGGTGTGATTGCGCACATCTCTAAGGTTAAGACTTCAGAAATAAGCAACCACAAACGTTTATTTTGAGTTTTAATATAAATCCTTCAACTGCATCCAATAAAAAAGAAACTATTTTTCTATCTACTTTATCACCAAACTGCAGCACACGATCCGGTTTATTATTATCAATAATCGAAACCATGAATGAATTTCGCAAACACACTCGAAACTACACTGCTTCGAAGCTATTATGATTTAATTATCATAGTAGTCAACTTGATAATCGTTTAATTGCGATATCAGCAAAATCAATGAAAACATTTTGAGAAACTTGTTTTGAGTTCGCCTATTGTTACAAATTTTGTGCAATAAAGTTTAAATAAATAAACTTGTTGTGCAAGTTGAACATCTGCTCACGCGACACAGGCAGATATAATTCAATTTAATCAGATACCTAGCGGGCTTGCCAAACCTCGTTCCAATTGTTCTCTCAGTGATTTACAATCCGTCGTCTATCACCGTTACATTTGCTGGACCGAAACGGATAATGAATGCTGTCCCAGACTTGTTAGGGCCGCTTATTTCCGCATCTCATATTTCTCGTTCACCAGCATTGTCATAGTTCGCTCCGCGATTCTATCGAAAAACTTCACCATACGCGGGTTTACGACCTTCGTGTCAGTATTATCTTTAGTTAAAGTACAATTAGCTATTGATGTCACATTCTTTTCGCTCGAGTAAACCTTTCAGTCTAAAGTAATAACAACTTCAAGTAATTTTCACGCTGTCACGCAAAACAATTTAGCATGACATGTGACGAATTAGTAGCCTACATTTTGCCTATTATTTATTGTTGTGCATATTTTAACAAATGTTTCAGTTCCTCTGGAAATCCCTTTGGTAAAAGAATTAGTGAAACTGTTAGCTGGCTCGGTGCCAATTGGATCATTTCTTAGTTCGCTGGTGGATGTTAGAATGATATTAGTTCACAGTTCATGTACGTTCATCTGACCGAAGCTGAGGCTTAGATATTGAGGTTAACTTTATGTGCTGTGTACATGCACACAGGAAGCGTGGTATATGTGAAGCGATGCGAGTAATTAATCTCACAGCTAATGGCATTACGTGTTGCTGGCTTAAATTAGGATGAGACGTTTGCATGCTTATATTACATAGTCTTTAAGATGCAGCTAAACAGCTGTTCGCTTTGAATTCAAAAACCATTACCAGAAAGGAGTATGCATAGCAACTTGAAAGCGAATGATCTTCAATGAAAAAAACGTAACAGAATTGGATCATACAAGAATCTAACGTAACATTTTCTTTGATTACAGTTCAACTTCGTGGGAAGGATTTTAGGGCCCAGAGGCATGACAGCAAAACAGTTGGAACAGGAAACAGGATGCAAAATCATGGTTAGAGGCAAGGGATCCATGAGAGATAAGAAAAAGGTAAATTGTATTATGTATGTCTGGTGAATGACTACTTAACTAATCTTTGTAATAATATGCGCATAATTTTGTCTAACAATTTTAACCACTCAATTGTTTTTCACGCAGCTTCAAAAAGGATTGAAATCAGGTTCCATGTTGTCAGTTTCAATATAGATGTTTTATATTTTTTTGATATTACTAGACAGATTATTATTTATGTGCTATTAACTTATTATGATGTAATGGGTTTTCTTTGTTAGAAGATGTAATCTCAGGCAACCTTGATTGTTCTTAAGACGTTAGGTCACTTTTATCTTTAAACTTTCCGTAATACCAACAATGCATAGAAACATTGAGCATTGCGCAATGTGGTATTTACTTCACATGGTATAGGTATAATATTAGAATTTGTTAATTGGAAATACTGACTCCCTTAAGTTTATAAATTGCATGTATCCTGTAAAACTGTGCACACAGTTTGTCTGCAGGATCGGTTGAGTCATAAATGTTAGTAGGTAAGTATTCCAAATGAAATCAAGGAAGTACTTTCTCAATTTGTTTTTAAATATACTTCGACAAGTAATTAGGTGAAAATAAATACATACCTATTTAAAAAAAAGTTAGATTATTAAGACATTTTTTTTGGATGCCAAATCTCGTATTGGGTTGCTGAGCGTTCGGAGTGAGTACGTAATGTTATGAGAAATTGAAACTTACATTTTGGATTTCCAGGAGGACGCCAACAGAGGAAAGCCCAACTGGGAGCATTTGGCTGATGATCTACACGTGCTACTCACGGTGGAAGACACCGACAACCGCGCGAAGATCAAGCTCGCCAGAGCTGTTGAAGAAGTCAAGCGTCTGCTTGTACCTGTAAGTATAATTGTAATATCGTAATTTGAAGGAAATACTATTAAACGTCTAACAATAATGCAGGTCTGGTTGTTCTATCTAAGGGTTTCGAAGGTCAGACGCCAGTCGCTTCAATGTATTTACCAGACTCACTTATGGGTCAAGCATAGGTACTTTACCAATGCGTTGAATGATGTTGACTATTTTTATTTTTGCACAGGTTTACTTACCTCATCTTACTCATATAATCATTTCGCAGAGGGATCTAAAAATTCTAGAACTCATACTAGGCAGCATACTTGCAGTTATAACAAGGACCCCACTTTGTAGAACAGTATTTATCATAGTCATGAATGATTTTGCTATTAAAGGATAGCAGTAATAATATCAACAAAATAAAATAAATTGATCTTCGGATATTCATATCCTATATTCTATATGATAAAAACTAGACCCGGCATTATTTCTTCTTATTTTTGTATATTGTTCATAATTGCTGTGCTCTTTCGATTCGAATTAAAAATCAAGCACAAGTACTACAAAAAATAGCAAACTACTAAAACATTATAGAATGACAAGTAGTCTATGCAGTTTTAGATATGGTGTTTAGGCAGGCAATTGACATCATCCTACCGAAATCTAACTGCATTGTTTTTTTTTGGTCTGTTCGGCGTTCATTAATGTTAATTAACGAATATTGTTACTACCTTGAAAATCCAATCGAGTACCTTACTTGAGCGTTTTCAATACAGGTTGCGTTTAGTATTTGATTTTTGATTGATTGTGCTGTTGAAGTTTCGTTAGACCAATAATTGAAAATTCTGAGTGACACTAAACATATTTTGCGACGCTATTTTATGAGTACATGCACAGATTTACAAGTGATGAACCTTAATGTCGAATGTCAAGGCTCCTGGCTAGATTAAAAGACTAATGGTACATCACTTGTCAACGGGGGGTCCACCTCGAAAGATTATTTTAATCATTGTTTACATTACATTACATTATTTGTTCTAACATAAGTGTTTCTTCACTTACTCTCAAATTGTGGCCGTTATAGCGCTACTAGCGTTTGTTACGTTGAAAATTATGTGTATCTTATTTTCTACATTTATTTTAACAACAAAATTGCAAGAGCGTTAACACATTTCATTACTTCTAATAAGTACTTAGTTAATAACTACTGTGACATGGTAAAATACCTACGGCAAAACTAGTTATTAGTTAGCAAGTGCGCTGTATTATAAAATATTATTTACGGTATTGCTTACTCGCTCTACCTGCAGACATAAGATTAAAATGATCAATTTTATTTGATTTACTCGACTTATTTGGACATGTCTAAAAGATTCCAGCCCACACCATCTCCAAAAAGGAATGATTTAAAGTTTTATTATAAATTTAACACCTAACCATTCATTAAGTTGGAAATTAGCGTTCAGTCTCATGGCCATCATTCGTTCCTTTCAATTTGGGTGGGCAGGAAATGCTGCAATGGATATATTAATCAAGCCAGTTATTGATGTTGCTTATTATTAATTTCTAAAAATCAATCGTAAGAAACGTGTGTAAAATGTGCTCATCGCTTACCATCGCCTGAAACACTTACTCGTTTGCATCCCTTTCACTTGTCATAGCTGGAGCAGTTTTAGTCTTTCAAATTTCCTAAATGGATTTTTAGTGTCTTTGTGATTGTTTGTGTCCCAGTTGATTTGAGACAGTTCGTACCAAACAATATGCGTGTGTAAGGATAATTTCTTCCTTAGTCCTTGATTATTCATATTATATGACGCATCGTATAAATCCAAGGTGTGGTATATACTTCTAATCCTGTCACTGTGAGACCAAAAACCACGCCCTAGTCATGTTATCATAATCGATTATAACTTCTGTTTGTTGGCATATAATAGCTATTGGCACTTTTTCCGGTATCTCTATCTCCAAATCTAATTTATGGCCGGCTCCAATATTTGTTCTATCTTTTACGAAAGATTTAAGTAGCTGTTTCGAGATCACTATCATACTAAAACGCATTTCTGTCTAGAAACCTCAAGAATGCTTGTAAATTTTAGAAATCTAGGTTTGGGAAAACCTAGCACGAAGCACCTATGAAGCATTGATGATCATAAGTATTGAATTGTAAATGTTCGTATTAATTCAAATTCTCTTTCTCCTATTGTTCCAGCAAGCCGATGGCGAGGACGAGCTGAAGAAGCGTCAGCTCATGGAGCTGGCCATCATCAACGGCACATACCGCGACTCCAGCGCGAAAGCCGTCGTGCCCGTCAACGGTCAGTGCCTCATAAGTATGGTCGCATTTATGTTTTGTCACTAACAATACTGTAAGAATTTCTAACGACATTTTGGGTTATACGGTTTATGAAAGAGTTGCCACAATAGTCCTACTACAGCAAGCGCGGAAAGTGTCAAAAGAGAAGAGAAGTTCCTATAAAAAATGTAGTTTTGTAATAATACCATTAAAGATCAGTAAGAGAAAAGTAAATAAATATTGATACTAACGCATCAGACAAGGATTGTCCAATAGGGACATATACTTTTACAGCGATCGATTGTCTGGCTTCCATAGAAAACTTTTAAGTTTACTTTTATTTTTATCTTGGTTTTAGTTTTCCGTGACTGAGTCTAACTAAAGGATTCTTAGCCTAATTAATTAAGGTTATGTCCTAATGTTAAAGTTTAGATATAAGTTAAAACTATAGAAAGACTATTTTGACAACACTAGTTCACACGATCCATCACAATAAAATACTTTACTTACCTCTCATAGAAGCCTTCCTCAGAGTATGTACCAGTATTCTTCTGGTTGTAATTCGACATAGATCTTTGGGTGAGAAACAGTCAAAGTTTTTATTGGTGTGGGTCATTTGTCTACATCTTAGAAACAAGATTCATAATTACCTTTGAGAGAAAAAACAGATAGTGTGTTGTAGAGTATTATGCTGAAAGTTTCTAATATGGAGATCAATTTTGTACAGAGTCGTGTCTAGATAATATAATATTTGTACTTGCGCCTAAATTATTATGTAAATGAAAATTAACTAGGTAACGCAGTTTAAGAATTTATTATTTTATAGTCTTATCCAAAATCGAATTTGATTTATATGGTTTTTGTTGCTTTTTGAGTATTTTCACAAGTTTTCTATTATCATCTAGACTCGACCAAAGCCAAAGTCCTCTGGCACTATCTATCTGGGTGCACCTATTTCTAAGGTATTCTTGTGTTCAGGGAATGGTTTATAAAAAGAATTTCACGTGCGAGTTTTCTAGCCATTTGATCATCATCATGTACACACTGCCACTCTATTGTATGCGGCGTGAGTCATTGCGGCGACTTGAGATGACTAACTTAATTGATTTGCCGCATGTTACGGTTGTTAACTATTAACACAGGATGACTTCACGTCACCTAGTTCCTTATCACAGAACTTGAAGGGACTGTTTGTATTCAAATCGTTTTCTTGTTACATGGCTGGTGGTTATTTCAAAACACTTGGTGCTAACACACTAAAGAGTGCAATTTTTTCTGAAGTTGTAAATTCAATGCAACAATAGATCATGGTGAAATTCTTAGAGAATTCGTCTGTCGGGTTCAAGTCCCACAAATGACGGAGAGGTCATGGCCCATAAAAATGATAATAGTGTTCTTCGAAGAGCACCTTATAAACCTGGTCTTCACAATAGTGGTAATTGAATATTGTGATCACGTCTGACGCCCTTTGAACCTTTGAAGCATACAAATGCCAAATAGTGATAATCTGAATATTGCATAAGAATAAAACTTTGCATGTACTTCACTTGTTCTACCTTGATGATGTTATATTTATATTGTCTCCCCTAATCAACCGCTCACATTTACAACACTTGATTATTCCCTGCTACCCGGACTGCTCTTTTCCAGTGGCATACAATGAAACAATGAGTGACTCCACAGCTGACGAGGAGTGGCGGAGGGTCGCCGCGGCCGCTGCGGAGACGCAACGGCTGCTAGCGCCTGGGGGCGGCGTGGCCGGAGTTGGGGGGGTGGCCTTACGTACTCAAGCGCCCTTGGGGGCTCCGCTCATTCTGTCGCCCCGTATGTCCGCCGCGGGGGCGCAGGCCGGGCTCCTGAACGGAACCGGTGCGGGGGCCGCGGCTGGCCTTCTCTCTCCTGGGGAGCCCGCCCATCAGCTGATCTACGCGTCCCCGTACGCTGACTACGCGAACTACGCTGCGCTGACGGCCGGCAATCCGCTGCTGACGGCCGAGTACGCCGCTGCGGACCATACGGGTGGGTTGTTCGCCCGTTGATTTAGTACCGAAGTTTGATAACGCCTTGTGTCGGTTCCAGCGATTCGTCCTGTAATCGTAATTCTATCTTAGATACATCATTCAACATCCTGTATATTTACTACTAATGGTCCGCCTTCACTCCTTTTTAAATTAAATTTTGCTGTAAGTTCAAAACTTTATCAATAGATGGCGCTGGGTGTCAATTACATTGCGCATTTGTTTTTTCTTTTCGGATTAACTATAAGTATTGTTGTTGTCTATATGATTTAGTTCTTTATAAATAGTATGCGTAGATGTAACATTTGGTGTGAAGAAGCACCTCGCGTCGAGCATAAAATGGCAGTGCCAACGGATGTGATGCCATGCGATCTTATCCTTTGTCATTGCAATGAGTTCTATCATTTTGCTTACAATCAGGCTCATCTTAAGCAAATAATATGCTGCACTCTGTGACACTATGAAAAAATATACATGTGTTGCGAGATGAAGTCATCTAAGATAGGATTATCGATGTAAATGGATCAAATATTTGGGCAAAGGCCATTTTTGTCCTCCAATCGGAATAGAAAATTATGGGTAGTTTTAATAATTCAAATAAGAAAAATATCACTTATTGAGGAGTTATCAAACATCGCCACTCAACATACGTACTACACGTACTAACTAAATACACGGTACCGGGTTATTTGCCTAAAATCGTCCAATAGACTCAAATGTAATAATCAGTCATTATAATCGTAGGAAATAAGGTTTAGAGAAAAAATATTTATCTACGTAGAGATTTGGAAAGTATTTGCAGATGTTATTTAGGTACATCTTTTACAAAACAAGATAACCGCATGTCGAACAAGTGTTAAAAAGTATTTATTTTTTTACCGTCTGTTATTCGTTGCATGCTTGTTTTTTCGAATCGTTTCAAGCTTTAGCTAGTCTTGCCTTAACTCTGGCTTCACTTCAAATCACAGACAGGTGATAGTTAAATTGACCGAATATTCTCAACGTAATAGCATAACAAGAGGATAGTCAGGCCCGTGAACGTAGTACTAACCGACTAATAGTCATAGTAACACATGGTGTACTGCACTGTTGTACTGTGTGTGGAAATAAATTATTTTGATGCGGTTTGCAGCGTCGAGATATCTACTTGCTGGTTTTTGACAATGGCCTCAATACGACCAGCCTACATTAAGATACGGCAGGCTGCAGGCGACCTATCGTCCGACGCAACATTATTACCGTCCTTGATTCTATGACACACATTATACGCTTCATAACTCACAGGACGCCTCTATACAGTCATAATAAAGCCATGATCAATCGTAGAATAAGGATTATTGTTTTAAGTACGGTTAGCTTAGTGACTCAACATTTTGTACCTACAATGTTATTGTCTTTTTATTACATGTTTTTCTCATTTTTTTTGTACAGTTTCATACAAATTATATGTTGTTTTCGAACAGTCAAAGATATATTGCTAATTTATTTATTATATTGCAGATTTTAATATTTATAATTTATCAAGTATTTATTGCAAATTTTATATTACCGTTGCCTCGTGTTAGGGTTAATGGCAGTTCAAGAAGTCGTAAATAAAATAAAATGTTTAAGTTGTGTATCTGAAACTGCCAATTTATAGAACTCTTAAGTTACCGATGTTTCGTATACAAAGACATAGAATTTTATATTATATTTATTAACTGTCTCGATTCAAATGTCCTGTAATGGTCATAGATAAAAATAGAGTCCATCATTTTATAGTTCTTGTGATAACCCTTGCTTGTAACACAACTAATCTATTAACAAATTTTGTTGTAGATCCAATATTCATTAAAGATTCTATTTACACGGATATTTTTAATGTATCTACTTACGAAGACCACAGTGACTGGGCAGGCACGGTAGAGCACCCAGTCAAGTTCTTCCAAGAAATAACTTTCACATAATATTTTTTCTTATCCCAATAGCTTTAATCAACTATTGATTTCGAGATCTTGATTCATTTGTAGATCAATGTATCTATAGTAACTAGTGACAAAAACCTCTAAAATTCTAACTACATACCACCAACCTTAACGACATACAACTGACTCTTCCCAATAAATTAATATATCCGTGTACTTAGGACCAAATTCGAACTATTTTAAAGTTCTTAGCATTTTATCATACTTTTCTAAATTCTACCATCTTGCATGTGGTTTTCTTACATTCTCAAGATTTCTTGTAAATCGTGTATTTTTTTGTAATTAACAGATAAACTTAATATTTAACAGAAAAAATCTCTGAATTACGATATGAACTGCATTAAATTCAGCGATTACAAGCAAAAGGGACCAAATAAGATTTGATTTTTTACAAGAAACAACACTTATATTCTTCTTAATTTTTTAACAACACTGACAAGATTAATGCGATTTAAATACACACAAAATAACGATCAAACTGTGGAACATTCTAGGCGGTTATAAAATGCTTAAGAATTGTAACAATAGCATTTGAAACGAAATCGAACATGCATGTTATTGTTACAATTACAATGTAATTTATTAATTTATTAGCCATACTATATTTATAAACATACCATAGGTTAAGTATTATTTTTATCTTAAAAAGATTTTTAGTTAGGTTAGAAAAGAGTGAGCTTTATGAAAATATTATACATCCGTATATTATTGTGTAGGTTTATTAAACCGCAGTTAACACTGTAGTCAATTTATTTAAAATGAAATTAAAGCCAGCCATTATTACCTGTACCTTGACCGGCCGACCTCTGGCCTGAGATATATAAATGTTTTATTTTGTTATATGTCCAAAGCAATAAAATAGTTTATCTGTAGGCCTTAGCATAATAATAGAAGTTAGTTTTACTGCCAAAATAATCTTCAGATAAATTTTATGATAGTATTGCGTTGCATTGATGAGTACTTGGCAGTTATAACTAGATATTGCGAGTTTTAAGCTTTTCTTTTCTAGTTATTATGGAGATTGATTTTCTTTCACGCATTTTAAAACAGAAAAATGTTTACACCGATCTCTGTTTATCATTAAAATTTAAAAGTAATAAAAAATGTATTATCATATTTTTTCAACAGCTCAGTGTTGATTGGAGGTTTTTATTCTCTACTGAGACACAGATTTTAAATATGTATATGCCGCTAGGTGTCGTGCGGAGGGCGGGTCGGCTAGCGCAAGTGAGGGAGCACCCTTACCAGCGCACGGCCTTACCAGCGCCTTAATTCCCGCGAAACGCTCTCACGCCGCCATTTTGTTCACAAGGTGAGAAGCGCGAGCGCACGCATGCGCCGTGATGAATACGTTTGCTTGCATTGTAGATTTGGTGTTCATCCCACCAACGAACCACTGAACTTTTGTATCCAAACAGAATCTCAAGTTTTAATTCCAAAGTTGACGTTTCATATAACAGTTCAGTGCTTCGATAAATCACGCAGTTTTGTGTTCCAGCAACCATATTCGTCAGCAGGAATGCGTGGGTGCCTCTGCTTTACTGTCTCTCTGTGTCCTTTATATTTTTATTTATTTAATTGTGTACTTATTAGTTACGTTCGAATAGTTAAATATGATGATAGGATGTATTATGTCCATCGCTACTTCATACCGGATCTGAAGTGACACTGCATAATTTGAAACTGTGATTTTTATATTTCTTTTTTATAGATTTTTAGATCTGTTACATGTTGTGATGCGAGGCATTATTATAGATGCATTATGTTTTGAGTATTTTCTATAAATAATTATAAAATGCAAGTTTGACATCAACGTTAAAGGTATTACGTCTTTTCCGAATATATCACAACATGTGCCTTCGAACAGTCGCTATGTTCTTTTCGGGTAACATTGATTTATTTTACGTGGGAAGAAGGATTGAAAAACAATGTTGTTTTATAGTAAAATGTTCAGAGTAGTATATCTTATTATTATTGTTTTATTGTAATATTCAGTACCTACAGCCAAATTAATCCACGGAGGTGCTATAACGGGGTTGTGAGATCCTTCTTTCCTGTCTCTCTCAGTATTAGTCAAAGGATAAAGCATTTTCAGAATTTGTGCCATCAACCCAGTATTAAACAAAATGCCCCCTCCTTTGACTTCACATTTTCGTAATCATCACAACTTTTTCTTAGTCAATATAAGATTTTTATATGATTTTTTTAAACTAGTTGTTTCTATTTTTGCCTTAGGTATTATATTTACTTTCTTATTAGAAAGTGTTTATTATATAAGATATTGCACTTGTGTCCTTGTGGATTTAAGACGGCCTGTGCCGTATTACGTATTCTCACGCTTCTTATATTGAAATGATTTAGAACAAAATGCTATTCGTAATTTTATGAAATGAGTTTATATGAACGATGATGTTTTGTAAAGGTATTGTTTCAATTGTTGATTGTAAATAAATGCATTTTCAGAAGATATACATGCAATAAATTTGTCTGAAATTTAAATGAGCGTTTTCTTTTATTAGCTGAGTTAGGTGCGCGATAAATGTTAATGTAAATGAATGTTATAAATGATAAGTCAATAAAGTTGATGACGTGCAGTCATTTGGACAATTGTAGCCTCACACGACTAACATGCAACTCCACAAGGCCAAGTTCCCGTTTGTTGACATAATAATAATTATTAAGTGCACTATCATAACTGCTATTGTCACAACTTGCAGATTATTCGTAACTATATATTTATATTATATGAGTCACTAACATGCAAATATGTAATGACATTGAATTATGTTATCACAGTCTTATTAACAAATTTATGAGAATGCTACTATATTGCAACTTAATTATCGATTCTACAGCAAATGTGTTGAATAACTTACATACTTGCATTTGGGTGCTATGGTTATACATAAGTGATAAAATTTATTATGCTTGTTTGTTGAGCAATATTCGAAGCATTACCTTCGAAAAATGTTTCGAGCATTGCTCGTTTGGGAACTATTGGGCATTTAATCCTATATTGTAGATTATCATTATCATACTAAATTATTTTAACATTTTTCAACCATTAACTGCGTAAACTAATGAAGTAAGTACCCGTATAATAATAAATTAACCGGGCCATTTGAGACGTGAATCCGCGGCGCGAATGCCTGATAGCCTCCCCTTAATACTTGTTTTATCAGAATCTCTGTTATTATGATAATTTCCGCACACCAGTCATATCAATCCGAGTTCACGGTTTATAGCTTTTGTTGAATAGCTGCATGCCGGTCCCTATTATTCGACAGTTCATTTATACAATTTGTCAAGTGTCCAATTTAATATATCCACCAGACCTGTTAAGCAATATCTAACCTCCCCGTTTCATACTATTTTTTGATATTCATAAACGTACATTATGAATTTTGTTGAAATTAAAATTGTAATGAACTTCAAGGGATTTTTTGGCGTACGGTAGCTAAACGCCAAGTCAGTTTTTTTTATACAAGTATTAGGTCAATTATTTTAGGTACCTATGTCTGATTCAGACAAAATACTTTTTCTCTGAGATATATCGAATAATTCTGCCTCACTGCTTTTGTTATTAATATATTGTCTCTCAATGCGTTTATGAATATCGACTTTGAAGTCCGGCAGCTCAACAACAGCGTTAAACGTAGCCCGCGATTGTGTCACTCGTGTAGTCGGACCATGACATTTTGATCGATACTAACATTCTGTTTTTCTCTCTTCTCGTTAACCCGGCTAGGTGAGTGCTAACGGCGCTGAGGAATTAACAGGAGATGCGGCCGGCCGCCCCACGCCTGGCCCCATGTCGTCGCGTAACATTATCATCGGAACATCGACCACCATGTAGCTATAGCTGTTGGGCCTTTCACGTTAACACAAACTATGTATTATAATAGTCTAACTATTAACATTTATATGCCTGTTATGTTTATAACATGATGAACTTTATTAACAATTATATATATTCTTTTTTTAGAAATGGCACACGCCATCGACTATATTTACTATTTGTAACTTATTGTATTTCTGTTGTCGCTTGATCGTGTTGTTGTTTAAGCACGAGTGTTGTTAGGATACCCGGACCTTACGCGGTGTTAAATGTGTGATTCTTAACAGAAAGTCTTAAAGTTTTTTAGTTAGTTTAGAAATCACGGTTTTTCAAAGCACATTTAACGCCGCCATTTATTTTTTTACACTTTTATTGAATCTAAAACAGAGTTTCTTTTACTTATCTTTAATATGGAAAATCGAGAAAAATCGATATTATTTGGCATTATTTACAAAAAGCTAGATTTATATGTTAAATTATTATGTGTTTGAAAGATTATTTGCCTCTTGAAAGTTCAATACACAACATTTTGTAGAACACTACATATTAAATATTTCATTAAGTGCTGGCTTGTGGGAAGAAAAAACATCATCACATCATTCTGATTATGTCACAAGGAAAAGAAAACAAGATGGCGGCATTCACATGATAGTCATCAAGTAAGTATCTTTGATGATGTTTACCGTATAGGTGTGTTCCCAAAAACTTCTCAGATTGGACTGATATTGGAGGTAGTTTTATTTTCATACACTCATTGACTCTCATTATTTTGGCAATAAATTATTATATCTTTTAAACCAAAGACTAATTTTATGTATTTTTGAGAGCTATATTTCAAAACTAAATTGATGTCTTCCTTGCAAAATTCACTTTTAAAACAGTTAATGGGTGTATGTAATATAAAAGAAATAATATTACATAGAGATATATTATGTTTAAAAGCATTGTATTTTATTTTAGTGCTTAATATTTATAAGTAAATTGAATAGATCTATGTGCATCTAAGTGCCTTAATAATGTACAATCGCACCGTCTTGGTTCTATATAAATTGTTAAATGCTTATTATGATAGTTATGAGTTAGAGGATATTAAATTATTGTTAACTTTGCTAAATGTTAATTTTAGATACCAGTTTTGGAAAAAGAGAGTGGAAGAAATAATGTTGTCCAAGTATATTCATTAGAGTAGTTTTGGATGCATATTATTAATATATTAAGTGCCTTCGTTACAATCTCCTCAAGAATCTCCGGTTCTATAAATCTCATTTACGTCAATTTCTAAATTCTGCCAGATATCAGTTTGGTACTTTTGTAATACAATAATCTCAAATACACAAGTAATGTCTAATCTCGAAGAATATTTCTGCTCCAATGATCAAATAAAGTAACTAGGGCGAATAAATAGATACTATGTAAGTGTTATGTTTATAGCTTACATATTATATTAGAAGCAATATTCAATAACTTCATAAGTTAAGTGCAATAGAGATGTTATATTGATGATAAATCTCGAATGTAAAGTCTTGATGGGTTTTAACAAGATTTAATAGAGATCTGATGTTGAGATTAATACAATAAAATATTATCACAGACGTTATTCTTGAGTGAAAATATTATATTTGGTTTAATATTGTATAATGTACATGTTTTATTTTAAACATTATATCTTAGGGGTTAGTGTTAAAATTAATTATTAATGTAATACACTCAGGCTATGCATTTAGGTGCTTCCTTAAACAAATTAAAACGTAATGTTACTAAATTCCTTTATCTAATGTTCTATTTAGCGAACTGATTTCATGTTTTTTGGAATAGCAGTATCCACTCGTATACACACGTATTTACACTTTTAAAGTAGGTACTGCATTATTTATTAACTGATTTAGAATATCTATGTAATTAATAATAGGTACTGGCAATTATTCATATTTATATGATCGAAGTTGTTAACACTCCGTCCATGATTAATATCGTTTATAAGTACTTAAATTTTGGTCTCTTACTAATCACGCGACGTATAGCGTGAAATCAGAATCCGTGCGTGTTAACACTTGAAATAATATTTCTTCCCAACGTAAACAAAATACAACCCATGATTTGGATCAATCATGAAAAAAAAAATGTTTTTGTAAATAACCTAAATGTTAGAGAACTTGGCGGGGTACCTACTGTACGCCCATTTGGTTGCTACATAGCACAAAATATTTTTACACTTACATATTTAATGAAATAATAGATTTTGCCTATTTGTTGACAATAATGTCCTTCTTTTTGTGTTCATTTAGAAAATTTCATGATTTGTACAAATAACACATTTATACAAAAACGCGCATTTAACGATAAAATCATAAATGCATATGCCATAACACAAATGTAACAGTAAAAATTCCTAAATGAAAGAAATTTCTTTATCCCATTGTGATGGAAGTAATAATGTACAAACTAAATGTAACAGTCTGCTTGTAACTAGTTTATATCGTATTGTGTTTCATAGAATTAATAATGTATTTCTTGAAACATGGTTAGTGCCATCAGCAGACAAGCTTATTCATGTCATTGTTTTTTTTTAATAATTAATTTGTACTTATTAAACTTACATTACGGCAATTCACTATTCAAGTGCCTTAAATGAACTATGTACATACTTATATTATTATTATTATTTTTCAATTAAAGTATTATTATAGTGAAAAATATAAAACAGATTCTTACAAAATTGTTTTCCAAAAACAAAAAAAAAATATAGAATACTTTTAGTTTAAGTGAGATTGTGCATATTATGTCTGTTTTGATGTGTGTTTAAGATTGATTTGGCATTAAGTAGTAAATATTTTAAAAACGTAAAAGGGTTTTTATTTTCAAATTATAACACTTACACAACATTGGTGGAGTCAAGTATTTTAATTCTAACGTCGTGTTCTACAGACCATTCTGAACAACATTAAGTTCTATAACGGGAGAATACTAAAAATATTTTTTTATCTGTTTATACAAATTTAGTAATTTTGTATGGGAGTCGTAAAAAAATTCGTTGAATTTCGAAAATTTTTAGAATGAAATAAAATGTTGTTGAAAATGGTAGGTAGAACATTTGGTTAAAGGGATGTAAATGTTCACAGATACATCCTTTAATAGAAACAATTCTCGCTTAAACTTACTTAAGTACCCTACCAAAATAGAGATTAGGTACCTAATTTATTAATTGGTCCTTCTCACAAAGACTCATAAATTAAAATAGCTTAGCCTGCGACTTCTTCCGCGAGTTCAGGCAGCAATCCTTTCCCACGCGTGACTTTGAGAAGTTCCGAACCCTTCATCCCCCATTTCATCACCAATTCTCAAACGCGGTAGTGAGTTGCTCAAACATGCAAAATAATCACAAGTCACAAACAACACTTGAGTAGCTCTCAAAGTTAAGATGGCTTGTGAGAGTTCTCTACCGGAGACTACTGGTACTTCCATAAACTTATAAAGCGCCATCTTTTGATCTGATGCGACATTAAACGAGTACGAACGAATGGTAATGATAGGTAGCAGAACCCACGATCATGTTTACACTCTTACACTAGAATTCGGATAGAGTGCGCGGTAACCTATTTTTATTTTACATACAGAAAGTTCCATAGTTATTATTCATGCCTAAGAACACTACAGCTACCTATTCCGTTTCTTTAATACGATATTAATTAGGTAGGTACCTACTTACCTAGCTGCCCACAAAAAGGAAGTGATAGGTTCCTAAGTATGTAGGTAGTGTTAGATGCCAAATTCATGAGTAAGATTGGTTCCACTTATTTTTCTCATCAGCAAAAGCCATCGTTTCAGCGTTTTTCACTTATTAACAACTTGTCGAACTGTGTAGCAAGCAAATAAATTGTTCAACTACCAAGACCTTCCTAGGTTAGGTACACTTATTCTTATAGGTACGCTTAGATAAAAGTTGTCAAAAGTAACAATAAAAGTATCAGAATTATTCTTCAAAGTACTGTAAATACTTTTTTGATTAGGCCAACTGGGTTTAGGTTATTTTAGACAGCTATAAAATTACTGGGGCAATTTAACGTTACCTACCTACACATATTTTTTTCCTAGGAATATGGAATTTTTAATTCCGCTCACTGCACAGAATCATCATGCACAAAAATCTATCTTAATTCCTGACGAGTAAGATCTAAATAAATCTTTTGTGTCGAATAGGTAGGTAGGTCCATTCTTGTACTCGTAGGTTCCCACAAGAATGGTGGGCTGTACGAGTACGTTCATATATCTGCCTCTTTCACGGTTTTACATCGTAGTGAGCATTGTCGCTTCTTTTACACCCCTTTGTGTCTTTGTTAAGCATTCCGAATGCAAATTTTAATGTTTTCCTGGTTTATTTAGCCATTCGTATCTATCCTCGAGGGTGGAAATTGTGACTACGAGCTTCAGTTTCTATTACAATCAGGAAATTGTATGCGAGGTAAAATTGTATTTTTCCGCCATAGTCATTTACGAGTAAAATCCGGGAAAATATCAAAAGCATACCTATACCTACTGTTTACTGTATACCTACTGTAGGTATGTATAAATTATTTAAATTTTTCCATACAGAACGTGTCGGTTTTTTTCCTATTATATCTATCCATTGGAGTAACCTACACTTTTCCGGAAAACACCAAAATTTGAATTGAACTAAAAGTGCAATGAATTCTACAAAACAAATGGGAGAATTTCACAACACTAGGTATTTCCCAGGTACCTACTTAGGTACTTAGCATGGTACGTGTACTTAGTGGTAGATGGACCGAAAGGGCGATCAGCGAGCCAACTGAATATTTACCTACCTAAGCTATTTTTATAGAAGGCAGATAGGTATAGATAGTGCCTACAATAAAATGTAAACACGGATTGTATTTGAATGAGGTTGTATACATATTACTGTACGTACAGTCACGACGTAAAACGAGCATGGGTAGGTATCCAAGTTATTAAACATTAATCTAATCGACTGCTCAAAGATTAAATCAGCAGGGAATACCAAGCTACTTTGATAGATAAATGCAATCTGCAGCCAACTACACCGCCTCATTTTTCAATGCGCCACATATCGCGACGAATGGCATTCGGTGTCGCCTCAGATACCGATCTGCTCAGAGCCCTGTTATTAAAATATACCTGTACTATGATTACACTGATTTATATGCATGAGCTCTTTCCAAATGATGCATAATTGGGCGGGCCTTTTTATTTTTAGCGTTATTAGGTGGCCGACGATAAATCTTCGTCACGATGAGAAAACAGAAAACCGCTTTTGATAAATGAGGACGTTTAGGCAAGTTTCGATATCGATACACGGTAGATAGATGCACCTACGTATTATTCACTTTAATTTATATAAAAGTACGTGTATAGGATCGGCTATAAGTTTCACCTGGCTATTTATCATAATGTAGGTAGGTATAGTAGGTTGTAAGAACTACGGTGCGTAGGTAGTTCATAAGTAAGTAAACTTTGTAAAACCTATTTTTGATCTAGACTAGATGTTTCTGTCTCACTGTTGAGCAAAATCATCCTAAACCTAGGCCAAATCTTATTTTTGATAAGTCGGAAGACCCCCTGAGACGACTGGGCCTCCGGTACCCTCACTCGCTCGGCGAATTACAGCGCAGACGCTGCTTCACTGCTGTTTTTTTGTTTATCTATTATCTTTACCAAAAACTTGCTATCACAAGTTTGGTAATTACTTACTAGATATTATTAGAGTTATTTCTGTAACTTGTGTTGACTGGGGACGGATGGCTTATTTAGTAAGTGACTCGCCCTCATGCTCCAGAGGTCGGGGGTTCGATCCTCACCCTGGTAAATATTCATGTTATGAACACTTGTGTTTGTTCTGTCAGTGTCTGGGTGAAAATATTTTGTATTTAACTATTTTAATTGTTATTTCTCTGCTGTCTGATATCTGTATCAACACAAGTCTACTTGGTACGGAGTCAGATCAATGTATGAGATGTTGTGCGAATTTATTTATTTATCAACCCTACCTACTCTGTTACCCGTTGCCAGGCGACAACACCCAATCCTTACCAATCAAATAGAATGTTATCACCCGCTGCCGTTATCGGGAAAGCCGACTGGAAAATCCTATGCAAACCGCCTACGCGTGGCTATTGGAGCGATTTCGACGGAATTTTCAATAATAAATGGGCCGGGTAGCTTTCTCGGATTGTTTCCAAGTTCGAGCCCCGTGCGTGTGCAGGGGCAACACCGGCTAGGGGCAGTCGGTCGTAAAATTGCACCCGACCTGGGGGAGACGTCTCAAGACGCCTGTGCATTCTTATTTGCATAGTATAGGCGTGGTAAGTAGATAAATTAGTAAGGAAAACTTATTTATGGGCAATACATTTATGGGCGTAGGTAGGTACCTACCTAGCGCCTAGGCCTAGACAGATGAGTAGACTGAGCAGATAAATTGTTAGGTATGTCAAACAATTTTGGGATTTTAGGTCTTTTTATGGCACGTAATTGTAATTCAGTTGACTTATTGTTAGTTACTAAAAATGTATTGTTGTGTTTCTTTTTCTATTTTTGTGTAAAAATGTTAATGCGGATAACAGATACAATACTTTTCTACATATCAAGTTTCAGCTCAGATTGTAAGTAACTATAGTTTCGAAAAAAAGTGATTGTGATGTGACGAAGCAATAAGTCCGTTTTTTACATAATCTAACCTTACGAGGTTCTACAACGATAGGTACGAAAGTCCAGACTGAATTTATATTTCCGTCCCTTTTACACACGCCGTGCGTCTCTTATTTGGATGTTTCAGGCAGGTAGGTGTGTTTAAGCATATTCGGTATTTTGGGTTCGTTATGGGACGGTTTCGTTGTAAGTCCGCTGGTCATTAACTAATTTATGTTAGGGGAAAACTCGCCCGAGAATTTCAAGATTTTTTTGCTCGTCACTGCTCTAACCTAACTTCACCAATATTTTTTCATTTAGCAGAGTTTAGTCAGTAGCTATTGTCATCAAAAATATTGCCTAGGATAAGTTAGAACATTGACCAGCCAAAAAATCTTTAAATTCTCGGCAAGTTTTTTTCGGGCTAGTTTTCCCCTAACCCCCTAATTTGTAAAATTTACGAATTGATAGTTTTGAGGGATAATAAAGTAAGATTTAAAAGTTAATAATAAAGTAAAGTTGTAGCGTTATAAAAACGCTATAATAGCAACTTCGACTGTCAAACCGATTCCAGTTTTATGGCAAAACTTTCCTTATACTGCGTCCTCAAGAAATCACCCGGTCTTACAGCAGTCAGGGGCGACGGGGTCATAAAAACTACTTCCCCTTAGTCCGTAGGTTGTGTTACGAGACTATGTTTACTGACAACACTCGTTTTCTACACTTTCATCCTCTTTGCTTCCTATTCTGACACTTTTGACGGCGCTTCAATGGAGTGAGTGTTTTGGTGAGATTGTCCCGCGCCTATTTTGTTTATCAACAATGCATGATCTTGCAGGTAGACAAGGGATACTTTATATGTTTTGCCATCAGTCTGGCATTTAGATTTTTTACGTTCGCGCTTCTTTGATTAAAAACAAGGAAGATTAGGTCTATAAACCAGCACACTATTTTTAAATTAGCACCTATTACGACAAGTAGGTAGTAGTAGTGGTACTTAAGTAGGTCCTTACCTTTAACAATACCTATTTGACTGGCTCGGTGGCGCATCTGGTAGTGGGTCGCACTTTAAAGGGACGGCTGTGATTGGGGTCCTAGGTTCAATCCCCGGGTCGCGCTTAATATCCTGAGCTTTTCTGTCAGTTAACCTCTGTTAAAGCCAATTTTTTTTCTGTTGTGAAATTCTCGAAGTCGCCCGAAGTCTGGAATTTGACTTGTACCTGTGGTCCTGCGCCTGATCCCTTCGATCGTGTTACACTGGTGTTAAAAGGATAAAGGGTATAGAGAGTGCACGTATGCTTGCGCACACACTTGAGCAAAAGTGCGACAAGTAACAATAATGTTAATTATTGCTAAAAATGGCCACTTTTAGCAATAATTGACATTATTGTTACTTGTCGCGTGTTTTATATATTGTATTGCATCTTGAAAAATTCAATTTACTTTTATCTATGTCTGTAATGTTTTGCTTTCTTAAAAAATAACGTATTTTCGCCACAATCAGTGTAAATAGGTTGGCGGCGCTAGTTTCATTCGTATAGCCCCTTAAGACAACATCACAACAAACAAAACGATCGATACCTAAGGGGATTAATATCCCCGTAGGTTATTATCTGGTCTATTTTATAATTATAAGCAGAATATTTTGTAATTCTTACGACTGTAACCTGTAAGTGTACCTTTTATATAAATAAATAAATATCGAGACCTACTATTGTGGAAGTAGGTACTTTGTTGAAAATTGGTAAACCATCGCTTAGTTTACCAATAAATAACAAGGTAGGTGCTCACCCAATATTATTTACCTAGGCAACAAATAGCCGTCACACAGAAAACAAATTTTAACGCCCCCGTTCAACCTTACGCCATAAGTATTTCCCACACACCATCTGTAACCCTCCGCGGTTACGTCTTCCCATGCTCATCATCACGGGACCTGTCTTCCCCTTGATTAATGTCTCCGGCGTTTTCGTCCAATGAAAAATTTCCCTCGAGGCCCCGTTCGAAATTTTCAGCGCTGAAATAACAGTTAATTGGCCATTGTTTACGGAAATTATGCCTACGGGTGCAATTTTCAGTGCTTGGAAACTAAGTCTGGCAATTGGAGCTTTTGAAAGGTATTATGGAGAGTGAATGAAATTGCTTGCACAACTTCGTGTTCTTATATACTTAAGCATAAGAATTATGACTTTGTTATACTACAACTAATGAGTTGTAGTGTAACAAAGTCATAACCCTAAGTTATAAGATGTTATAGGGACATAATTATCAGAGCTCAAAAAAAATGTATACGATCGATTTGCGGTTTGAAATCGACAGATAGTTGCCAGCCTTATTTCAAGTCCTTAAAATTGCTGACATTTCCTAGTCTGTTTATTTGTGAGTGTTGTTTGTTTGTCAAATCGAACCCTGAGTTATTCCAAATATCATTTAAGTACAGTTGTGTCTACAAGGTCTAAACTCGATCTTAGCGTCGTAATGCCCAGACAACAGACACAATGGAAAATCAATTGTTTTATGCCTTCTAGTAGGCTTTTGGGTCTTACGACGTTAAAAACCTTACCTAAGATTCATCGTGAACGAGTTAAAACTGTCGCCGCTAATGAGAGCTTCGTTCCCAAAAACTTCAACTCACTACCCCTACTAATACCGAAACATCTTGTTGAACCTACCTACCTACTATCTTTAGAGGTATATTTTATAATAGGCTTTTAATTAAAAAAAGATATTGCCAGTGGTATCAAGCAGAATATCTTTTATGAGACGTAGGTAATGCAGTGCATTAAAATTTCCACATTAACATTTTATGTTTTTTATTGCCAAACTATCCGATGTAATGTATCTATTAATTAGTTCAAGATTGCATTAAAAATGCCAACAACCAGACTCAGTTGATGTGAACAAAGTAATAACATGATAAGCAATGTGAGTACAGTAAACTTGTTGAAATTGTTCAACTACATGTCCTACACATGCATGTAACTAACTTAAATGCAAATTGACTCACAAACATGCAGGTTTATAGTTAAATTATAAGTATCTAAGAGTAAAGTTGTACGCAGATAATGTTACTGCTAACAGTAAAGAGGACAATACAGTAAAGTTGCAGAGCTAGTCTCGAAAATGTGACATTTTGTTCAAAATGTCGGTGTTAAGCTTTAGTGTTTTATTTTTTTTTACACAAAATTTAGTACAAATGCCTAGTACTACTTAATTTATTACTAATTCAGTACTTAATGCCTAGAAGTACACCGGAGAAAAGTATTGGTGACTGAATTTAGTCTTGTTATGAACACGTAGGGTCGTCACATCATATCATCACATAACATACTCAAAGTCACTAAGCACTTTATTCTACTTAGGTATATTATATGCTATGCAAGGATGACATCAGCACACATCATAGCATACTGCTATTGATTTTATTGTATTGATTGCTCTCTTGACTGAAACAAGTTTTGACGTCGTATCGAATATAAGAAAATGACGATACCTCTCATTAATTAAAGGCATGTTACTCGTGTAATTACCAAACATGATTTAATTGGCCAACGTATAGTGGTGCATCCACACGTTTGCAGCCTGTAGGTAGGTACACTACTATCGACTTACCTTTTTCTTCTTCGGACTCAACACGAGCATTAGCTAAAACAGAATAAAATATATTAGAATAGCACCTGCCTATTATTATTTTAGTTGATATTATTTCAAAGGGATATTTTTCATGGAACACGTCGACTCTAAGGGATCTTATGCGCCTCCCTTATGCTTTGCACTTGTACTCACGAAATATTATTTTCATCAGGGTCATTAATATTATCGTTTGTAGTGATGTGGCTGCACAGGCTTTTGGTATTGAATAAGTAGGCGTTGCCTATATCTATCCTTTTCATCATTTTGTTTCATCATATCATGCCCGTTGGGGGCATCGATCAACAAGTCGACGCGTGTCAAAAGATTTTACCAGACTTATTATTAATAAAAAAAAACATGTGTTTAGCACACATCTCATACAATGACCTGACTCCGTACTAAGTAGCTTAAGCGCTTGTGTTACAGATATCAGACAACAGAGAATACTTAATCGCTGTGCCTATACCTAGTTACCTACATAAATACATATTTACACTCAGACACTGAACTAATACAAGCATTCATCACCTGAACATATATATAGATAAGTAGGTAAATAAATATTTTATTCAGTGACACATACACGGATACATACAAATTGATATAAAACAAATTCAGTAGGTACCTATTACATTAACATATACATAAAATTTACTGACTATAATCATCTATCATTTAATCTTATCTATATTATCTATCTACAGATCATCGATAAAATCGACGGCAATCCATATATCATACCAGATGACGATCCGTCAATCAATGAGCTTCGAGAAATATCAAACAACTTTTACCGATTTTTTACACGATCGAAATAACACAAGAATCACCTGAGGTTAAGCAATTTGTGTTGAGTAACAAGTGCGCAGCCTAATTTCCCCTGGATGCCTAGACCACCCTAGACCCTCACTCAGTCTGACGAAACTCAGCGCAATTTTAAATTAAGAATCAAAGAATTTGGTGTAAACTATGGATGGACCTTAAGTTATACAGGCACAATCCTCTAGTAGATACCACGTTGTTGATAAGGCTTATGAATATTAATACATATGCCATTACATGTTTTAACGCCTTTAGAAAAGATAGAACAAAATTAAGTGCACCGTTCCCACCGTTTTTATAGGTGTATGATGAAACTTCTACGACTAGCTAATTATATGATAAATTATTTTGTAGCTACTGTTTTAAATAGTTGATACGAATGTTGATAAATATTTTTATCTTTTCATTTTCTTTCATTCAACGCCTCGGTTTAGTATTTTAAGCAGCGGGCCTTGATCTCAGGGTCCTGGGTTCGACTCCTGGGTCTAGCAAAAGTTCATTTGAAATTTTTCGAGCGTACAAGTTGTGATCACCAATCTGTACAAAGCAAGCGTGGTGAATCGGTCTGATTCCATCATTCTTATTCTATTATTATCTTAATAATAAAATAGAATAGAATAGAAAATGTTAAATAATCTTTGCATATTATCACAGACTAGCGGCCGCCCGCGACTTCGTCCGCGTGGAAAAGTAACTTTTTACCCCCCTTTTAACCTCTTACAGCCTCCTTTTCGCAATAAAAAGTAGCCTATGTCCTTTCTCAGGGTCTAGATCATCTGTATACCAAATTTCATTTAAATCCGTTCAGTAGTTTTGGCGTGAAAGAGTAACAGACAGACAGACAAACAGACATACAGAGTTACTTTCGCATTTATAATTTAGTATGGATTTTATAGGGTATAAGCACTTGCGACCCCTCTGGTGTTGCGGGTGTTCATGGGCGACGGTAATCGCTTACCATCAGGTGATCCGTCTGTTCATTTGCCCCCTATCTCATAAAAAAATTGTGGAATTTTAGATAGGTTAGATAGAATAGAATAGAATAGAAATTTATTGTACACGAAACAAGGTTACATTGAACAGATCTTATTGTTACATTTTATTAGTTCATGCTAGTTTCTACCTTTACAGGTGTTTGTACACTTAAAAATTATAAAAATACTTTATTTGACAAAAACAACTTATTCACTACTTATAATCTAAATATTCTTGAATGCTATAAAAACATTTGTTAGCGAGATAATTTTTAATGCTTAATTTAAATTTATTTTGTTCTAGTTCTTTAAATGTATCTGGTAATTTATTGTATATCCTAATGCACATCATGAAAGTGTTATTCGAAACAAGTGTTAATCGCGCTGTCGGTTTATGGAGTTTATTTCTATACATTGATCGAAGATTCCGGCTACTTACATTAGATTTTTGTTCAAACAGATATTTGTGTTGATGTACAAACAAACAAACATCAATTATGTAAAGGCAAGGCAATGTCAGAAGTTTAAAACCTTTAAAAAAGGGGCGACAAGAATCAATTTGCTTTAGTCCAAATATGGCCCTTATACATTTTTTTTGCATAACAAATGCCTTATCTCTATCCACGGAATTACCCCAGATCAACACTCCATAGCGTAGCGTAGAATTAACATAGCCATTATAAGCAGTTAAAGCAGCATCTTTGGATACAATCTGACTAATACGATTAAGAGCGAAGACAAATTTGTTTAATTTAGAGCATATTTCATGTATATGTTGCTTCCAGTTACAAAAACAGTCTAATGTTATACCTAAAAATTTTGTATGAATTACTGATTCTACTACTTGTCCGTTAAAATTTATATTAAGATTTTGATGCTTTTAGATCAATTCTTATAGGTACTATATTTCTATAAAACATAATTATTTTGATTCTATCATTCGCACACAGCTTCCGTAAAGATCAGAAATCTATCTTTTTTTTAATCAGATACATTTCCATAGTCAGGAAATATTTTTATTCACTGCCCGCCCCTTAAGCTAATATCACACATCTTTTTTTCTCGTGGACAAGCGTAAAAATAATCCTAATAGTCTTTAATATGCTATACCGCCGTCGTCGGTCCCGGGTTCTATTCTCATACATGTAATTATGGAAGTGTCACTTTAATTAGAAACGCTTTAGATTTCGTTTTTAGCTGTCACTCAAGATATGGAGGTGGGTGTTTTAAGAGCTTTTGTTATGAAACTATTTTGGGTTACTGGGTGTTTGTTATTAAAAAAAATACAAGTCGCATTTAACATTTTGGTATTTTAATTTTTTGTACTATTTTTTACAAAATTAAATATCTCGGTGTTTTATCTTTTGGTAGTCCTCATCATTATTAGCAAATCGACATTAGATTATTAAAATTTAATATTGTAATGTCAATTTTGGAGCAGAACTGGATTTATGGACTGCCACGAGCCCAGGTAAGATAAACTTTGTGAACATTTTTACATGACTATCTCATATTCTTTTTTTTTTGTATACTACAAGTTAATTTGTTGTTAATTAGTATATTCCTTTGATGTAACTCTTTTTGTTCACTGTGACAATGAATAGTGTTAGCATGTAGTGCGTTTGCAAATTGGTTGTCAATCTAGATTTAATCTACCTAACCTCAAATCTCTATAATACTAACATGATTGTCAACTGTCGTGTATGCCTTATTATAAATAAATAAATAAGATAACAATTAAATAAATATATAAATAGTTTAAAATTTAGTTTCAATCTGAACCAATAGATGACGCTGGGCGTCGTTTACATCATAATTACATCGCGCAAGTGCTTAGTTTTTTCGGTTTAGCTTTACGCCTTGATGTTGTTTAATGGACTCTTTATTAACACTAAAGAAGATCATTCATCATCAAGATCATCATCAAGATTAACACTAAAGAGACACAAGTCGATCGTTTTACGCAGATACAAAATATTTGCCTTCAAAATACCACAAAACTCTAACGACCGCACGAAAATGACGCAACACATCCTTGCAAAAGTGGTAAGCTAAACCGAAGTAGGAAAAACATGGCGCTGCGGAAAAAAGTGTGAAAATGTACCGGGGAAGAATAGTCGTTACCATGATTTATGGGCTCCCATGAAACAAGATGCTTCGCGAAATGCGTGTTAAGTTTTAGTGGTCAACGAGATATATGAGCACGTTATTTTTTCAATATTGTGCCTGAAGTAGAGTAATGGAGAGGAAGGAAAGTTACGGTTTTTCTTTTATGAGACAAAACCGGGATATGTGATATTGTCGGTGATGATATATTTTTCCTTGTTTTCTGCTTTTATTTATACATAAGGACAAATACTAGTCCATACATGTATTTTGGATAGACATATGAGTACAAATACTCAATTTAAAAACTCATAGCAGTCGGTATAGTATTTAAGTATAAGCTTTTTTTACGTTATAGCGGACAAACGAGCACACGGCTCACCTAATTCAGAAAATATGACACAGATTTTTTATTTTTTCAAAAACTAATGAGTTAGCCAATAGCCCTAAACCTGGCTCCCAATTCGTGCTTATGATATTTATGGATGAATGCTTTTCATCATTACATTCCTAAGTACTATAGTATTGCCACTGGGACAATAATGAAAGGCGGATCGTGCTTAGGAGTTCTTGTAATATCTGGAAGAAATAATAATGAGATCACTTCCTAACGCGTTAACACTTCGTTACTCGATTGTGTTGATATCAGGGTCGGGCCCTCTTGGCCCGCTTAGTCGTACGTCTCGCGATAGAATGCGCTCCAGCGAGCGTGTTTGTTTATTTTTCAAAGTATGACAGATTCCCATTACAAACTCGACCATAAACGGCGGCCAGTACTCAAAGAGTTTACCATCGTTACATCACTCCCCCCCTTAATGAAAAAAAAATTTTGAAAAAAAATTTTTTTGTCAAAGTTCGGACTAGTGACCAAAGGTTGAGGACCCCTGGCCACGAGTGAAGCAAGACTTGGCGGGCTTACAATCTTTATCAAAAGCTAACTAATCCTACCTAACGGAGGAGAAGTAAAAAATATACAATTCAGTAAAAAAAATTGAAGGTAGGATTGGATCCAGGACCCGCAGAAGGTCTAGCAAGTGGGAGTGTGAGTCCCATTTGCTTGAAGATGAAAAAACCTCCGAAAAATTCACCTCCCAGGACCTTATCCTAACCTTGCTACATCCCTGGCTAAGTCCCTGCCTACGGTACATGCTAAGTCCTAAGTGGCTAAAACTGGATGTCCTGTTCCAGGCATGTCCCTACTTCAAATGAAAACAAAGAGAATAAACTTTAATTAATGATGTTAGTTTAAGTAAGTTTCAATCAAACGTTAAATTACAACTTCTTGTTAGATTATCCCTTTTGATCGTACATGACGTCGATTAAGCTAAAGTTAATGAATGAGTTAAGTTAATGACCCTTTTGAGAAGTTTAAGTTAATAAAAATTTTGAATAATCAGGATAATCTAATACCTTGCATGGAATGGACATCAACCTACTCCCATACTAAACAAAGCTACTCCCAACTTATATCTAGGACTTGATGACACAGGCTCCATCTTTTGTCCCGGCGACAAACAAGATAGGGTCTCTTTCATCCTATGTTAATATGGGCTTAAAATTACCTAACAAATCCCCAAAAACTGTTAATACAGGCATAAGACAGAAAACGAGAAAAATATTGATGTATTGAGTCCATAAGGGTCTCATGCACTTATAGCCACTATGTGCCAAATGCATACAAAAATAGATTTCCGAATCCGGACGTTATCCCATCCTAACTCTTGCATCTTCACGCTTGAAAGCCCCTTAACTAATTCCCATCGATCACCTATCATACCTGCCTAACTCCACGAACAAGAAAAGTTTTATTCCCTATTCTAAACTTATTTGATGTTGGTGAAAAAAGGGAGATTTTTTTATAGATCCATCGCTGTTTATTTAAGGGAATACGAATGGTAATGATCGCGCCTATCATCTTGCCTACACAGAATCTTCTCACAGGCAGTCTCTCATCCGCCCTGCTGCCTTCCTCTGCCATCGCGCCTTTGCGTAGCCTACCTAAGCGATGGAACTTTAGCGATTTTAATTTTATGATGCTCAGCATATGAAACAGAAACACAATATTAAAGTATACACATTCACATAAGTATAAGTTAACAACAACATCTCTTGTAGATAAAATAATCATAGGATAATTGATGAACACAATTGAAGTCCATGGGTTCTGTAGATAAAATAAAAGTCGAATATTATCCTAACTGTACCTTATTCTCTAATGGAGTAAAATAGAATAACCTATCTACGAAACTAACTAACTTAACCTAAAACAATACTACAACCGAAATAAAATAATTTAATCGAATTCTACTTTGATACAGCGAGCGTCACTAACCCCCCCACGGTATTGCACGTCTGACCAGACCTTTGCATTTTCCGCGAAACTTTACGTATTCGTTAACGCCTGCCTAGCATGGAATGGTTTCATTCGGTTAATGTGTATCACATCACTACGTGCCAATCGTCTTCCCATTCTGACCACATAATTACATTCGCTCATCCTTCTAACCACTAGGTAAGGGCCTTTATACAATCTACATAGTTTCATTGTCTTACCCGTAATTCTCCTTGGTGTATACACCATCACCCAATCTCCCGGCTGGAACTGTCGTAGCTCCGCTCTGGCATCATATCTTCTTTTTGTCTGGCCTGGGCTCGTGCGATGTTATCGACCGCCCTGGCCGTTAAATTCCGTAGAAAAATCACCTTGTCTTCTAAAACATTTAATTGGGTATTATTTTCCGTTCGTACGGCTGCATCGGTATCTGAACGCGGTTCCCTACCAAATATTAACGTATATGGCACAATTCTGGTGCTGGCTTGCTCGCTCGTATTGTACGCATGTACCACCATTGGTAGTATCTGGCACCAATTGCGTTGGTCGGAGTTGACTGACTTGGCTAGCATATCTATCAACGTCCTGTTGAACCGCTCTACCAAACCATTCGTTTGTGGGTGGAAGGCTGTTGTCCTAACCGGTTTCGCTCCGAATAATTCTATAGTCTCCTTCACTAGTCTCGCAGTGAAAACCGTGCCCCGATCTGTAATGATTTCATCTATGGCCCCAAACCTACAGAATATCTCCTGTACGAGGAAATCTGCGACTACTTCCGAAGTAACCCTGGGTACTGCCTTACATATCGCATATTTCGAAACATATTCTACCGCTACGATAATGAATTTGTTTCCTCTGGATGAGGTCCTAATCGGGCCTACCACATCCACTCCTACCTTCTCGAACATGCCTCTCACTGGTATTGGCATCATGTGCGCGATCTTATTCATTCCTCTTCTTTCCTGGACAAACTCTACACGACCGTACATATCCTTCCACTCTTTCTTCTGTATCTTTCATGAAGTATCTCGCCCTAAACTTCCCTAAAGTTTTTGTCAACCCTAGATGACCACCTATCCAAGGGTCATCATGTATCTCCTCCATGACCTGATTGAAAAGTCCATTAGGCAGTAGTACTACCTCCTTTATCGCGGCTCCCCTTCTTACTCGCTTACATACCAGGTTGTTCTTTAAGAAGAAGCCTCTATATGTATGCCCTGATTGTAGTAACCCTCTAATTCTACTACAATATTCATCTTCCAACTGTTTATCCAACAATGATGAATGTTCGATCCTGAAGACTTCTAACTCCACTTGATCGTCATTTGTTTTCCCTATCTCCTGTCAACTGTCAATGGGTTTCTGCTCAAGAAATCCGCTACCACATTATCCTTTCCTTTGCAAAATACGATTTCAAAATCCCATTCTTGAATAGCTAATGCCCATCGCGCTAAGCGACCGGTCATATCTTTCTTTGATTGGAGCCAACATAGGGCCCGATGATCCGTCACCACCTGGAACGACGAACCCCAAAGGTACGTTCTAAAGTACTTCAGTCCCCAGACTAAAGCTAAACATTCCCGTTCTGTAGTGGAGTATTTCTTTTCTGTTTCTGATAATTTTCGTGAAGCATAAGCTATTGGATGCATTTTCCCTTCATGCTCCTGCATAAGTGCTGCTCCTAATGCTTCATTCGAGGCATCTACCATCAATCGTGTTATTATTCCTGGATTTGCGTCGAAATATCGCAATATCGGTGGGTTACATAAAGCTTCTTTTATTTGATCCAAGGATTGTTGGCAATCATCAGACCAGGTAAATTTGGATCCCTTTTTTAACAATTTCACCCATGGCAAGGTAATATTCGCAAAATTTTGGATAAATTTCCTGTAGTATGAGAAGAGTCCTAATATCTTTCTAACCTCCTTGACTCCTTTCGGTTCTGTTATCTCTTGGATAGCCTTTATTTTGTTCGTATCAGGTCTTATTCCTGTCCCTGAGATGTGATATCCTAACACATTCAATTCTTTCATACCAAATTTGCATTTTGATGGTTTGAACGTTAAGTTGGCCTCCCTGAATCGTTCGAATAGAGTTCGTAACGCTTGCGTAAACTCATCGAAACGTTCTGCATATACTATAATATTGTCGACGTATACGATCGCATTCTTGAATCGTAAATTTCCGATGGCCTTATCCATCATCCTTTGAAAGACCGCTTGGCTTGTCTTTAAACCAAAGGGAACTACCTTAAATTGATATAAACCTGACGGTGTTATGAATGCCGTCTTGTGTTTTCCCTCTTGGATCACTGTCTGCCAGTATCCAGAATTTAAATCTAGCTCCGCAAAATATCGTGCTTTCGATAAATATGAAACCAGATCGTCGATGGCTGGGATCGGATACGTATCTGTTATTATTTTTTTATTTAATTTCCTGTAGTCTATGCAAAATCGCCATGATCCATCGGATTTCTTTACCAGCACCACCGGAGAGGCATAGGGGCTGCTTGATTCCTCAATTACTCCTAATCTTAACATTTCCTCGACCTGCTTATCGATAATCTCCCTTTGGGTTGGTGAGACCCTATATGGATGGCAACTGATTGGCTGCTCGTCCGTTGTCTCAATATCCACCTTGATTAAGTCGCAACGTCCTAACTGCGTATTATCGAACGCAAATCTATCTTTATTATCGAATAATATTTTCGATATCGCCTCCCTATGTGGCTTCGATAAATCGGTGCCGATTATAAATTCTTCCTTTTTATTCTCAGAGAATTCGTAAACGTTCTGTAGATTTGTAAAGTATACGTAGTCTTGTCGAGATAATGATTGTTCGATCATATTCCTACCTATATCTTTAATGTTAGTATCCATTGATATTCCATAGTCAGGCGTAGGGTTAATCGAATTTTCTAGACGTAGAGAAAATTCAAATTTATTTTGATGTTGACTATCGACCTCATTTGTCATGAACGGCAGTTGACGATCGTAATTGTTTTTCGAATTTGTTGACGTTGTCAAGATGTCATCGGATGACAATGGAATTTTCATTCCTTTCAAAATTATTTTTCCATTGGAAAAATCTAGAATTGCATGATTTTCAACAAGAAAATCGTGACCTAATATGACCTTACATGCTAAATCCTTAACTATATAGAATAGCGATTCGAAGTCCTCATTGCCTATTTTAAAATTATATCTAATCGTTCCTAATATCGGTAATGTACCGCCATTGACCGCTCTCAATACCTGATTTGATTTTAAAATCTCGTATTGGTCTAGCAGGTGCAATGTCTGGTCAGATATGCATGATACCGTTGCTCCAGTATCAATCAAAGCAGTTATATAATTGGTTTTACAATTTATAATTACATAAGGTTTTATATTTCTATTTCTAACTACTAGTGTATTGTCTTCATCTGTCTGGGTCGCCACGTTGGATTGGGCCGCACTGCGCGTGACGTTCACAAGCGCCGCCGAAAGTTTTCCTGTTGGATCCTGGGGTCTTGTGGTGGTAATGTGCGGTTTGAAGACCTGAGGTCGTATCCATGTCTCGATGCGGGGTTTCTTCCTTGGGTGGGGGTCTGAGCTGTAGCTGGTGAGCGGCTCGGCGTGCGAGGAGGTGCTACCGGTGGAGATCTTCGAAAAACTTCAGGTGGGGTTCCATATCTATAGGGTGAGTCCTGGGTTCGAGGGTTGCTATGGCTAATCGTCGTTGGGATATTGGTGGCTCGAACCTCAGTTTTTTCGTAAATGTTTTTCAGCTGTATGATTAGTTTTTTTAATTGGCTCTTGTCTTCTAGGACTGTTGAGCTTAGTTTGTTTTTGAAGAATGGAGTTGTTGATTTTAAGAACTGTACTATAAATTTCTCATCTTCTTTTATTTTAGCTTTATGGGCTAATTCTTGGAGGCGGTAGAAATATTCCAGAATATCTTCACTATATTCCTGCTTCGCGTAGTAGAATTTTTCCTCATAATTTATCTTGGCAGGAAATTCTTCTAGGAAGCTCTTTTCCAAATCCTCCCATTTTTCAATTTCGTCCTCAATTGTTTTGTGGAATGCCAATGCTGGTCCACTGAGATAATTTGGGAATATTGCCAATTTCTCCTCTTCATTGAATTTCTTTATGATGCAGAGTCGCTTGAATTGCTTCAAAAAATCTTCTGAATCTTGTTTGATTCCGTCGAATAATTTGATGTTTATTAAGCACTGTCCTTCCGCCATTTTGTTTTTATTTAAAATAATTTTTTATAAAATATTATGTAATATATTTTTTTATTAATTTGCAATTATTATATTATTTATTTATTTGTTTGTTCGTTTGGTATTTGGTTTTTATTTGTATTGTTTATATTTATATTTGTATAATGTTTATATAATGTTTTGCACGACACCGCACTAAATAATATAAGATAAATACCTGCCCGGTTTTTAGATTTACCGGCAACTTCCTTATTTTTATTGTCGTTACCCGGCGCCTCCACCAAATATAGTATTGCCACTGGGACAATAATGAAAGGCGGATTGTGCTTAGGAGTTCTTGTAATATCTGGAAGAAATAATAATGAGATCACTTCCTAACGCGTTAACACTTCGTTACTCGATTGTGTTGATATCAGGGTCGGGCCCTCTTGGCCCGCTTAGTCGTACGTCTCGCGATAGAATGCGCTCCAGCGAGCGTGTTTGTTTATTTTTCAAAGTATGACAGATTCCCATTACAAACTCGACCATAAACGGCGGCCAGTACTCAAAGAGTTTACCATCGTTACAGTACCTATAAATTTTAAATCCAGACTTTTATCATTAATACCTACACGTACCTACTATTAAGTATTCTGTGTCTACACTATGAATTTTAAACTCCAGACGTTTATCATTAAAATGAAACAAGACAGCACAATGCATTAACCAAGTCGCCAGACCGATTCTTTTCACTCCAACCAGACTGTAATATTTCCCTGAAACACTCCCTGGACCATTTGCACTCGTTTGTATGTGCGGGAGGACGCTTGCAAACTTTGCTCCGCCAAAAGCCTTCGTCAAGTTCCTCCGAGTGAATCGTGATTGGACTGCTAAGAGGAAAGCTCTGAAATACTCCGAATATCTGTTAATGTATGGGAATATTCATGGATGCGTTTACATGAATATTCTCTTTGGGATTCTTTATTGCTTGAGTGTTTTATGATTTATTTTATTTCATTAGTATTATCACGGCGTGGGGGAAATTTCGTGAACACATTTCGGTAATGTTTTAAGTACCATATATAACACTTTTACGTAGACAGGAAAACCGTTTGTTTAAAAGCAATACTGTAAAATACGTTTTGAGCGTGGATAAGAACTAGCGTCTTTCGAAAAGAAGTAAGTAATAGATGCAAGCGAAGCACTTAGTTTGAGATTTTTCAAACGTAGGTATTTATGTAGATATTTCGACGGCTGCACAACTAGCTCGGCGGGCTAGGGGACAACTCGCCCGAAACAAAGTCGCCCGCGAATTTCAAGATTTTTTGGCTGGTCATTGTTCTAACCTAACCTAACCAATATTTTTTCGTCCAGTCGAGTTTAGTCAGTATAATCATCACACAAATATTGGTTAGGTTAGGTTGAAGCGGTGAGGGAACTCAGATTTCCCAAATTTGACATAATGAACGATAAACACTAGCGCCCTGATGGTCTGATGGCTTAAGTACTGGGTCATGATCTCGGGGACCCGGGATCGATTGCCGAGTCGGTCGAGCAAAAGTGTGTTTCGATATTTTGAACATAACTCGGGTTTATGATCACCCCCATTAGGCAAATCTGATCATAGTTGTGATTTGATTTCTATGATAGAGGCCTTTGCCGTGCAGGATATAGGCTTATATTTTATGTTGTAACCATGAGCGAATTTGCCACCTTATACTAAAGTAATTAGTTAATAAGCAATTCGAAAGATTTTTCAGATTAGGCCAGAGAGCATATTCTCACGGGGAGAAAATATTGATTTCATCAGCAATAATTCACTCGAAAATGTTCTAAAGACGGTTAAAAACCACGGTGTCTATCAACCAAACACACTGAGGAAATTTTCTCAGCGTAAAAAGGAACAGTGTGCTTTTGCCTAACATCAACATCTATCTATCCACAGAGTTTACCGATAGACATAAGCACACAAGCCCATAAAAGAACGCCCCAAAGTTTACGCGTTTTCGTGTCATTTCCAACTTTTACAACGTGCCATGTTCCGTTTGGAAATCTCCAGTCCATCGATCTGTGGAAGGGTGAACTGCCTCCTCCGTAATAGACTCGGAAGGACTACTTGTTCCCCAGTTGGGCTGTAACTAGGGATGCGCTGTTATAACCGGTAATGACAGTGCCTTTAACTGTCACAATAATCATATACTGTATTTTTTTCCAAAAAATAAAAATTATGTTATTTTAAAATCCTTTGTCCTTTGTAGCATGATGCAATAAAGAATATTATAATAACTATGGCTAAATAAATTGAAACAACGGCAAATTACATACATTGGTCCTAAACTAAGGCTTTCTCTTGAGCTATGGGAACCAAGACCAAAAGAAGGTTCCACAAACACCCAAACCTAACACAAATATTATTTCATTAACAAACGATTGTGTTGGTGTGGGAATCGAACCCGCAACCCTTGCGTCTCAACCGGCGCTCGAAAGGCTGTGCTAAACGGTTCGTCAAATTATAGAAATTTATTTCAGAGGAATACTACAGTATCTCACTTCTGAAAGTGAATTTTACGATTGTAGTTTGCAGTTGCATTCGAATCGGCCACGAACGGAAATATTTATCACCACAATAGGTACCATACTGTGCCTACCAGTACAATACATACATGGATGCATTAAAGATATTGAGTATTGGGTGTTAAATCTTTTTGTTAGCACATGAGTAGATAACTTACATTAAGCACGTTACGTCGCCCGAGGCTCAGCCTGAAAATCATCGCCGCAGCGGCTTCTAACTGCTGTAGCAAAATTAAATGCTGAAGTTGTGCCTTGCTGGCCGCAAAATCTACACTAGGTACTTATACTGCAATTGCAATGTTTTGCTTTTGTGGCCAGTAAATCTAATTTTAACTATACCCAAAACTGGAATTCAAGACCAAAAAATCGACTACAATGTTGCTACTGCAATAAAATGATCGTACTATACTATACCCCTTTTTTCTAAAAACACTCGCTGATGTAAGTTATTTATTGGTAATTGTGATTCTATAATTAAAAAAAAAAATGTTTTATTAACATTTTTTCATTTAAATACAAGACACTTTAATAAAAACTTAACCATCCGTAATTTTAGTTTTCAAAGATGGTACTGCGCTTGTAACACTTCAGGTGTTAATAACATTTGGTATCTACCCACAACATTTTAACGATGTATGGAAACTTGACAGTTTAGTCTGCATAATAAGAAAAATAAAGCCAAAAAGGTTGGCGAAACCTGAAAACGTCACTTGAAAATGACATAATAAGAGTCATAGATTTTTTGGTCTTGAATTCCAGTTTGGAGTATACCTATTCTTGTGCCTTTAGTGAACCGGTAAATTTGCTTGCTCATCACTAGTTGTAACTATTTTACGGCTGCAAGTCTGATGCTGACGCTTGAAGTTCGAGGGTCCCCTGTTGCATTGTTGTGTCGTTCCTCTACTTTATTGGTCTCTTTGGGTAGTTAATCAAGATGCTTGAGTGTTTGATGTGTTTTTGCTGTGTTGGGTAAGAAATCACGCGCCCAGTTTATGGTCATGTCACACCTAGAAGTATATACTTACAGTATTAGGGAAGTTACTTGATTAGAATTTTATTAGTTTCTATTAGTGATCTCGTTATCTGATCCGTTACACAACTCATAAACTACTTGTAGATGTTGATTGAATTTCTTATTTAGGAAAATTAATTTTCCCAAACTAGGATGCTAGTAAATAATGCACTTAAAAATTCGCCAAAGAGTGAGTGAGGGTACCAAACTGGGGTGAAAGAGGGTTAAAGGTTGGCAGCGCACTTGACTCTACGGCCATTGCAGGTGTCTATGAGTATAGCGGTAATCGCTTACCATCGGGTAATGCGTCTTCTCGTGTGCCACCTATCACATACAAAACCCACGACCTTTGGCGTAAGATGAAACTAGGTTGCACAGCGAGACGCCAGATTACATCAAAAAATGTTTAATACATTTGCACATAATCCTGTAGATTTTTTCTGGCTGTAAATTCTTTATGGCAGTAAAAAGATACCCTTTATTGTTATTATAATCATTTCAAGGATACAAAAGTGTTGACGCCCCGATGGACCCTTTAAAGAAGCTAATTGCATGAGACTGGTCTGTGGGCGCCATCCATCAATCAGGCTTGGAGCGGGCAGAGAATAAAGTTTCTTAAGACGGTAAAACTTTTCGCTTGGTCTGAAAAAGTCTTCTAAACTGCACACAGATGATGTAATTAAACCTTAATTAAATAAATAAATGCACACAACATCTCATACATTGACCTGACTCCGTACTAAGTAGCTTATGGACTTGTGTTACAGATGTCAGACAACAGAGTTGGTCACTTAAGTAAAAATATTTATCTTTATTTTAATGGACAAAAAACTATCCATAATAAGATAATGAGCATCAAGGATAAATGACGTCTCTGAGTGCGGCAGTTAGTCCTAATATCGGTTCCGGATATAGGAATGATTATTATGATGGATATGGATATGAATACGAATGATACCAATAGATGGCGCTGGGCGTCGATTACATCGCGCGAGTGTCTCGCTTTTTCAGTTTACCTTATAAGCCTTGACTTTGACAATGATACTAAGTTATTTAAAAATATCTAGTAAAGAAGAAGATAGATTCTCTTTATTGCAAAAAGTGAACAAAAATTACTTAATAGCTCATTACAAGTTTTGAGCTTGATCAAAGCTACTTATTTTTTAGGGTATTATTATATTATATTACATAGTTTATTTTACAACTATTTATATTTTAATACCCAAAACTCGTATGAAACAGCGTTTTCTGTACTTTCCCTACCATTTTGAGTAACTAGTTTGGAAAGTCATCCTTCATTGTTACAGGGACGAGTCCCTAAAATGTCGACGGATTTTGTTGAGAAGCTAATTGCATAAGACTGGTCTGCGGGCGCCATCCATCAATCAGACTCGCCCGGAGTGAGCAGAGACTAATTCGCTCGTTTGTTTCGCCTCTAAGCCGCGGATACACTGATAGATGTTTGATTACGAGTTCGCTTGCAGTTTAATTGGAAGTTTATCAGTGGAGGATCGGGGTTACGGAGATTAGGCCTGGTATGTTTAGGGCTTGCGCGAAATTGACGCACTGATTACTAAACGAAACTTTTTTTTTATGTGATAGGTAGCAAGCGAGCAGTTGGATCACCTGATGGTAAGCAATTGCCGCCGCCCATGGACACTTGCAACACCAGTGGAGTTACAAGTGCGCTGCCAACCTTTTATCCCCTTCCCCCCGAGTGGGCCTCCGGTACCCTCACTCACTCGGCGAAACACAGCACAGGGGCTGCTGATATAAAACTGAACTGATTATGAACTGAAACGAAAATAAATTTAGCTAGATTTTCTAGTTTATGGATAGGATGCACATGACATAAATGAAACATAGTTGTAGGTACCTAGTTATTTTCATACATTACCATTTAGTTAGGGCAACTGCACGTCATAAGTCGGTCGAGTTGTATTAAAAAAACAATACATGATACAGAGTCCGCTATAATAAAACAAGTTTAGATTATAGGTACTTATAGTATACTGATGCAATTCAACACAAATTAAGATGAGTTCTGCTCCAAAAAAATAACGTTCCTTTAATCGCCAAAAGACTGCTTGCTTAATTTCATAACAATAACTTCAAACAATCAGAGTTCAATGTCCGCTGATAGCACTGACTCAACAACAAGCTGTGACTGGACTAAATATATCCAAGGAAGTAGGTTAATGACTCCCATTCAACCATCACCCCTTCGGAAAGTATCTTTGTAAAGAAACTTTGCTCGTCCATTAAGTAAAAAGAGAAAGTTTTTATTTTACTCCCCTTTGTGAGAGCGCACAGACCTTTTCCTGGATTTCTTCATTTCCATTCTATTCGGATTCGATTGTAGCCGACACATTTACTGGCGGACAAAACCAAATCCAAATAAGTAGGTCTAAGTTTTAAATGGGTTCGTTTTCGTAATGTAAAAAAGTTTATGAGAGTTAGATTGCGCCCGCGGTTTTTTTTGTGCGTTAATCGTCTGCCTTTCAGCTGTCAGTTAGACAATCAACTTTTCGGCAATAAAATCCTACAAGGTGCGAGTATAGTAGTAGGACTACGATCAGAACGCATCTTAGGGATATAGACAGGGGGGCGTTGTACAACATTTTTTCTATGGGAAAATGTCAATCAACACTAACACTTGTAAGGGAAATAGCATTAGTTTACCGGGAGCCAAATATTTAACCATAGGACAACTACATTACCTACTTAATTGACAAAATGTAAAAAAAAGGATTCATTACAGAAGCAATTTCCTTTTACAGCATTCAACTCAACCTCCATAATGGTAGCTCTGAAAACTGGAAACTCTTAGAATTTACCTTTATAGTATCGCAAAAGTATCTCTACAAGGTTCCTTTCCTATTGTCATTTCGGTGCATCGAGAGAATGAGCCTTATGTGGATGGAATAAGAGTGATTAGATGTGGATTTAGTGGCAAATGGGTGTACGAAAAGTTGGCCAAAGTAGTATTATTGGAAATTCCTGGGCGTTCGGAGCATTCGGCGGGTAGGTAGACAATAGTGCGCTGTGATTGCTGGAACTCGGGACGTGAAAGCCTTTCGGAACGTGACGTCACATTTTGTAAGTTTGAAATAACGCCGTATGGATAGATTGCTTGCACTTTGTGAAAGACCTGTTGGTTACGCTTCTCTTTGGATTACATTGTCCTTTAGGTAAATGGATGAATTGCTTTAATTAATACGTTTTCATTTGCGTCAGACGGCTGATAAAGATGCAAACGTAACGGTAAATAAAATGAAATAACATGTTTAAGTGACGTTTTTATGTTTCTTTGTTGCTAATTCAGCATTTTGGCGTGTTAGTCTTCAAATGAAAATAGATTAAAAATATTTAGTAATTTAAAGGAAGATTAACATATCTTGTACAGAATAGAGAAAAGATTTTCCATATTTTTCATTCCATGAGCTCTAAAGAACTAAGTCGGCTCGCTGCCGTCTTTTTCTTCTATGTCGGTTAGTATCACTTTTTTATTAAACAATTATCTAGACTACATAACACTTATAATATTGATTGCACGTGATGTAAATACATCTCTATTACATTATAATCTCTTTAGATAAGGTCACTGTAATCATAAATTGACCTTTTGATAGTATATGACTAGAGTGTTATTTGTGGATCATTATCCATACTACTACTAATTTTTATCGTGGAGCAAATTTCCTAATAATAAATGTACGTAGAGCGCCATCTTTTGGCTTGGCTTAAAAACTAATCTCCCGAAACGAAGTAAGGGCAGGCCACTAATTGCAAAAATGTTGTATAGCATAAATTTTTAGTACTTTTTTTGCTATAATTTTGGTCTTCGTTAGAAAAAAGCAAATTTGCAGACAGGAAATCTCCTTAAAATAAAAATAAATTAACACATTAATGGTATTGGTATACGTGTGAACGACGTACAAACAAATTTTATAGACTATTGTCTTGCTTTAATCAAAAATATTTTAGTAAAATACAGTCATATCTTTGTAACTATGAGATTATTTTATGTGCAACTATTAATATTTTAATATTGTATTGAATAAATTGACTATAAATTCTAGTGGTGGTGGGCCAGGCATCGGTCACTCAAAAGAACTTTGACTAGGGGCAAAAATTTGACGAGGGAATTTCAAAGATTATAGTAACCTAACTTGTTGTCGTCTGTACCTCTACAACTAGCTTTATTTGTATACAATTTGCCTACCTGTTAACATTGATAGCATTCACTTTTGTCTCATTCAATTTGCATGAGAAGTCAATTAGTGAATGGAAATGACCAAAGTTTTGAGACAAAATGGATGGAATGGTTTTATCAACTTACTAGCCGAAGCCTGAAGCAACTCAGCGACTTAGCAACTTAACCCGGTCTCCCCTCGCTTTCGCTCTAAGTACATTTTCCTATTTATGGAGTCAAAATTTGTCAAAATTTCTAAAAGCAACTTAAATTAGTTATTTAAAATTCAAACCGCAGCAGCATCTTTCGCCGGGTCCAACTCGAATAAACTAGCGAAGTAGCAACTCGCATAAAACAAAGTGTCAGTTATTACATTAATAAGGGAAAGGGCCGCAAAAACCCTACCCTTTTTGTTTATCCCCTGGGCTCGCAACTTCCGGGTTGTGATGAAAACACCGGCTTATGTCATGTTTTTAGACGAGATTTTTCTTCGTAGACAGGCACAGAGATCTAAAAATAGACTTAGGTGATGTGTATAATTACGTAGGTACTAACCAAAATCTTACTCATGAATGAAATGGTAAATAACTACATACTACTAATGAAGATATCATTATGAAATGGCAGAACGAAACAGCTGGCTTTGTACTTTAATTTCAAAAAATTAAAGGTCTTAAGCGATATAAATTAGAACTGAACAGACTTAACTAACTTTAACCGACTCACCATACCAAATATATTTTAGGAAGAGCAGAATGTGCTTAAAAGACATTTTAGAAAAGCGATTTAATTGATACACTCGTATGACAGCGTTATCGCATGTGTTTGAATTCGTCTTACTAGTCAAATGATGTCGATTTTTCGTATTTTTGTATGTATCATTCGTTTTGGATGTTATTTTGGCTCGACTTGCGGTCAAGTGATGAAAAAACGCAAAATTCCGTATGACGAACGAAAATGAGTAGAAATCGTCCAGCCAACCAGTTTTTCCTGGTTTCCATAAAAGGTAAGATAAGCCTTTTTCTTGAGAGAATGGGTGGCTTAAAACTTTTTTACTCTTCAAAAAGTGTCAATATTCGCATCCAAATCTGAAGAGGCGCATCCATAAATTTGGACATTCGCGTCGGCCACTAGTGTTTACTCTGATTTATTATGGGTCTACCCGCAAAAACCACAGAACCGCATCGTAAGCGTTTTGTGCCTACGGACTCAGTCCAAACAGTGTCTGCCTACTTTTGTATAATCTTGCTTTTTGTTCTATTGATTTACGACTGTTTTTCATTGTTAGGTCCTATATAAAGTAGATTCTACCCAAACCCAACTAGAAGAAAAACAAAGGTCTTACAGGAGAGTAAAAAGATAAATAAAACCTTAGTATAATTTTCGGAGAGTTGATGTTCTTTTTGAGAAGTGGAAAAAAGTTTAATCTTTCATTACAAAAAATCGCACGCATTTTTAATGTCTTTTTTCTTACTTTGTCGCAGCTATTTTTCAATATGCAGCTACTGCCCCTATTTACTTTTGGGAAAATTTATTCTTACCCAAGTTTAAAAAAAGGTTTTTTCCCATACATCATTTAAAATGCTCTCATTTTTGGAATATTCGTAAAGATACAGCTACCTTCCTTGATATTTTTTTATTTATAATCAACTCAGGATGGTTTTCGATTACGTCTTTTCGCATCCCAAAATACTCGACTTCTACGCAAAAGAAAAAAATATGAGTAAATAGAATCTATAATGGGTTTCCGAAATACAACAAAACGCGTTCTCATTCAACACACGACGTTGTTTCCAGGGACCGACAACCGTGAAATTAACTTTCAGTGGAAATCTGTTCGGGACTTCACGGAAAAATGCACAGAATACGACAATGGACTGGCATATGTACTATTATTTTTATTCAAATGCAGAGTTCTGACAAAGCTGTGAAAATATGAATTACCTTGGGGTCTGTTGTTCTTTGCCACCTACCTACAGGGTGTATCTGTGAACATTTACATCCCTTTAACCACGAGTTTGACCAACCATTCTGAATAACAATAAAATTGTTCTATGACTTTTGAAAAAAAAAAACATCTTTTCATACTAAGTCGGTCACGTGACTTGGTCAGTTTGTATGGGGAGACGAACATTTTTTTCGAAGAATTTGGAAAAGTTATTGAACAAATAATGTTGTTCAGAATGGTTGATAGAAGACGTGGTTAAAGGGATGTAAATGTTCACAGATACACCCTGTATAAAACAAGATATGGAAAAACTTGTCTGTGTAAATTTTGGCAGATTTGAAACCCCAGTTGTGACCTAGTGTTTACAGTGTTTTGAGACATTGTAAAGTGGAATGATTTATGAACATCCCTTCTTCTTCTGTGTTGTGCTTGTGTATTAAGAGTATGGTTTATATGTTATAGGAAGTGTAACTAAAATGAACCTCAATTAAACCAGAGATCCAGCTCAAATCACCGTTCAATATTGACCATAGCAAATAGCAGTTGCGAACCAGTTACGTTTCTCAGATCACTTGACATTGGCAGAATTAAACGTGTTCATCATCATCATCATCATCAGCCTATCTCAGCTGGACACAGGCCTCCCCCAATATTCGTCATTTCACCCTGTTTTCGGCGAGACGCATCCAGTCTATACCAACGGCTTTACGCAGATCGTCACTCCATCTAGCCGGTGGCTGTCCTACACTACGCTTCCCGAGTCGCGGTTTCCACTCAAGAAATTTTCTACCCCAACGGTTGTCAGTTCTTCGACAGATATGGCCAGCCCAACGTGTTCAAGACTTGCTAAAACAACCCAATAAAAGTGGGAAATATAGAATTAGTGACAGTATCATAAATGTACCAAAATTAATTGTAAGTTATGGTGGTTTCGCTAAAGTTGGTGCCGAATTTTTCTTAATGATATTGAAGAAAATATACAATTGCAATATCAATTCACAATTTTATTAAACGTACAAATGAATTAAACATATAAGTTGTATAAACAAGGAACTTTACCTACATTTAACCTATTTTAGATCCATGTTAAAAGATCACACATTTATCAATAAGTATCACAATAATATTAAAAATAATCTTACATTACACACCAGATCCATATTGCATACACTTAAAATTCAAGTTAACTAAGCTTATAAAAACTGTAACTTATTATAGACACGTCTTAATTTATGACTAATAAAAATATTTAATGAATCATCGTCTACCAATTTGTTTACTAATTACATTACATAATTGATTATTACGACTACTACTTATAATAAAATTATATTTTTACATAATTGGTTCTGCGTACCGCACTTAACGAATAATTAATGAATTAACTATGGCATACTTACATCAGGTAACTATTTTGTAGGTTAGTTTTCCTATATATTTTGTTATAATATTATCAAATCAATATTTAATCGTACCTACGTATTTAAATATCTTATTTAACAATCGCTATGTTTTATTTTAGGAGATATCGCTATGTTATATTTGGATTCACTATTTTATATTAATTTTTTTTATAATATCTTATTAACCAAAAATATTTGACTATGTCAGTATTCCACAAAGAAATAAATCATTTTAATACAAACAGATATTAAAAGTTTATTTTCAACAACTACGGAAAACTTGCCTGAGACTGTTATATACGAATCATTCTCATATTAAGTAACACATTTTATTAATATGACTAATCATTATTAAAATTAGTATTAAAAATATGTCACTTACATTACGTTACTGTAAACAGTTTTTATAAATCAAAACGCTGTAGCTTATTCATTGACATAGAATTTTAAATGCATGCATTATTATACAAAATTACCTACATACACACAGACATACAGAAATATTATTTTAAACATAATTCTATTTGTCATTTTCTTGGGATTCGGATTCTATGCTGCCTAATTTACTTACCTTAATTAAAATTATGACTTCTATTATTTAGTAGATAGACGTTTGCATCAGACTACCTAATAAGATTTTTTTCTCTCATTTAAAACGTAAAAGGAGTTTAACAAAATTGGATAGTCTGATTTGCTCTGCAATGGATAAGAAATAATTTCTTATATCTGAAATAGGGATACTCTATCAGAATATAGGACGATTCTTTCTTCTCCACCGTACGCATACCTAAATTGCCCAATCGTTCAACGAAAAAGCGTCACATTAAAATGCTTTGGAAATCAGATATTTGGCTCAAAAAGGTCCCTATTGTAACTGGATATTGTTCTCAGGTGCTTCAAACGTAAATTTCTACTTCAAAGTTGAGTGGATGATGCCTTTGCCCCTTCATCCTGACTGTGACGTAGGGGTATCCGACTCCCCCCTCGGTAATGTTGGCACTGGCATGGGAGAAGTCGTTGTCAATAGCAGCTATTCCCTGAAAAAAAAAAAATTTACCTTATTGAAGTAAAGTAAAGTATCAGCCTATAATATTGTCCCAGTGCAGAACAAAGGACTCAATCATAGAAATCAAAGACATTGCAACTATATCGGGATTAAGCTTAATATCCACGCTTCCCTAATGCGGATTGGTGATCACAAACCCGAGCTATGCTCGAAAAATTCTAACGATACTTTCGATCGACCCGGGAATCGAAGGTCTCAAAGATTATGGTCCGGTATTTACACCTCTAGAAGTCTAGACCAACGGCTCATTAGTTTCAAGGAAAGATATAAGCGTAATAAGGGACTAGCTTTGAAGTGAAGCGCAAAGAGATTAGGCCTTTAGTTGTCATTAGGTTCACTCCACATAGCATTTCATCAAAACTAACGCTTGGGAGCCCGGGTATGCTTGGACCATGGTACAAGAAGTATGGTCATTATATGAAGGGCCTTTCGTAACCCTTTGACAACGGAACCAGGCCAACGGATAATGGTTCCCAGTAAATCCTTTCGTATATATTTAGCACGCAGTTCAATTACCATTAAAATATACTAAATTATTATAAGAGATACTCTAATTGTGTTTGCCCGCAAAGCCAGTCAGACTTGGGCTATAAATATTTCCTTTCAAAAGCACTTAATACATAGGTGTAACATTTAGTCGTTACCGGACGTGTACCTATTATTTAGAAATGCGTTAAAATTAAAGGTTGAAGAGGAATTGAACAAGTTACCCAAATAAACACTGCTGATATAATCTAAAGTTTGAAAAAATGAAAGAAAAAAATAAAACAGGTTTGTTGACCACAGCTAAAATAATTAAGGGAGAAGTGTTAAGATCTATCGGTTTGTGCGAACACATCTGGCCCAAAATTGTTTTATTTAACTACCTATATCAAGATTTTTTTTGCGCGCAGAATAGTAGCTACGCTAAAAAGGGGTTATATTGCACTTTAATTTTTTGTGCAATTTAATAAACAAATAAATTATAAGAATATTCATAAAGTTACACGTATGGAGACGCACAGTTTCTATGATTTCTTTTGATCTCAACAACATGCTTTTATAAATCGCAATCATATCAAAAACTCAAGTGAGACCAGATTATAATTAAGTTCCTTATAAGATTAGTATATTAAACAGTCTCATAATTGTTTTATCAGATCATCTTCGAATGGTCAACATTAATGTTAATTTAAGAATTAAGGAGCCATATCAACTCACTAATGTTATTTATATGTTTATTTACAAAGTAGTCATTGATTAGTGATTACCCTACTCATGAATCGAATATCATTAGGTATACATAATTATATAATGCCCCAATGGGCTCCAATCGAAGATTATCGTTGTATAATAGATTTGTTGCTCAACTAATTAGCATTACCAAATAAGTTACCATGTCAAGGATGGGTCCAAAGAATGCGAATGGAATGTTGACTCTGTTGCAAAAATGTCTAATTTTGGCCTATTACCTTCTTTCTTGCATTAATATTCAATTAATAGAATGAATAACTAACACTAATTTGTATGCAAGAATTTCATTGCATATCTAGAGGTCCCGATGAACACTTTTGTTCTTCCGATATAGAAGTTTCAACTTTTAATCCCAAGTGTCAAGTATGGTGTCTAAAATAGCTAACTAACTCTTATTATCTTAAAATGTTTCATGATCATGCATCATGTCATAACATCAGTAATTCTAACTTCTACTATCCAGCCATTGATTTTAGGGATTTCAATCACAATCCTAATTCTAACTTCCTAACTAATATTATATATGCGAAAGTAGCTCTGTATGTCTGTCTGTCTATTACTCTTTCACGCCAAAAGTACTGAACGGATTTGAATGAAATTTGACTTTTGACAGCTCACCGCTTAAAAATGCTACCCAAAGATACTATTCCACGCGGACAAAGTCACGGGTAACAGCTAGTAGATTATAATTTATTCAAGGTTCATTATATTTTGTATTGTGTAATGTGAGTTCTATGAGTCATTATGATAATAGTAAAATACAGTTCGGTTCTAATGCAACTGTGTAAACTGAAATAGTTCATCGTATAAATACGTCAATAATCAAAATACCTACTAGTATTATCACTGCTTTTGAGTTGATCAATTGAAATCAAAAACAATCTACCATATTCAAAAAAAAAGTACTGTGCTAACAGTAACATTCATATTTGAACTAAAATTAAATTATTATTTTTACCTTATACATTACTAGCGGCCGCCCGCGACTTCATCCGCGTGGAAAAGTAACTTTTTACCCCCCTTTTAACCCCTTACAACCCCTTTTCGCAATAAAAAGTAGCCTATGTTCTTTCTCAGGGTCTAGATCATCTGTATACCAAATTTCATTTAAATCCGTTCAGTAGTTTTGGCGTGAAAGAGTAACAGACAGACAGACAGAGTTACTTTCGCATTTATAATATTAAGTACTAGCGGCCGCCCGCGACTTCGTCCGCGTGGAAAAGTAACTTTTTACCCCCCTTTCAACCCCTTACAACCCCCTTTTCGCAATAAAAAGTAGCCTATTGTCCTTTCTCAGGGTTCTAGATTATCTGTATACCAAATTTCATTTAAATCCAGTTGAGTAGTTTTGGCGTGAAAGAGTAACAGACAGACAGACAGACAGACAGACAGACAGACAGAGTTACTTTCGCATTTATAATATTAAGTATGGATGGATAGTATGGATACATGAACTTTGGAAATTGACCATTTTTGTATGGACGTTGGACCAAGTACTGCCCAATATTGAAGACACAGTGCACAATGTTCAAAACTCAATAGATACGAAAAAGTCCATCTTTATCAAAAAATAAACACGTGGATTAAGTATGTAAGTGTTTTTTTCTCCATGTATCTACCTATTTTATTTTCTTTACAAAAGATCTTAACACAATCAGTCTTGACCTCGAAAAAGAACCAAGTAAAGCCAATTAGGTATGCTAAAATGCTGATAATACGAGCTAAATATGAAAATTAGATCCAGTAAACACTAGAACTGAGATGTTGAATCAGTTTTTTTTACTTATGCATTTTGATTAGCTTTCAGATACCTTGTTATTTAACAATACGTGTAATGTACTCTGTGAATTTACTGCTAGTTAACTTGAAATATATCGTTTACGGATGTTTTGAATAAATTAAATAATAATAATAATTAATGCTTCGGAAAGGCGTCGCTTTTGTTCATATAGCAGGTCGATTTACCACGAACCACGCCAGATGGACATTTTCGTATTTATTCAGTTTTGAAATTTCAATAAGGGCTGCTCTCATCAGCCCATAATGATAATTAGAAAGAAGAGAAGAATAACAATAAAAGATGGTAAATGCAAAATTGACTAGCAACTCCGATGGTTTTTAACCTTGATTCTTGGAATTCTAACATTTTTTATCAAATAAATTCTTGGGAAGAAATTGAAATCCGTAATCATAGACTCACTATAATAATGCAAAACATTGTCATCGGAACTGCATTGAAAGAGGAATGTAAATTTATTTTTTGCTTATTATGAATTCATTGCTAACTATAGACCGGTCAAAACATAAAAACATGATTTATTATAGACGGCGTATTGAAAGCCAACGTTTCAAATTACTCGGGATTGTGTGTCGTTAAAATGTTAAGTTCCAGTAGCTAGCACTAGTGTTACGCAATCAAATGCACATAAAGCCCAAATAATAGGCAATTTTATTATACAGAAACCTTAACCTTTTTATATAGGTTCGAATTTCTGTATGAAGTTTTTTTATGAATTATTTTGATATCCTATCCTACCCACTAAACTAGTAGTAGAAAATAAAATAACAGCTTCAACATTTTGTTTATGTTAAAATTACGCTCAGTATCAATTACCTTGATAATTCTTTTCTCCGGATCCGTATACGTCATCGTCTTTATTCTCTTCTTAAACGGTATCGCAAAGTCCTTGATCCTCTGATGGAAGACCATCTTCTTATGAACCGTATCACCAACAAACATGTCTGAAGATGCGCACGCACACCACAAACAAGAAAATAGAATTACAAACGGCACAGCACGCATTTCGAACTCATTTCACATAATGCACAAGCATGCTGATCGACAACACGGAGCGGGGAGCAGACGACGAATGGCGATAACCTCCGCCGATAAACGTTAATGTTGAGGTGACTACGACACCCGACAAAGTCGCAACAATAACTTCAGAATCGACCAAAATGCGAAACTGGTATTTTAACGACCGATTCCGAATAGTAGCTAATGCTGTTTGAAGTAGAACTTTCTATTCAAATGGTGCTGTCGAAAGGTCGTAATTTGTTTGTTTTATCGGCTTGAATGGGACAATGGATAAACATGTACATTTGTTGTCATAACTACTTGGCTAATTATTTTATATTTTGATTCGTGTGAACGGAAACATTGAATTTTAATCTATTTGGAATTAATATTGTTAGATGCCCATGTTTGTTAGGTGCTATTCCATGTTTAGCTAACGTTTGGAATGTTTGCTGGTAGGTAGCTATTTGAACATTATTTTCAAACGATAGAAGAAATTGAGTTAGCATTGGATGTTCATATCATCTTTTTAATTTAAAAGCTAAATTATTTTCAAATTCAATAACTACTAATTTTTAAATTAATTATTTCGACACAATAACACATCAACCTCCATATTTTTTCTATTTATGTGATAGGTAGCAGATGAGCCGACGGATCACCAGATGGTAAACGATGGCCGCCGCCCATAAGCGACCTTTAACATTAGTAGAGTCACAAGTGAGCTGCCAACCTTTACCCCTCCTTTGGACCTCCGGTACCCTCACAATCTAGCAGGGTAGATTTTTTTAAATATGCCGCGGATTATTTAATTAACAACGCGCGATTTATTTACAATGGCTTTTATATCCACACAACTATGATTTATGTTAACCACCACAAATGACAGATGAATTTACAAAACTTAAAAAAATAGGCTTCCAGGTAAGTATTGGGAAGTTGACAATTAAGAAACATAATTGTACTTTATTAAAAGGCACGTCATGTCTTTTACTTGTTTTGACCAAAAATGGAGCATTCCAATTAAATTATTTGCCAACTTCATGGCTCTTTGAGTAGGTAGTCGCAGTGAACTACTCATTTCTTAAATTACAGTCATGTCCTTGTTTCTGGATATTCAACAATTGAATCAGTTTTATCGCAATTTGGATGATTGATGGACTCAAATCGATTACAAAAAGATAAGTTTACGAATTCATTAGTCATAGTGCTTACTATAAAATGTGTTATTTAATCGTATCATTGATTGATTAATGAATGAACAAACAATTTTAACAAATCAGCAAAGGGTTTAAAATATCATCAAGGATGTGTTTAATAACAAAACAGAACGTGTACGATCCATTTGGTTTGATTTCCCTGATCCAAGGAAGTATTGCGAAGATTAAACGGCCATTGTCATAATATAAATATTATATTCCCCAAATCCATGATCATCCGCCGAACTTCTTTTGTTTCTTGCAAAGCATAGTCATTCTAAGTGACGTCATACTAATTTACTTAACGTCACGGACCTATGACGTGTCGTGTAAGTCTAGATGATAATTTAAGAGTGACGTACATAAGTGCCTTACCATAGAATGTTATGTATGTACCTACGTCAAATATATTTTTATCGTCACAAAGCTAAAAGTCCCAATGATGATGACGTATACACGTGTCCTATTACCTATGACGTACTCATAAAAATCCGTTCAAAACGACTTATCTTTTAGGTTCGTGTGTCGCGTGTTCAGCTAATGTGTACTTTTTTTCTTTGCAATTTAACTTACATTGACTGGCCTGTGCATTTTTAGAACATAAAAAATCATTAATCTTTTAGAAGATTGGACCAAAAATAAAAACGTGATGTTTTCATTCAATTTTAGAATAGCGAATATCGTAAAAATAACAATCAAAGAAAGCTAAATGCAAATGCCAAATTAAAAATATGAGTTAGCATGAATTGTATTACATTTCACCGTGAGGACAAAGGGCTATATGATTCGGGAAAGGGTTACGTGGCGGTTTAATTTGGATTAATCGCTTGCCTGTCGCCTCGCCCTTTCAACCTGGCGTGTAATTTCCAAATAAAGCATAGGAAGTCCGTTGTTTCCATAAATCAAGTTAATTCCGAATGTTTGTTTGTAAAAGGTTCGTTTGAAGCTACAGATGCTTTGATATCTAATGTATCAATGTTGGTTTGTTTAGGCTGTCGTATGTGTATGTCAACGGTTGAATCTTGCATCACTATTTAGCTTTGTTACACCTATAAAACTTGCAACGTCCTATTAATAGACGTGTGATGTGTAAATCAGACCATTTTCATCAAAACAAATATATACTTATATACTTCTACAAATTTTGCCTTCAGTAGCGTTAATGTATTTTATTTAGTAGCTGGTTTTTAAATTGAGAATTTGGAATTGTGCATTACATAAGTATCTTTTAGGGATGTTAGACTAATGAAAAAAAAATAGATTTAAAGAAAATACTACATGCTCGTTTTGCCTTCTTGCAAAAACGAAGAGGTTACGGTTAATTTTTGTAGACATGTTGCCTGTATTCTGCAGATAGACTGCATACTTAATGTAAAATAAGCAAAGAAATGACTGCGCTTAAAATATAAAATGAAAATAAAAATAGCGTCTGTAACTTCAGCTATCTTTTTTTTATAAAAAATGTCCACGCAGATCTTAGTTTCCATCGGCAATAAATATCTTCCTACATTGACAGGGGCAGAGCTGTCGATCGCTCAGCGGGTGCCTCGCTGGCTAAACCCGGGTTTACTCTAGTCTTAGCCTTTTTTATCTTTATTTCTTTCTCCTAGAAGCTACTTTTTCTTTTTCCGTTTTTGTCGTTATAAATAATAGCCATGTTTTTAAAATTCTGAGTTTGTGATGTACAAACTTGGGAGGATAATAATGACTAACTGGAAAGTCGTATTATAATTAAAATACAAAGCTTACATTACCTTCTGCATATTTTTATTTTAGAGATAATGGGTAAAATTCGTCTAATTAAGCATTCCCGCCCGGTTATAATTAGTATAAATAAAAGACTTGTAAAGGGGTATAAATGAACCAAAGGCAGATTCAACTTTTAAAACCCTTTTTTTAAATATTAATACCCCTGGATCAAATCAAATAGTAAAGGAATACACGTTGATATTTAAAAAATACTAGAAACCAACCACACGGCATACGGCCTTTACGACAACTGGCCGGTTATAAAAAGGAAAAAATTGATTGTCAATTGTTTTGTGAAAAATTAACTGTAAATTGGAAAATAAAATAGAATGAAGAAGATATTTGCGGTTTTCATTGGATAAAATAAATAAGTAAAATCTATAATCCGAAATAATAAATAATAATCCGAAGTAGACACTGGGCCTACACTTGGAATTCACGTACTTTATTCAACTATTTTTTTTTCTTAACAGGTAGGATAACTTGCATCAAAAGACCAGTTTTTGTCTGTTGAAAATATTTTTACGTTTTTTCATTATTTACCAATCAGAATATGATTGGGGCTATTTAATTAATTCATTGCCACTTTCGTCCAATTGAATTATTTGCATTTCAAATATTTGAAACACAACATATCCTCACACGAAGCTATCACTTTCAAAAGCGGAACCTACAAGAGACAGCGGGTAAATCCCGTCTAAATCAGACGATCCCGCCCCGCTGTAAATAAGGGGTGAATAAACCGGGGCAGCCCAGTCGATCCTTTTTTCATTGCACTGGTTGATATATTTCGTACGGAGGAATATTGGGTTTCCTTTAAAATGCTTTTGTTTTCTACCTTGAACATGTTTGTGTCCTATAGGGTAGAATGTTTTGATAGATTTCATTAGCTAGAGCAACAAAAAAAAATAATTAAGCAAACACAAAACCTTCATAGTGTAGCTTCTTAACAAAGTTAAGGTTTTTTTTGACATTACGATTCTTGATACAACTGTCGACTACTGTAGACCAGCGTTTCCCAAAAGCCGGGTCGCGACCCGGTGCCGGGCCATGAAAATGAAATAACCGGGTCGCGATATTTTCGACATATTTAAAAAATGAGTAATACCTTACTTAGATTCTTTAGTAAAAAATAAGAAACAGCTGCTGCATACTTCGCGCTAACTAAATAGTGACTAAATGCTAAAATGTATTTATATACCTAGTACTAATAAACAGTTATACTATTAATAAATGTATATTGGAACCAGCTTGTGTTTGAAAGTACTTAGTGGGTCACGAACGGTCTTGGCATAACAAAGTTTGGGAAACACTGCTGTAGACTACACTCTACTGGTATACGGCAAACCTTAATCAGCTTATGATTACTTATACCGGGCCTTATTATGAATTATTCTAAGTTAAATAAATAAATGGGGCCCCGGCACACAAACCTCATTACAAATTAGTATAATTAAATAAAGTACTCCTAACATATTATAATATTTACCTTAATTTGCGTCAACTACAAAGGAAAAAGTAATTTACGCTAAACTATTGCTTAATTCTTATCGATTTTTAATTAGCACCTCACGTGATGTCATGTCTCCACGTGGGCCAATTTGTAGCTGTTAACTTCTTAGTAGTTAAGTTTCTTATGATAATTTCCAAAAGTATAGAACAAAATATGTTGTTCAGAATTATTGGTAGATGTGCTAAAGGGATGTAAATGTTCACAGATACACCCTGTATAGCACCAGTTGGCAACATCGTCGATATGCATGTTCCCTATATCTACCAATTCATTTGCAACCCACACGTAAATAATGTTAAACCAAAACCATGCAAAATATATTGGAAACCCCTGTCCGTTTAATCCTTTCAGAGACATGGGTTAACTCGATCTGTGCCCCACTTCCTCAGGCATAAAGGTCATATTTTGGTAGTATAATCACAGTACAATATAGCCAGCAGCAAGATATACCTAAAAGAGTTTTTTACAAGTAGGAGTACCTACCTACGCTTACCTAGATCATTATCCAGTCTGATAGTTATAACGAAGAAAGAAGAAACTGCCATCTGACCATCGCATTTTTTTGACAGAGGAACTAAATCAACTGGATCATTTAGACATTCTGAATAGTTACCAATCAATCAATCGGGGCAATCGTCACCTATCACATAAAAAAATATAAATATGCTGCCAACTTATTAACCTTCTTTCTTTTTGTTTTTTTTTTATTTTTTTTATTGCTGAAGTAGGCAGACAAGCATGCGGCCCATCTGATGGATGATCTTCCGATTGGGCCTCCAGTCACTCGAAAAAATACAGTGTGTGAAACAGCGCACGCCGGTCTTCTGTGAGACCGTGGTATTGATCGTATTAGGAAAGTCCAGTGGTGATGGGCTTGATCGAATTCAAAACTTAAGACCAGTTTGGAATGTATAAGTTCAAAACCACACCCATATCTCACTCACTGACTATTGTAGGACTATGCTGTGGTATACTTAATGCGATTCTTTAAGTCCACCAAGATTGGGTCCTGACTATTCAATGTGTACCCTACTTATTGAATCACTTGATCCCTCTAAATGTAATTGAAAGAAAAGCCTCCCGAATACAATATGGTCCCGATAAGCGCCATAAAAAATAAACGTAGGCTTTGACGTAGATTATTATGGGATTTCTTCGAGTTTCAGAGAATAAGACTTCAAAGGCAAGTTTAGATTTACCTACGTGTTTATGTTACTGGATTATTGGTATATATTCGTGAATCCGTTCATAGTTTCTCAAAAATATATTATGAAACTTTATTATTAATAGTTTTACACCTAATATAAACCTCTTTTTTTGGGTTGCTGCCATACCTATTTGCTCACGTGTTCTTCTTTAATCATCACAAAATTGACTTCGTATTTTTCTATTGTTTGCTGATTTCTATTAGTTTTTTGTGCAGTTTGGTCTGTTTGTGTACATTATTGTGTCGTGTGTGTTAAAAAAAATCTTATCAAAACACGTTAGAATATTCTCTAGAATTAACTTCTAACTTTACTGCCACTTTCTTAAGTGCTTCTTTATTTGGATCTTCCAATACAATTTTGTCTATGTAAATCATTCAAATATGCATTTTACAGTCATCTTCATCTCAAAATGGAGAAGCGTACAAGCCCGCAGATAATAATTTCCTTTCAAGCCTTCATTACTCTCCCCAAACCCAAAATGCATTGGTTCAGGCGAATGTAAGCGCATAATCGCCTTACGTCGATAATGACTGACAGAATCATTGGTTCCCCTCAAATATACCCACTAATGGAACCACTAAACCAGACTCGATCTGTGGATCTAATGATATTCACCTTCTTGGAAAATCGCTTCCTTCATCCATACAACGCGCGTTTTCCGTAGAGCCACAGTGGAAACTTTACCAATGGTTCGGGATTTGTCTTAGAACCATTTACCGCCGAAGCGGAGTGGTGTGTAAGCATAAGTTATTTAAAAATCTGATATCTGTAACCTTGGTCTTTGTAAATAAATAAAAGTAGTTTAATATGGGTTATTATTCAAAATGACCTTAGTCTTATAAAAGTTGATGCTGAGGTAGATCTAAAAGCTAGGCAGTCAAACTCATTTGGCGCACTCCATTTGCTCCTCGGTTGGAGGTTCGTCTCCGACGGCACCCGAAGTTCCCACAACCGGTCCGTTAATGTTTTGGTAATGTTGCATTTTTAAATGCCATATTACTCGTATATATGTCGATTATAATATGTATAGACTGTAGACTGTGAATCTACAGATGGAGTCTGTAAACTTCAACAGTTTGCATCAGCAGAGGAATCACCATGAGTTATCCACACGTCTTCAGAGAAACCAACAGTCGACCAATCTTTAGAAACCTTTGATCTTTGCCAATACGAATGCATCCCACTCCAGTGTGATAGGAGGTCACTGTCTATGTGTACAGGAGGCTTAGAAACGGTTAACTTTTTGTACTGAGAACTTTTATACTGTGGTAGACCGAATGATACTGAGGGCGTTACCATGGCGACGGGACTGAGCTCATGTGGGCTTGCAAAACTTTAAATTATATTACCAGTGCCGAACGTAAAATATCTTCAAAGCCCATAGGCTTCGAGGCTTCGATCAATCTTTTGTAGTGAAATCTAAGAAATTCAATTTGGTTTTGTGGAGTCATCAAGTGGCGCAGTGAAATCCTTTGAGGGTTTTAATCAGCTCACTCTAGATAAGTGATTTGCTGAAATATCTTACCATATTTAAGTAGATGCTGTTATTTATACTAAAAGATTGTTTTTTCTATTTAAAGGAAAAAAAATCTTATAAATATTTTTTCGTTTTTTAAGTAATAGGTAATTTAACTCTCTTTTTATGTAGGTGGCAGACGAGCAGACGGATCACCTGATTACTATCTGCTTTTTTTAATCACCATTCCCCCTATTGGACATCCGATACCCTCACTGACTTGGTGAAATACAGCACATAGGCGCTGCTTCACACCGGTCTGCTGTGAGGCCCTATGACTCAGGACAAGCCAGCCCAGCATGCCGAAACGTAGCTCTCCCACGGTCAATGATACTCCTAGGAAAAATAATAACGTGCTGTTTTAGATTTTTGTGGTCCCCCAACGCTATTTTTAACCTTTGTTTATCAGAGAACCTTGTGGTTGAAATAGTGTAGGCATTTTACGAGTATTTAGTAAACAAAATTGAAAAAATCTATTAACTATTTATAACCTTTATCCAGTCAAAAGTTTGTTCGAGTCAGGTAGGTACCTAGAGGTTACGCATACTGAATCTTAGTACAAGAAACGATATTAAAATCGAAAAGTACCGCAATTTCCTATAAAATAGATTGTTTCTCACCCACCTTCCTATCCATTTTGCTGGAGAAAATAAGCAAGCAGAAAATTATTCAAATTTTTCTTTTAAGGAAATTCATCCCAAAACATCCGCAAAAAATTACAATAGATAATTCGATCAATTTATACGGGGAGGCCCTTTTTAATCCCGGAAGATGGAATTATGGGCTCTCCACGAAAATCTGATACAACGCAAGATGCGGGACATGATACTAAAAACTATAGGTTTTTTTTATATATTTGAAACCAGCTGCGCCCCACGTAGTGATAGAATTAGATACTTACAATTATTTGTGATATAAATGTTTATAATAAAATAATGAATGAAATTCATATTTGCTATCGTGATCGTGTCAGATATTATGAGATCGGCAGGAGATCGAAGGTCGCAGACATAGGCCAAAGAATTATGTAGCTCACTTGAGCTTGAGCTCAATGCCACTTGGCAATGATCTAGTGATGGTCGCGGGAATTCCTTAGATGAGGGTGGTACAGGACCGACCTGTGGAGAGAACATTGGGGGAGGCCTATATCTAGCAGTGGATGTCTATATGGCTGAAATAATGATGATGATTATTTATTTTTAAATAAATAATGATGACATGTAACATAGAATGGTATATAAATGATTTATTCAGTGCAGCAGGTTACGACTAAACTTTAACGGTGTAGAGGAACTAGTGTTGCTGATATCAGAGAACATGTAATTTTTTCCAAAGCAAACATGAAATAGCATTGATAAACCTAAATATTATTCCACTGCACCCTCGCCGGAAGGATATCTCGAGTCGAGAGGCGCTCGCAGTCGGCATAAACAAAACCATTACCATCAGAACTACGGCGTAGATCGTGTTAATGGTCTTATGTAACGGCTATGGAAAAATGGACGAAAACACAAGTAGAGGAAAACGATCATTTTGATATTTATTCGGGAGGTGAGGAAGCGATAAAAATGAAAGATACGCCCGATTTTCGAATGTTGCTAGTTTTGCTGGAAGTTAATGGTGATCGAAATAATCTTCTTCAATTTTTTCACTCTATATCGGTATAAAAATATTTGAATGGTGCGCTTAGTTGACCGCTACACCATACATGAAGTTAGTGTGTCCTTAGTTGACGGTGGCATGTGAACGTTGGATCGGATTATGCAGATGAAAGAAGAAAGTTTGTAACTTCTCCTTTAATGAAGTTAAGTTAAATTACAGCGTTTAGTTTAGAAGAAGTCTTTCCTCGATTGCAGTTGATAACGATGACTATGAGAAAAGTAATGAATAAATACAAAACAACGTAGTTAAGAAAAAATGTTGACGCGTGACTTTACGGTGTTAAACCGTACAAAATCAAAATGTACATTTTCCTAACCCGGTCCAGTTTGTACCGAAGCTAATGAACTATCTATCAAATAGTCACCCTAAAAACATGGTATGTCCATCCATGCTAATGTTCAAACTGAAGCATTAAGCCTCTTTTGTCGAACATTCCGATGCTTAACCGAAATCGTTAACAAACTAAGAGCGAACAGCGTTAATTGACCCCTAGGCATACCCTATAGGGGTATCCTAGCGTACCATATAGCTGTTTGTGGGTAAACGTTTGGCCATCGGATTTACCGTACCTACGGATAATAGCCGTTCGTTTAGAGTTGACGATCCGATCACGTTCAATTTGGTTCATGTCGGAAAAATAAATCGTGATTACACTGTGGCATACACTTACTTAGGTTAGTAGTCAAATTATTTGACTAAGATGGATATGTACGGTATTCATTGGATCACTAGAATGTCATTGGGCTTAAAGGAGATTTGTTTATCTAAATGATGGTTCAGTTTAATGTGTTTGTTGTTCAGTTTCACGCTATTTGTTCAGTCAGTCTCAAATGTTAAGTGTTTTTTTATGTGATAGGTAGCAGACGAGCAGGCGGATCACCTGATGGTAAGCAATTGCCGCCGCCCATGGACACGCGGAGTCACAAGTGCGCTGCTAACCTTTCATCCCCTTCCCCCCGATGGGCCTCCGGTACCCTCACACACTCGGCGAAACACAGCACAGGGGCTGCTTCACGCCGGTGTTTTTATATAATAACATCACTCTCATTAAGTAGTATCGATCTTAATTTTTTTAAGTTCCTTTTGGTAGGTACATTTACTATACTCTTTGGTTTGCAGGCAGCTAGCTATTCTAAACGGATTTTAAATCGGAACGGAGCCAGTGGGTAAAACCCTAATTGCCGCCAGCAAATCGATAGACGGATATCCGTGCGAGTGGCGGGCCGCACTAATTGCCCGCCGCTATGAGCCGTGTCCGGATTAGTGCTCACTATTGATTTGTATGGAGGAGTGGTTATTATTGATGCATTTGTAGTCTGGGAATGAATGGGCTGAATACTTGCTAGAACGGGATTCATGTTAAAAAAAGTACACTAATGTCATAATAATTTTAAATTAAGAACTCAAAAGTAAACACGGTTTGAAAGGCTTCAAATAAAAAAATAACTGTGTTATAATGACCATTAAAAGTTCGATTTTTCACACTTTTTTCTCGATTTCTTATTTTGAAGACATGACTTTTTTTTAAATGAAATAGGTAGACGAGCAGACTGCTCACAATTTGTATTAACTTCGTAAGGCCCAGACCGCAGATACAATGGAAATTCAATTGTTTTATGCCTTTTAAAAGGCTTTTGGGTGTTACGACGTTAAAACACGAGCGAGTGCTATTAAAAAACTGGCTAAGACTCGATTTTTTTTAATTCCGCTGTTGCTTTTATCCTTCAAACATTTTTGCGGCAAACGAGTAACTGATGGTAACTTCACAGCCGCCTATCAACATCTGTGAAAACAGAGGAATAGATAATGCGTTAATTTTATCTATTGAAAGCTTAAAGCAATTAACAACCGTCAGGATATACTGCTGTAGCTACACCGTTCCCCAAAACTGAGGAACTTACAATCATATTATTATAATAGTTTGCTCTCACGTACAGTCACGTAGGTACCCTTAAGTATACTACCCCATTTTAATATGAACCTTATAGTCCTGGCATAAGAGTCTACGTGTTTACATTTTGGTACTCACTCAGCTGGTCCCACTGAAAACCAGCGTTACGGCCTATGGTCGTGACATAAGCTGAGTGAGGGCCATTTATGCTGGATGCCTCAACACAACACAGCATAATACAATTGTACTGCTGGACAATGGGGAGGGACAGTTTATTGTTTCTTTTTTGTTGTTAGTTATTTATTTTTTATAATTTTTTTTTTGGTTTAAAGCACGATGCCCAAAAATGGCCATAGCACGCCCATAAAAAGATTTTGGTTAAAAATTATGTTTTTAATTATTTTTAATGGTCAACATATTCGTTTTTGCCCCTAAAGTCCAAAATAATTTATCACACTAAATAAGTTTTGAATTGACCCCACTAACACAGGAATCATTCTTTTCCTGGAAGTGCAGAGCCGAGTTGCCATTTTAGAGCCAAACGTCAATTAAATCGATTCTTATCGATTAGAGTAACCACTCAAGGGGGCGGATTTGTAAGGATCTAAATAAAAGTACCTAAGGACGCGTCTTTAGGTATATTAGGCGTTATTTTCTTTATTTATTCAAAATAGAACAATTAATAGCAGCTCATAATTTCCCAAATGTCAACATGCCAAACGTCAATAGCAGCCTAACTGCTGTGTTTTTTTCAGTGAGTGAGGGTACCGGAGACTCAGCGGGGGTTTACCATACTTGAGAAAGGGAGAGAGGTTACCGTCTTTCGCGCTTTTTTATCCAGTGTCGTGACAGATTCCTTGCTTCACGCTTGCGGGCCAGTATGGCGATGCCAACGGATAGGATACCCTGAGGATACTTCATCCGTTGTCTACCGTTGGCTACCATTTTGTTTACCACCAGGCCGAATGGAGTCAATAAAAATAAAAAATAATAATAAATAAATATCCCAGGACACCAATTAGGTACACAAAAAACAATATGAATGTATTTTTTTTAATAATTTGAAACAATCGATATTGATTACTGTTTCATTTATTCAATAGGTATCGATTGTTATATTTGCAGTGGCAACTCCACTTACAATACGTCAAACGTCATTTTACGTAAATTCACGTTAGCTCTCGAGTTTTGAACTTTTGAAATTGAGTATAATATTTTTATTAAGTAAAACAACGAATTTGCATAAAAATGGACTCCGGTGATCGATCCAATCCTGAAGACCTTGGCTTGAACATGGATTCCGCTCCCGCTTCCTCCGCAACCACTCGCCCGCCATTATAGCTAAGGTGCAAAATCTCATTCAAAGATTGATTAATCAGTGGTAAATAATTATCGTAATATCCTTTGTTTAACAATTTACAGTGGACAATATGATTGTATTATATGGGCTTTTTCATTGCAACAGGTATTAACAAGCGACGACATTAAAGTATTAAGGTATTAACAAGAATTATTCTTGCTGGACAGCAGCTTGGAGTGAAATAAGACAGCCTACTTCTGCAGATCAACAAAGTGCACCAATTGTTGGTCATACACATGTATGCATCTCCTGTGGACGGTAGCTTTTACGAAGAAGATCACACACATTGACAAATACCACACCTCGTGTGGATGGTATTAGACAAGATATTACTCGTCAAATTGCACCTCGTGAGGTAAGTTTTTGACTTTCATTAAGGTTGCATTTATTTGTGTTGATAAATCTGATCGGTGTTGATCTTGATCAACAGTAATAATACAGGTTGTGCAGCAATACAACAATACTGTTGCAATTGTATTGTAGGCCGTCGAACTGTGGGATGCTGTGCCCACGTCTTGTCGGTGATCTGGTATTTGGGATGGGCTCGCCATGAAAGTAATATAGCAGTACCTGCGCAATTTCTGGATGACGTCTTAATTGTTTATGACGATGAATAGGGAACGTTTTTTAAATGAATTTCCGACTTTTACTTATCTGATGATTACCTCACAACAATAATTACATTATATACTATATTTTACGCATAAAATTATTGGTGTGCGCTTTTCAGCCAAAACTATTCTGAACTTTGGGCATTCCCCTTTATTAGTATTAGTTTTACTAGTGTTTTTTATTTTCTTGTGTTGTGTTAATTGTCTGTAGTATGTAATATGTATTGTGTTGTGGTGTCCACATTAATAAATGTATTTTCTTTCTTTCTTCTTTCATTTTATTGCAAGCCGTACCGCTTAATTCCCAGATCTTAACGCCACTTTATGCAAAAAGGGTCAATCTAAATGCCAGTGAAGATGTCTAATCAGGCCGCTCAATAGGTTGATTGCCGGATATTACTCGAACGGGTGGTCGCTAATTAGCCCGTCTCGTCTGTATCGGGCGACGATGAAAAATGAACGTTATTAGTCCGTCTGTCAACGGGCTAATTGTACTGTTTGTTACGAGGAAACGTAGTGACTGAAGTAGATTGTATCAGTGTCAATTTAGTAGCTCGACGATTCGACAGACATCGTTGTTTTAATCGTCCTACAAATTTTTCGAGGCCGTTCTAATACTGAATAAAAAAAGTTTTATTTTTTTTTCTCAAAAAAAAACCAAGTCTGTGATCAGCAAACTGCACTCTATTGGTATAGAGTGCAGTTTTGTGCAGTTTTTATGGTTAAAAGGACATGTACCTACATTACATAGATCAAAATACGAAACCACACAGAAAACCGGCGTGAAGTAGCCCCTACGTATGTAAGTTGGCAACGCACTTGAGACTCCACTGATATCAATTGAGGCGGTGATCGCTTACCAGGTGATCCATGTGCTCGTCTGCCACCTATTAGATAAAAAAAATGGATAACAATCGTAAGTTAATTTTATCCCTGTGATTATTTGGGTGACCAATATGATGTTGCTTGATGGGGTATCATCAACGGAAAAGAAAACAAGTTGGTTCTATTTACCTTCTCTATATATAAACTTCAAAGTTTTCATAACAATATTTTCCTTGCAAAATATCACAAAGTTGTTGTTTCTGTGTCAACAATGTAAAGTATTCTGTTTCCTGTAGCTGAAAACAAGACTTGAAAGGATGGGATTTCAAAAAGACTCTACAATACAATAGTGGAGTGTTATGAAAAGTACGCGAAGTATCTTTTGTCAGAAATGTAGGTAAGATGCACTGAGGCCGCCATGATGTTTTGATATTTTAGGATGAGTGGAATAAAGTATTTTTAATACAAATACGATTTCTTCGTTTAGTCTACTAAACGAAGAAATCGTAAACGAAGAAATACCCTCTAGGGTATTCGAACATTTACTAGCCGAGCATAGCAGATGACGCCGTGCGCCTTCAGTTAGCTATGGCCTTACCATGAGTTTGAAATACTATCCTCGCTATCGAAAACTATCGCTTTGTCTCTTTCATTGTGATGCATTTGAAAGAGACAGAGCAATAGTTTTGGATAGCGAGGGTAAGTATTTCAAACTCATGGTGAGGTCACCACGGCCGCTGTTACACGTGCGAAACGTTTTCGCGTTTAGCCTCGGATATAATCATAAATCTAACAAATAAATATACAATATACACAATCATGATGCTGTCTTAGTTTATTACAAAGTTGTTCCTAGTTGCATATAAAGCTATGAATATAATATTATATTAATACTATAATTACATACCTATATCATTTGTGGTGGGAAATTCTAATATCACACCTGTTTTGTTTTCTACCTAAATAGATAGATACTCTTTATTGCACAAAATATTACAATAGTAAATGTTCCCCGTAGTAAACTTAATTTACCCAGGGTAATTCAACTAGGTGAATTAAAGAAACTTTTAGTAAACTTTAAACACCTGGGTGCATTAAATTCACTCCTCTAGTAATATCTAATACACAATCTCCGCTTATTAAATTGACTAGGTAAAATTTATTTCCGAAATGTTTATAATAGCATGTATCTTCAGAAATTCATCACTCGTTCGCACACCCACAACACACTAGAAAAAGCCAACTTAACGTTAATTACGTTTCACAAATCCTAAGTAAATCCTCCCTTATCAAAACGTTTGGCAAGCCTCACTCGTCGAGCGCGTTTGTTCTAAACAGATACACTTGTCTCGTCGGAGGCTTTGTCGCGGATCCAGCGACTCTTCGCTGCTTAGACTGCTCCGTTGCTTAAAATAATATGAGAGGTTTTAAGTGCATGCCGCCTGTGAAGATGTCCAAAGGAGAGGGCATAAGTACTTACCTGAAATATTTTAATTTATCATTTAACAACTCATCTGTAAACCTTTTTGTGTAATTCATGTCCATGTCAAGAGGTGATATGATATCATCAGGTGACTCGCAGCAAAAAAACCTACATAAGTTCCTATTGATAGTTTTTTTTAATTCTTAAATCCCCTTTGTTTTTATTTTAACGTCGTAAGGCCCAGACAGCAAACACAACAGAAAATCAATTGTTTTTGCCTCGTATGACTTACGACGTTAAAGTACCAGGAATGCAGAATAAATTGTATAGAACTAAGTGCCGAAACACTTATGAGCTGTGTTAGTTTAATTTATTATAACTTTTTATTAACGTTGCAAAATCCAAAAGCCATTTAAAAGGCAAATAATTTGATTTTCTATTGTGTCTGCTGTCCGGGACTTACGACGTTAAAATGACTAATAGTAAAAAATCTTCCACGTATTATTTGAGTAGATCCACTCATGGAATGGTTTTGGGCGGATCAAAGTTGATTCACTTCTTAGAATGAATCTCTGAGTAAAATACACTGGTCTCTTATAAAGGATTTGTCGCGAATCTAGCACTTTTTTACTACCCAGACTGCTTCGTTGCTTGAAAACGAGAGTACATTCAATATTCGGAGACGAAATTCTCTAAAGCGTGCTTTAAAGGAAACAGTTGATGAATGCAATCAGTCTGATGTCTTCTACAATGGAAGTTTTAGAACTAAGATCCCGTTGGGATTGTAGGATGCTAGTTGGATAAATGAGATGTTTGGTTGAGCAGACACTAGTGAAGCACAAAATGTAAGTAACATAAAATAATAAAAGTTTTAAAAGAAGTAAAGTTAAAGATATTTTTTTTTTGCACAATAAGTTACTTACTTACTCCACTAACTCAGCGACCTGAAATGAGTCTTGACTTACTAAACAAGAGAACGCCACTTTTGTCGACCCTGTACTACTTGTTGCCAGTCATTTAGGTACCTTAATTACTCACAGATCATTTTCCACGACAATGTCACATAACTTGTTCCAATTATAAAAATAAATACTTTATACAAACGGGACTAAAAGTGCTCACAAGCAGAGAAGCCGTGGTCAAAAATGGACTCTGCTGGTGACCACGGCTGTTGTAACGCAGTCGAAACGTCTAGCCGGAAGTGCTAAAACGTACTTACTACACATTTAAATTTCCTCGCGGTTCCTCCATTTATATAAAGTATTTGTATAATGCAACGCGAAAGTTTAAAAACATATGTTCTAATTATAATCAATTAATTACCTACTCAAATAGATTATTATCGGTTCTACGTGCTTTACTTACCTAACAACATATTCTCGAGGATATATCACTTAAAATAAGTGGTTGTTTGGATTTTTTATTTTTATGACCACCATATTCTGGGGCAATTTCGCGTACATGCCAAAACATGATGCCAACAACCCTATTGGATCTAGTAAACAAACTGTGGCGATAAAGTTTAACATGCTATTTGCATACAGATTTAGAGCGCAAGTGTGCTTTATAAGCTGTAGTTACCAGAAGTGATGGGATTCAAGTTCAATGCTGCCACTCGATTTATTCATCAGTATCGATAGCCTATTATATCATCGACAGCCTATCAATGCAAATGTCACCACACTAACTCACAGCGACTTGTAAACTTCTTAGGAATTTCTTCTTCATCATTGATATGTTTTCCTTTAACACCTAGTTTGTTTTAATTACTTGTAAGGCGATTTCCACAAAGGAATACTACCATCTACCTATGTACTACCAACGCACATGAGCAAAAAGACTGCACCGCGATTTTTGACTGTTTTTTTATATGTACAGGTCACATATATTCTAATCCACGCTACTGAGCTACCATCGCGGCATCGTTCTCACTCTATTCATTCGATTTGTTTTATTTCATCCAGATATTACTTTTGAATTATGTGTTTCGAAGCGAGAATTTTAGGTGTGACTGGAAAGACACGCTAAGAAGATGATTACGACTACACGAGTGGTGGTTCCAACTAATAAGTGATTGTTAAAAAAAATCTCGAATCATTCATACACTCAGTCGGCGAAAGGTAATCGAACTTGAGTTGATGATTTTTTCACTCGATCATTACTAATCATTAGATCTTTAGGTTCAGTTCAGATATCATTCGATGCTCGAGTAGATAAAAGATGATATCGCATCACTAGTTACACAGTTAATCCGACGGTTCAGTTCATAATTCCTTATATAATAGTGTGCTCTAGCGCTAATAAATTTTCAACGTTTTTGGACTCACGAATATAGCCGTACGGAAATAAAACTGTTCGTGTCGGTGGAAACATTTAGTGTGTCAAACATCCTGTTACTTGGAGGAATTTCCTCGAAATTTTCGTCAAATATATTACTAACAGATGCAGATATTTACTTGTGTAGTAAAGAATCAATGAATACATCTCAATAATCATGTCAAAAAGATAACTATTAACTACCCATCTAAAAATAAATGAATAAGAAATGTCATCATCATTTCAGGCAATAGACATCCGCTACTGGACATAGGCCTCCCCCAATGTACTCCACACAGATTGGTCCTGTGACAAAGGACATGTGATTGATTAAAAAAATCTTAAAAGACTAAGATGTCATTTGCCACTTAGTTTCATGAGATGGCATGAACTAAATTATATATTAAAAATGGTGAGAATTAGGAATATATTTCTACTAGTGGTCCGCCCTAACTTCGCTTCGGGACAGTACGTAGTTTCAAACTGAACCAATAGATCACGCTTTACATCGCCGTAGCGTTTTGTATTTTCTGTTTATCTATTTGTTGATGTATATATTAGTTATCTAAAAATATACATGCTATAGACAAGATAACGTCAATTCAAGAACGTGGATTCTTAATTTCAATGAGAATATTATAGCATATAGGTATTTCCAGGTTTACGATAGTAGAATGCTACTTCAGTATAATATGCAAGAATCTTCCCCTTGCTCAGTTTTTGTCTCTTTCTAGTCTGTTTCGTTGAACATCGAAGATATTCACCAATGACATCATAACACTAAATAAAATCACTTTAAATTCAGCCGTTTGGCTGAGAGCGGGTTCGGCAGACGGTCGTTACAGCAATACTGTTTAGTCCACTAAGATAACCCCCTAATTGTATCAGCGCAAGTTTGAAGTTACTCAGAAACAGTCTCATAACGGTTACTGGGGAGACGGTTTTATTTTGTGGTCCAAGGGAAATTTTGTAAGCCTTCAAGCATGCCAGGTGAATAGGAAAAAATAGGAGTTTGTGGAATCATTTTGAATTTGTTTTTAATTACTTTACTTAAGTTATTATTTTATAACGTCCTGTGTGTAGACTGTAGACCACCTGCCCGTTTGGTCCGACGATATTGTAATGGTAGCGGGGTAGCATTGGATGAGGCTAGTAGGGTCCGTATGGAGTGGCGCGATATAGAAGAGCCCTGTAGGTTTTCAGCAGTAGGTTGTGGGCCGATATGATGATGATTAATTATTATTATTTTGTGTTCTGGATAATGTAAATTTATTTGGCACTTAAATATAAAGTTGATTTTGATATTGAAGCATTGTAATGAATTTTTGAGAAAACATCTACAAAGACAAGTAGAGCGTACTCCTTCTTAAAAGGCCGGCAACGCTATCAGCGACCTCTCTGATCTCGCAGATATTCATGAGCAGCGGTGATTCCTTACCAGCAGGTGATCCGCTTGCTCGTTTGCCGCCTCTAGTATAAAAAGACATGACATACATTGTCCTGGTCCTAAACCAAGGCTTTCCCTTGTGCTATGGGAACCAGAAGCAACGAAGGAATGACAAACACCCGGAACCTACACAAATATCTGTTTCATCAACAAACATTTGTGTTGAAGGAATCGAACTCGCGACCCTTGCGCTTAACCGGCGCTAAAACCATTGCGCTAAACGGGTTGTCAAATATTATTTTCTTATTCTTATCATTCCTTTGACTTGCGGCAAGCCCTAAGCGGTGATCCTATTGTGGCACTATCCGCAGAGGGCTCAGTCGAGGCGCGCTAAAAGCATGTTGTCTCCACCAATTTGGCTCGGCGTCACATCCACCCAGCCGCCTGTGCCCGCTGATATAATTTGCCCTTTCGCCTCACTATGAAATATTAGAAAGGCTCACTGTAACGTGACGGGAAAGAGAATGGAATATTTTATACGTTGGAGTTGATTTGGGACTGAAAGGATTGGATTAGCACTTTTGGGAGTGTAAGAGGATTGTAGCGTAGTTCCATTAGGCACCTACGTGTAAGTTTTGGTTAGGTGGATGTAGTATTTTTTTTGCGGGATGCCTTTGTGCCTCTAGAATGTCGACTGAATGAGTTTTTGAGAAATATTTTTACGAAAATTCTTGTGTGCTTTGGTACTTTTCTGTATCTAGTATAAAATATAAAACTGTCCTGGTGTTGTGTTGACTTTGGTAATTCACTTACTTGATAGTTAAATACAAACGTTTATTCTTTTTTTTTCAGTAGAAAAGTATCAAGCTAAATTACAGATAACAGCCACAAAATGCTGACACAGAAGGCTGACTGCCCTCTAAGAGCTAAAAATATGTCATATACTTACTCACGCATGCGCACGAACGGGCAAAAACGCCTTTTCGATCACATTAATCCTAACTTATGACATAAGATTGTCAAACTGTCGAGGTCTATGGTACAGGCCGCGAGCTTATGTAGGTACTCATGCCGGGCAACAACCCTAGCATATGTCAATGAACTCTTCTAAATTCAAAATCAGGTCAAAGTCCAACTCCTGTGTGTAATTATTTTTTGTAACAGCTGTGTGTCTTCTAGTGTTGCAAGTGATTCCTAACTACTCGTTTGCGATTTTTTTTCTTCTGCTTGTCTAACAAAGTAAAAAAGTAAACAAAATATTTTAAATTTATTGAACCTAATAATTACACAATACTCTAAGAATAAAGGCCAATGTCATAGTCAAGTCCTTTTCCTCGCTCGCTCTTCAGGCGAATATTCACGTATGTGTAGCCCAGACCACCGGCTGTCACCGTCGCCGACGCCAATGAGTGCAGGTTATCGTACACCATAATACTCTGAAACAAATAGAAACACATCTTCATGATATAATGACAATATACCTATTGTGTAGTCACTGATTGTTTAAAATCATCATCCCATCTGCATTTCTTCTGGTGTAGCTGATGTCTGTGGGCGGTGATCACTTACCATGAGGTGTCCCGCTTATACTAGCCTTCCTGTTTCATAAAAAAAGCAATAGCTTGCTATGGATGGATATATGGATTTCCCTATGAAGCTAGGGATCTCAATCCTTATTTTAACTGTGGGAGAGCCACGCTTCGGCATGAATGGGCCGGCTCGACCGGAGTGATACCACTGCCTCACAGAAAACCGGCGTGAAGCAGCCCCTGTGCTGTGTTTCGCCGAGTGAGTGAGGGTACCGGAGGCCCAACCGGGGGGGAAGGGGATAAAAGGTTGGCAGCGCACTTGTACCTCTACTGGTGTTGCAGGTGTCCATGAGCGGCGGCATTGCTTACCATCAGGTGATCCGTCTGCTCGCCTGTTACCTATCACATAAAAAAAAAATAGCGGCGATCACAATAGATCAAACTGGTCGGAGTGATACTGGTCTGAATAGGACCTACATAGCGCCCCACTCAAAATATAAATTGTGAATTTCAAGCCAATAGCTAGGTACATACCTAGTGGGTCTAAACCCAATAGGGTTCGTTATCCAATCCGAAAACAAAACTGTGAATTATTAAGTTACCCATCAATTTGTTGTTATGAAACTGATACCAGTATTTTATATTCAAGAGCTATGAGATCGTATTCATAGACGCCACAATTATTTATGGACGGCAATTTGGTTCGTTTGATGACTGACTATTAAACGCAAGGCAACGAGTAGCCGTTTAATTTTTAGTCACCAATTTAATACCCAAATACTATATTTAGATCCCCGAGATCGTATCACCACGTCCATTAGGTATACCTATAATCAATATTATATAATACTATGACACAGTAGCAAGGTATTTTTTTAATCCATCGTTATTTTAAGGTAGGCTAGGTTTTAAAAAGTCGTACACCACTTTTACCCATAAACTTAAAAGAAAGAAACTTAATTGTTTTTTTTACTAAGTATCTGATATTTTGTTGGTGTATAATAATTTAGTACTAAAGCCGTATTTGACGAAGTACTATAAAATCAGGCAGATGAGCATATTATAAGGATAACTATATTATTAGGACCCTTAGTAAGCTTTCTTAGACACTGTACACTGCCAAAAAAAAGTTACGAAACTCAAAGCATTTCCAAGAAACGTCTCAAATTAAAAGTGCAAAACCACTTACATTTATAATTCTCTGTTCAGGGCTGCTGTAGAAAACGTTTTTTACACGCTTTGTGAACGGAATCCCATGGTACTGAGCTACAGTGTGATGAATTAAAGATTTTTTGTTTGAATCACCCAAAATCAGATGCTCACATTTTGTTAACCACACAACCGAGAGGAATACGAAGAGAAGAATCTTTACCTTCATGATTTAGATTTAAGATTTTTTTTTAATATTGTTTTCAATTGTTTTGTTTATAAAACTCGTGTGACTACACTGCGTATGCGGAGAGCGATCGTCAACAGAATGAGTGAAGCAGATTGGATAAATTGGCTCTCGTAACTTCGTAATATCAATACGAAAGGTCGAGAAATGATACAATTGATATGAGTAAGAACTAGATTGACCTGTAGTGGATGATGGCTAGGAATTGTGCATTTAGGTCAAGTTCATAGATTAAGAAGTACAGATGTAAAAGAATGTAACGATTGCGATAGTGACTATTCTATTTATTTTATTTTTTTAGAATTTATTTTTTTTTATGTTATACTTAGGTGCAAAGCAGACGGACCACCTGATGGTAAGCGATTGCTGCCGCCCATAGATCACAACACCAGTGGAGTCACAAGTGCGCTGCCAACATTTAACCCACCCTTTCCCTCTCCCATTGGGTCTCTGTACCGGTCACTAAGCTTTCACGTTTTCACGTTTAAGATCATTATAATTTAGTAAAAAAATATATTTTTGTTTCTGGGAACAAAACTTTATTAAGTATATAGTTCTGTTTTTTGGTTATGCAATATTGGTGTTAATAAAGGGATTACAAAAGGCTTTGATCAAATATCTTTTAATTCAACAAATCACACCTCTACCAAATGAGTTTTCTACCATGGAAGGGTTGCACGCATCCAGCCAGACAATAGAACGGAAATCGTGGGCCGAAGGCATTTTCTATTTTGTACGAGGGTCCGCAAAGGAAGGGTACGATAGTGATGCTACCTAGCGTTCCGGCATGGTTACCGATTTTGGTTTTCGTTGGTATTTATATCGGCTCCATTTTTAAAGGGTTATTGTACATTGACCACAAAGTAAACTCGCCACAGAAAAAAGTATGTGTAAACTCACCACAGTTCTATTTTTATGAAGTAAATTGTTTATTATTTGGTTATTGTAAACTCACCACCATTGATTTTGTGAAAAGGTCTGAAAAAAATCAAACAATAAGTAGAGCTATCGTTACTTTAAGAAAAAAAATGTGAACTGAGGATTTGTGGCGAATTTACAACAAACCTTACCCGCCTGTGACTCTAACTTCATATTGTTGATGCATGTGGTGAGTTTACAAAATGTGGCGAATTTGCTTTGTGGTCAATGTACAAAAACCCTTTTTAAATTATGCTCTTCACAGGTATTCAGTTCCCGCCAGCTGTCGCCCTAAGAACAGTAATCAACAAGAAGCATGGTGTCTGACACTACTTATATCTAAACTTAGTCTCCACAGGACACCATTTTCGCCAACGATTTTGAGTTTTACAGCAGATCAACCAAAAGCTTCTTCAGCGTGCCATTTGTCAGTAAGTTTAAAAAACTTTGGTATTAAAAAAAAAAAAACAAAAAGAAAACGTACAAATATTAAAGCCAGTACCAATAGTACGCCGTAAAAAAATGTGGGTTCGAGTCCCACCTTAGGTGTTCACACCTCGATGTTTTTTAAGTGCATTATTTACTAATGAATAAATTGCAATGAATTGCTAAATAAAAAGTAAAATTACCAAACAAAATCGCCTTACCGATTCTAATGGACACTCCTTTCTATCGGTTGGTACCATCACCCCCGTTCCTACGTGCCGTGTATTAGTCCGAATCCATTCTCTGTCTTCCGGCTGTGGTGGAAACAATCTACACCCCGTTTTATGAAGGGTGTTGTCGGTTACGAAGAGGTAAATCCACGGGCCGGCGTAAACGACGTTCGTAAATTGAGAAAATAGACGAAACATTTTGCTTTGTATGATAAAACGGTTAGGCGGAAAAGTGTATATCTTAATTAATACATTTTCAAACTTTGAATTCATTAAATTATAGTTTTTTATTATGATATTCTGAATGTCAAAATAATATCAAATCTAAGTAAGTAGTATTTTGATAAAATACTATTAAGTTATCAATTTAAGTCACTACTAAGTAGTTAAGTTTAAGTTACAGTTGCATTATGCAAAAGTGGCGTAGGAGGGGCCTCTTATAGGGAGGGTAGGGGGGTACTGCTCTTTAAGGTGATACATAGATATGTACCGTTGGCCTACTGGCTTAAAAAGAACTACTGTATGAGAAAAGCCTGGGATAGTTTTTATAGTTACCTAAGTTTATAATAGAAAGTAGACAGGTGTGTTTGTTAAACTTAGTTTTAAAAATATATAATGCATTTATTGTCGACAACGCTGATATTTTATAAGATTTTAGTACCTAATTCACAAAAATGGTTGGTAGCTTTAATTTTCATTTTTTGAATAGTCTCAAATATATACGTGCTAGACATGCGTTCTGTTTTATCATCGATTACATAATATTACCCAGAGGAAATGGATTACTCTCTCATTAATTAATTAAAGTAGAAATTGTTGTCTTTACAAATGACGTACCCTTGTGTGGTAATAATATTATCCACTTTTGTCAATAATTTGTACGGCCAATTCCTTGAAGTGCTCACCATTTGTTTACTTAAGGCGATCAGTGCCAGAATCGCAGAAGGCGCGCCCCGTATTTATCATTCACTCCCACAATATTCGCACGAGTTACGCTGCACGAAGTGTTCGGCGTAGATACCGCAAACTTTTACGAGATTACCTTAAATAAATGAGCACATCAGAGACGCGTATTACCGAATATGTTTCCACCCTTTACCCGAGCGCAGTCGTTACGGGAATGAGCCCCTTTATCAACGGTAATAATGCTCTAAAACTTGTGCACTTCGCAGAGTTGGAGATTGTACGCATGTGGAAAATGTGATGCGATTGATAGCATGTCGTCAGATATTGTTTTAATGTCTTGAACATTTATGCCTCTTCGTGTGTGGTTGTTTTATCTACTTCTTTGGAACGATGGTATGTTCATTTAATGTGGAAGGGAAGATGTTGAATAATTTGATGGATGTACGCTCTTTCAGTGTCATTATTTTGCGAGTTACTCGGCGTAAAACAACTGAGCTTCCCGTTACTGTTACTCAGGTGGCGCGAGGGCCAAATACTATAATTAGTAACTAACTTACAATACTAATATATTTTCAATGTTGACTAAGATTATCAAGAGCAACTATTTATTTGATTAATCCGATTAACGATTTTGCTCTAGAATTTTTAAATATATTGACGCCCTCCCTTTAACGTACCTACATGGCGCAAGGGGACATCTCATACTGCATTTTACGCGTCTTCCAACTCATTTATTTCAGTGGTCAGAGGTCCTTCAACAAACATGACATCCCCTTCAAACCCCCTTAAACATCTTATTGCTTGGGTAAGGGACTTTTCGGTTGAGCACCTAACATAACCGTCCATATTTGTCATCAACTTTTCTCGTTATTCTGAAGGGCCAAACCATAAATTGCATCGTGATCGTTACTCGTTTATTGATATTTGCACACTGTTGAGCAGATCACATTCTTTAATATTTATCTCAGGCCACAATGGACTTACAAAAAAGTACCTACTATTATAATATAAACCACTTAGTCGGCCTGGCAATCGCTGGAAAAACGTCGTCGATATTAGCCCGCGCCACCTCCAGGACAATAACTGGTAAGATGTATGATTGGCCAAAGTTGTTATCTCTTATTTCAAGATTCTGTTTGGGTCAAGTAAATTTATAAAGTCTTGTACAAATATCAATACGTCTGGTTACTACAATTTGTCTTTACTGGCATAGTTGTGAAACTTACGAATTTGATAAATAGTTTTCATCGATTTCCTTATAATCATCAGCGGTCTTTTGTATATAAGTTAGAAAATGTTATGTCTAAAATGTTGTCAATATTAAACGTGTACTGTTGATGTTGACATTATTTTGTTTCAGGTTTGCAAACCAGACTTTACTTAAAATCAATCTAGCATTTAGGTTTTTTTAGTGCTCCCCTCTCTAACGTTTAAAAATACATTTGAAGTCCTCGCCAAATATTTCGCACATTGCTCCGGTATCCGCTAAAAAGTGTTTGTCGCCGATAACGGTGGGACAAATAACCCACCGCTCGAGAGGGGGCCTTATCATATAGGGAATCTATGGGGTTATTACCGACAGCCACGAAAATCGCTGTGGTCGTTACGCTCATGAGCTGTGCTCCGCCATAAACCCGGTGTTATGGTGTGTGCGAACGTCGATTGGAATTAAAGAAAAAGATAAAAGACATTTTCAGCTCTTGGGGATGATTACACCCAAAGATAAAAGTAATATCTATTTGGTGATTACACCTCTGTTTCTAGTAGGAACATAACACTTTAGGTACAAATACATAGAAGTTACCTACTTTATTTGTAGAACGAATGTGGCATTACAGTTTTCGTTAGAGCAGATAAATGAGGACAAGCACAGGTTTAGGCTTGTGGCTTTGTTTGTGCGTGTTTTTTATGTGATAGGTGGCAGACGAGCGGACAGACAGAGGTCAACTGATGTTCAGCAATTGCTGCCACCCAAGGACACTCACTACTCCAATACAGTCACAAGTGCGCTGCCAACCTTTTTTCCACCCAAATTAGGACTCCGAACTCACTTGACGTTACACAGCGCAGGTGCTGCTTCACGCCGAATTTCTGTAAGGCCATGGTATCACTTAGGTCGAGCCAGTGCTGAAGCGTGTCTACGTGTATGCCTGCTTTTAGCAAATATCTGCCAGCCTGCCTAGGACAACGGGTTACAAATTAACACAATCAACATGATCGACAATCAGTGCTTATTTGCTAAATAATTTAATATCGATCAGGCTCAAAATAGGGTGCCATGAATATTAAGTGAGGATTGCCGTAGCTATCTCCCAGATCACTTTGGATACTGGTCGTATCCAATTATAAGGCCAGGAATTAGGTCATACTGAGGTCAGGTCATGTGAAACACAGGTCTCTCGGTTTATATGACGTGCAAATCAAAGTTTAAGAAAGAAATAAATATTTTAAGAAGTAAATATTATTTCAAATTTACGAGTAATGAGAACCCACATGAAGTTCCCTACATTTAGTATTTATGTACTAGCTGTTTCCCGCGACTACATCCGCGTGGAATAATAATATCTTTGGGTAGCATTTTTAATTATTAAATAATTTTCACCCCCTCTTTTCGCAATTAAATTTTGCCTATGTCCTTTCTAGGGTCTAGACCATCTGTAGAAATTTCATTCAAATCCGTTCAGTAGTTTTGGCGGGAAAGAGTAACCGACAGACAGAGTTACTTTCGCATTTATAATATTAGTTCGGATTAGTTAGGATTAGAATAAGGATTTATAATAACTAGGTTAATCCCATAGCCAACGTCAAGGCTTATACTTGTAGGTAAACCAAACATACAAAACACTTGCGGGATTAATTTTTCAAAACAAAGTGAGGGCCGGACTACTAGTTTTAAATAAAACAAATTAACCTTTTGTTTATAATACATAAAGGTTCAATGCTGCTATCGGTAGGAAAAAAAGTATTGCTGTTTAAAATATCGGCGGCGTACTTGTGACTACTCTAGTGTCCATAGGCGGTGGTAATACCTACCTAATTTATCAAGTGGTGATCCATCTGCTTGTCTGGCCCCCTATATTATCATAAAAAAAACACTAGATATCTTTATTATAACCTCAATTATGGTTTGTTACCTTTGTGTCCACATTTTATTCGTGCAACAATATTTACCTCTCTATTTCTATTTATTTATGTAGAAAATGTATGGTCTCAAATTTCAAATGACAATGTTGAAGCAATTGTTCAGTTTCAATATTCAACCTTACAAGCTAGGCGCATACGACGTAAAGCCCCCTAAGGGACAATGCATACTAATGTGGGTGACACATCGCCTCACAGATAAGCATGTCCGCAATAAATCTATAATTGTTTATCGGCTGCATGACAAATCAGTTTGCTATGTTCAATAAAATTATTCTTAGGGTCAAGGAAGACGGGTGAAAGTAAATGTTTGCGTACCAGTACAAATATTGAACTAATAAGTTGTACTTGCAGACTTAGGACTTATTATTTCTACCATGCTCAAAATATATTTTCTTTGCTAACCCTATTATGTTCGGCTCATCTTCAATCTCCCAGTTCATTCTCAAAATCCAAAAACTTACAAGCATAAAAGAGGTAAGTAGCCCTAATTATTTGCGACTAGTGGCCCGCCCTCACTGCGTTTCAGGACCTCGTTTTGATGTTTGTTCCAGCCTTTGACAATAGATGACGCAAGGTTTTGATTACATCACGCAAGTGTTGTCTTTTCGAGTCTTTTCGGGTTTTATACCTATATAGCCATATTGTTGTCTAAAGAAGTTACCTACTTTTTTATAAATGGTTTTTCATTCAGCAATTTCATTGCACTGCCTTACCCCATTGCCAACACGCTGTATAGATTTTGCTTGTGAAAAAACCTCAATATAATACCACTTCAACTTGCCGAAACAAAAGTAACTTTTTAAAAGAAACGTCGTGACGAAGGAGGGCTTAATGTCTCTCCAATCAAACTGTGGTTCGATAAGAACGCCCGGGGAAGGGTGGCAGCGGGCGCGATAACGTACCCTCTGGCTGGTAGTCTGATGGAATTTATTAGCTGCATGGTAGAATGTATTTGTGGAATAAAATTCTAGCCTATTGATTTTAAAAACCAAACTGAACATTTCAAGATAGAATCACGCTATAGATATCGCAATATGAATGCAACAAAAAAAATATTACATTGCATAAAAAATCTACAAAATTAAAAACGTTATATTTAATTTATTTCGACAACTCATACTTTTGGAGTGATATCACGGCTTCACAGACGACTGGCGTGAAGCAAGCAGCGCCTTAACTTTCGGTACTTGTCTAAAGAAAAAAAAAAAGAAATAAACTATAAAAACGCAAAAAAAAAACTATGGACAATTTACTATCAACTGGAAAGGAGTTGAAGCGGTCGCCGTGGCTGAAATTGGCCGGACTCCATCATAAATTAATTTAACAGAAATTTGCAGTTGCACTGATTTCTCTTTGAAATATGTCTAAGAAGGGAGGTGACATCGCGGCCCCGATAAGACTCCCTGTGGCACACCGACGCTATTTGTTACCCACTGCGATTCGCGATAACCGCTAATGTTGCAGCCCGCGATAACAGGCCGACGGACGAATCCGTCTTCGGACTAGATCTGCTTGGTGGAGACAAGGAACTGATCGGGACATTGATTTTGTATCTGGAGCATAAATTGCGAACGGATTAAACTTTCTCCATATAAATTGTTGTAGGATAGTTGGCGTTTATAGATACAGCGTATCATTATCACTATCATATAGAACATAATATAAATTCAACGTAGCATTCCTAATGAAAACATTGTTTACAAGAAAAAAAGAAAATTAAAAATACACCTAGCTACTCAAATTCGTAGATAAATGTATGTGGGATATAACTAAAAAAACTAGGAAGATGTGAAAACAATTTAAGAATAATAATAAAAACACAACTGTCATTAGGTATCAAGTTAAATGTGGTTGCATTTGCATAGCCTAATCGAAATAACAAGCAGTGACAGGTAACAAGTCTTGTGATTTATCAAATCTTAAAACTATATATTATAACTCAGGTTTAATTACAAGTGTCACAGCTAAAACTGGTGAGGTGATATAACATATTACATCATTGTTAGGAATGCACATGAACCAAACTGCTTAACAAAATGATTGAGTTTTAAAATTCGAAACGACTCCTAAGAAAAACAAAATGTTATTTTAAAATAATAAAGCTTATTAGTGCCTCTTAATTACTAGGATCATTTTGTACCAACCTTAAAAACAAGCCTTGGTACTTAGTAGTTAGATACGCGTAGATACAACTTAACGTATATTTCAATGTCTAAATTAATTATAAGTATCAACTTGGCTTGTATACTCATATTTTAACTGCGAGTATATTAGTATACTGTCTATTTTGTATCCAGCAATGGGCGTCATTTGGCTGAGATGACGATTAAATTTTTTTCTTTCCTTTTTCTTCACAGTCGTTTTCTCTTCTACTTTGCTTTATAGACATAAATTAAACCTAGCGACGTTATTTCCCCCTAAGCTTCAACCTTTGAATCTTCTAGCAATATTTTATCTGAGCTGTGCATCCGCGTATCCCTTTGGCGTCATCCCAATAGTGTCAACTGTTAATAGACGGCGCACGTGGCTCGATTTAACGGCTTGCTCCTTTATCCCTCGCGTCCTCTTCAACGGATTTTTCACGATTAATTTCTATCGCGGGCACTGTCACTCCCATTTGTTGCCAGACGCCCCCAACAAAAACAGGGATTAGTGCCTAAGCCCCCTTAGGCGTCGGTGTCTAATTTCCCGTTTGTTTGCGAAGGGATGTTGTTTCCGTTTTTCTGGATCGGATTTGGTGAAAAAATAGAATTTGAATTTCCTGCCCTATGAATTATTAGTCTAGTCATGTTGTGCTATGGAAGGAAATATCCGTCTTTCTCTCATTTTATTTTAAACAAGTGGCGCCCCGCGGTTTCACCCACGTGGTGATAGAATTATCATTACATATATTTTATAAGGTACAACATATTTTTATGAAATGCCTATGATTTGTTTTAGTTTAGGTAGTAAGCGACATTATTCTAAAGTTTCATCGAAATCCATTCATTAGTTTTTACGTGAAAGAACATAACATTCCCACAAACTTTCGCATATAAACTTTTAAGTAGGATATCTTAAAAGACACCTAAAGACAGAACAACGTTCCAAAATAGGTAACAAAAAAGTATTATAACAATCCAAAACCAGCTTGGGCATAATTAGTTACGTTTTAAGCACAAATAGGTATCAAATTAAACGTACTACATCTGTACATCCCTGCAGTATTTCCGTCAGCGGTCAGAAATTAATTAATTATCTCCCATTTTTTTCTGCTTCACCTGCCTACCACACCACGCTTTCGTATTAAACAGTAATTAAATAACTAATAAGCAATCCATTATCGATATCGAAACAAATAAAGGACACCATATTCAAATTGATTCTCAATTTCTTTTGCACGTGTAAATCCCGAGAATTTTATCTCAGGATTTGCATTAACGTATCCTCCGTATCAAGGGGCTCATTTATTTTCGACTCCCGCTTCATTATTAATGCGTCCTTTTTATCTGCTTCGTGCTTAATTGATTTGTCGCTTAGAGCTGTCCGTTCTTGCTTCTCAATTACGATCAGACCAGTGTCCAGTATCGCAGACTGTCCACCGTCTTATTTATGATCGGCGAATTGATTGAATTAGTGGGCCTCGAGGCGCTTTGCCTGGTAAGGAGTCGTTTCATATAGATGAGAATTTATTTCTCTAGCAAAGTCGTTAATTCTGCAATGTTTTTCAATCGACACCATATATTTTATACGTGTTTGTGGAAAGCTAGTTTCACTGTGTTCCTATATTTGTAAGGAATAGTTGAGCAAAGAATAGGTACCTATAAAATATCATCGGCATACTTTTATAATCTATGTATCTCAAAAGGGGAAAGTAGAGTTTCAATTTTAAAGCGTATTTTTTAACAAACGAATACCCTAATTGAAAAATGTTTTTGAAAGACCTATCTATTGGTTCTGCGAGAAAAAATTATTAAGTAGGTCTCAACTGTAACTGTTTGGAAGTTACCATATAAACAATCTACCAATTTTTAATGTGACAGTTATGTATGTTCTTGCTAAATTACAGCTTTCTAGTATCAATAGTCTCTGTACAAGGCTGAGGAAAGTCATACGGACGGATTGAGTTGAAAACTGTAAGAGTTCCTTAAGAACTTCGGAACTCTCAAAATCAAACCAATAAGTGACGTCTATTTTATTAAACAATATTCTTTGATCATCAACATCTATGACTACTGTTCTTGAAGCATTGTCTCTTTATCTCCCGCACTAGTTGCGGGTGCCTCCATGTGATTCAAATAAACATTCACCCCACCTGACATCAGCCGATTCAGCCTACGTGGTCTGCATACACAGATGGATTAGATTTAATAGAGCAGTCTCACGACAGGAAGTGCTGGTATATTTTAAATGTGCATATTAAGTGATGTCGATTGATTTGTAATCAAACCTTAAAGTAACTTTCATTTAGGATTTTATGGCATATTGATAATAAGTTGCGAAGAAGAAAAAAAAAAGAAAGATAAATATGTATGTTGATAATAATTTGGAAATGAAAGTTCAAATTAGTTTTTTTTTATTACTCATAAGCCTCCAAACTTGAATGTAACTCAGTATGTCTCGTTTGATATTGCATATGCTTTTTGTTGCCAATCTTGATAGTATACTAAAAACTATTATTAGGTTAATCAACAAAACAAATTTCTCTATTCAACTTATCTACTTAAAACAAATAAAAACTATGTAACACGGTCTGCAAAAGCTTTGAATGGATGAAAATTAGTTACCAAATCAACGAGGTAACCCATCCGAAAATTGAATAATCCTCTCCCAAATAAGCAACCTGGCATTATTGGGGGAACGATTCTGGCCACGTGTCAGGTTGAACGCGTCAATTGGGACGCCGGGGCATGCGGCTCACGTATCTTGTTACCTAACTGTTGTGCGGTGACGCCACGGAAACTTGTGCTGGACTGGATAAGGGTGTTGCTTTTAGTTAAATTGTAACGCAAGGTTGCCAGTAATGCAATTTTGTTTATGGAAGAGCCAGTCCTTGGCTTAACCAAAGCGGTATCGCTTCGAATGAGCCGAGGCCTTATGGAAGACCAGAGTGAAACAGTGCCTGTGCTGTGTTTTGCCAAGGAAGAGAGAAGTGTAGTACATCCATGAGCGACAGCAGTCGCTTACTATCAAAAACATAGGCCTAACACAAAAAAAGGATGAACATGACATAAAATGATTCAAAATCTTACTTGATTTTGCAAACATGAAACATAACGACAAAATGTACGAGTGCAAGTGCAAAGACGTGAAATAATTACTGCCATTAATTAAATTGATACAAATACACCCTAATTAATAGCTTTAAATCACTTTATCATTGAAAACTCATCAATAGTAACACTCGATCGTAAAACTTAATAAATATTTATGAATTAACCAATAACTCGACTAGTAACCAATGCAAATTAATAGATGGAAAGATAGGAAAGATACTGTTAAGTGATATGGCGTAAAATGAATGAAACCAATGAATGAGAAATGATCTCAAAGTGATCGTTGATACAATTGAAATAAATGGATCTGTGTTAACGATCAAAGCAATTGGAGCAATAAAAACTAAAGTCAGTTAAGATTAAGATACTAACAAAACTAAACAAGGTACCACAGAAAATACGAAATTTAAGATTATAAGAAAAAATATTATTTTGCTAATTAGCAAAATAATATTTATATCATAAGAAATTTGTAACTTGCGTTTCATCAAACTAGAATGATGAAAAAAAATATTGCGATGAAGATATACAAATACATACTATAACTAGTGATCGGAAATACAAGCATATAAATAAATATCTAAACTTTTAAATTTACCACTAATGGACACGTCTTTCTAAATCAATTTTATCTAAATATGATAATTGATAAATGCGATCTAAATTAATTGAGAAATGCGTTTCAAAGAGGCAAGGTCTAAATAAAAATAATCTTTCTATAATGTCAAGTGTTTAATAAGCGCCCAATTTCTCGATCACTAATAATCACTTATCCAATTTCCTAATAATTTATTATTCCAACTTTCAGTCTAATAACGCACGCCTATCTAGTATGTCTATATCTAGAACCGTTCTCCCGCCACGTCAAGCCCTATGTAATCAAACTATCAGGCTGGGACAAAGGAGGTTTCCTTCATTAACTCTATTCTACTAAAATATTCATTAACTATAGTTTCTATTCAGCTTGTTTCGGCTAACTAAGAATAGTGAGCCATTTATTTTATCTAAGCCAAGATTCAAAGGTCGACTTGCGTTGTTCACTTTGCAAATTATGCTATGACTGTCTCAACTGATTTAAGTATCAGCATAAAAAGGAATTGCACTTGAAGTAGACCATCTTCGTAGTGATTGTGCCGAATTAGGAAAATCTCAATAGTTAAGAAATTATTTTTTTACAAAGTGAAGAAGAAGGATGTAAGTATTATTATATACCATAGAAATTAAATGGTATTCATATCTATTTATTAGACACACTTATTGAAAACTTTGAAAGAATATAGAATATCGCGTGTGCCTATTGCCAAATAGATATTGTGTATTTGTGAGCGGTGGCCATGTATTCAAAAGCTTTTCAATTTTATTTCCAAAATGCATAACTTTGTAAATTTATAACCCATTGTGTCACATTTATCACAAAGATTCATGCAAAAACTGACCACGTGCATTAAATCATCATCGAGCTTGGGACAACTCTCCGCAAAAGCTCATCGCTCTACTGAGTCGGCGCGAAATGACAAACTAGAGTGGGGGGGTCAGTAAGCATAAGGACATCCGACGGGGAGGTTGTGTCGCTCCTCGGTTCGAACACATCGCGATGTTTCGAAATCTTTACCCCAACGTTTATAGACGACTTTGTTGTTAGTAATTTTCGAGTGTTTTTATGTGTGTTGAAATGTGGTGTGAGATGAAAGTGAGAACTGATCATTAGTGTCATTATGGTCGCCGGTACGGTTAAAAAAGATAAACGTACATGGAACCAGTTCAAGAGTGTTGTGCTTTTGCACCTTTTGTTCAGTTTTTCGTGTCCGGCGAGAGGTAAGTGAAAATATGGTATCTGATTAAATATTTCTCTTTTTTCATGTCTGCTAACTTTACATTCTTTTGCGGTTTGATAAAAGTAAACTGATTAGTTAGTTACCTGGAATTCTCTTAAAGATTTGGAGTAATGTTAAAAATAACTTGTTAGTAACTGTGGAAGATGATGATAACATGCATAATAAAGCTACCGGTTTAAGATAATTTCGGCAAACCAAGATAAGAAGATATTATTAACATTTATTCTGCTTTTAAATGGAATGTAAAAGTTTGGTTGGATATTTTAGTGAAATAATTATTATCTTCATAAATGCTTTGTATTGCCCGAAGTAAGAAACAATTAATTTTTTATTTTTAAAATATTCTAATGTTGTAATTTAGCTTTGTTTGTTTTAAAGAACGATTTTACTTTTGGGAAAATAATTGGACCCTGTTATGCATAAAAGATCCATCCAACACAATAATAGGATTTTTTATATATTTATTGATTTTAACATTATTAGTTTTAATGTTATCTTTACCTACATGTTTCTAACTTTTTTTTGCTTCGTTTGTATTGCCCGTGTTTATATTATTGACTAAATAAACAAAGGGTCCGTTTTTGTCGATCAAAAAACTTTCCCTGTTTGTTTGCTGCTCAAATACTTTTTATAACGAGCTATTGTCAATGAACTTTTTTGTGTTAGCTCAAAGTCGTGCGCCGCGTATCAAAGAGCATCCAGTGGACACAATAGTCGGAAGGAGCGAACCTGCTACCCTACGCTGCGTGTCAGAAGGCAAGCCTAAGCCGACAATCCACTGGTACAAAGATGGAGCCCCTCTTGCTCCAACGGACAACCCTCACAGAGTGCTGCTCGAAGATGGACTACTGTTTCTTAGGTTTGTTTTATATATGTACCTAAATATTATTAATTTTCTGATTTGTACCATTTTCTTTCCATGTAGGCACGAGCACATTTTTTTTGTGATAGGCGGCAGATAAGCCGGCGGATCACCTGATGGTAAGCGATTGCCGCCGCCCATAGATAACTGCAACACCAGTAGAGTCACGAGTGTGCTGCCAACCTTTAACCCCCTTTTTCCCCCAATTGGGCCTCCGATACACTCACTCACTCGACCAAACTAAGCGCAGGCACTTCTTCACGCCGGTCTTCGGTGAGGCCGTGGTATCACTCCGGTCGAGCTGGCCCATTCATGCCGAAGCGTAACTCTCCCACAACACACATAATGTATTGATCGTCACTAGAGATAGTTGGATCTTTAAATTTCGCCAGTAGCTGAATGTTACAAAGCAAACTTCTTTATAAATAGTCTCTCTATATATACCAGTTAAGTAAACAGTCAATACTAATAAATAATTTATTTGAAAATAGAATAATTTTCTCAGTTATGTTAATGCAAGATTTCGTTGATAATGTTTCTGTGCAGCCATTTGGTTCAGCTTCATTAAAACAAAAGACTGGTCACGCCCTACTTAATTTAAATTGACATGAAACTGAAGGAAAGTTTAACAGCATTTAAACGTGACAATTTATACCCATAAATATGTAGTCTGATCTGTGCTGCTGTAATTTTCCTTATTAGTTTGACATTGAAATGAAATGGCCAAATGCTAATAGAGACATTCATCTAGGGCAATTTTTTATAATATGAAGAATTTAACTTGTCTGACGCTACCGAAGGCCTTATTGACAATTATGTCGGAAATACCTATGATACCTATTTAAAAAGGGAATTCACGCGACCTTTATTATTAAAAACATTGAATTGGACTTACTTCTTAACGTTTCGGCTACGTTGCAGCACCCGTGGGTCTCAAGCGGTAAGTACAATTAATGCACATACTTAACAATAATGTCGCGTTCCTGTTTTAATATAGGTATTAATAGTTATGTATGATGCAATGCGAAAATCTAAAAAAAATATCAGAAATACCTACTTGATATTAACAACCTTATAAAAATATTATTGATAAGGAATCTTTTGACCTTTGGTAGCCAAAAGACAAACATTGAATGTAATCAGTAAACCAACTCCACTGATGTTGCATGGGTGGCGGACATCGATTTCCATCAGGTCGTAATACGTCTTCTCGTCTGTTTTGCTTCTCGTGTTACTTACTTATTTCATATCAATGCCCTATCAATATGACGTTAAATTCAAGTCGCTTTCAATCTGATATGGTTCCAGAGGAGGAGTTAATAGGGAAATCTTAAATTCATAACATGTTTTTGCACATAAAAATTCAAGGAGCAAAAACGAAACATCAAAATCGATATCATCGTACGTGTTATTTGTACCCAAGTCCATGTCGTAAAAAATTAACAGCTATGTAGTTTCTGACCTAAGACTCACTACTACCGGATTACGCATTAATACGCTGCGAGGCATACCTTAATTGAGACTGAGCAATAAAGTAGGGAAGGTATTTCGATATTTTAGTTCTAAGTCTTAATTACATTTTTGTCTCAATTTCATATTTAGATATATTTTAGAGACTTTGAATTTATAATATTTTTTGGTTCAACGACTTTACAAACCACACGAATTCTTGAATTTATTCATTGATATTTGATACTAATGTAAATGATTTTGTGTTGCTGATTACACATTAATTAAACTAAAACACCAAATGTTAAACTAAAAACACGTATCTACCGTTTTTTACTGAAGCGAACTGGCTTATTTATTGTTGAAGCGCAAAAGAGCTAATTATGACCAACATTTTCGAACTATGTATGACCTCTTAATAAAATTTGAATTGCTCAGCAGCATTTGAATAATAGAAATTTTAGAAAAGTTTTTCGTCAATATTTTGATATTATTACCCAAAAACCTTTTAAAAAGTAGAAACAATTGATTTTCTACTGGGTCTGCTGTCTGGGCCTTACAACGTTATACTGCTAAGAGAGCATAATGTGACGATATCAACAGTTTGCAGTTTTGGACTATCATGTAATTGTTTATCGACAGTGCTTCTTAGATAGCTATGGATACTGGATCATATCCTTCCGTCTTTACCGCACTGTTGAGTTTCGATTCCGTCTATTTTGTCTGGATATAGGTCGTTTCACAATAGCGGCTAGAAGCCGGTGTGCTAGAGGCGTTACTCGTAAAATATCGTCGCTTCTGAGTTTCTGACTAATATTTACTACGTTGTAGGGTTATGCGCGGTAAAAAGGAAAGCGACGAGGGTGTATACTGGTGTGTCGCCCGTAATTCCGTGGGGGAGGCGGTTAGCAAGAACGCAACGCTCACCATAGCGGGTAAGTGCATTATTTAATACGTACCTACATTTATATATGTTACGAAATTTATTATGGCAACGGTCCGCAGGGAATTTTGAGTAGCAATATTGCTCTTTTAATAGCAGGACAAGCGTATGCTTGTACGATAACTTGGGTAGAACATAAGTATTTTCATGAGGGTGTAGGCACATATACCTACTTATAGTGTTTATTCGAAAGAATAATATTTATTCATATTAATTGCTTACCGCGAGTTCTTGAAAAAATAAGCGTGTGCTTTGTATATCCTTATCAGTTTTTATAAAAGTCGTCTATATTTTTATCAAGCCATTAATTTGATTGATAACTGAATATTATTTTTTAGTTCTACGGGATGAGTTCAGGGCAGAGCCAAAAGATATTAAAGTTGCAAGTGGGGAGCCAGCATTACTAGAATGTTCCTCCCCTAGGGGGGTACCTGATCCTGGTGTACATTGGACTAAAGATGGACATAGTCTAGACGTAGAAGTTAATGGAAGGTAAAGTATACACTTAGAATATGTTTAAACATAATATATATATATATATATATATATATATATAAATTAAAATTAATTAAATAACGATGTAATGATGAACAATGATGGCCAATGAACTAGCACAATTTAAATGATTTTCATGCCAAGAATTTTATTTTAGTTACTCTAAAGTTATTCATATTGAGAATTTAATTTTGGTATGCTAAACGATTAGCGTTCTTTGTGATTCAAGCACTGTAATGAATAAAAAGTAAAATCGCATTGATTTCTTTCAAATTAGTCGATGAAACAATAGACTTGCATACTTTGAAGACCACAAGTAATGTGACTTGCTTGGTGTCAATAAACTTCTGAGTCTATTATGGTATCCAATAGACGTCTACCTCTTTATGTATGCAAAAAGATGTACCATTACAACGTGGTATGTTAATCACAACCTTATACGTATTACGTGTGTAGGTATGTGATATAGCTGAACTTTTGGTTATGTTATTTCTGTATCGCTCAATATTGATAAAACCCAGATCATATTGACATACATCCTTGTGACTCAACTAATCACTTTACTCAATAAACATCGATCTATATGCATGATGTCACTCCAATCCCGCGTCCAAATCCTTTTCTCAATTAGAAATTATATTGCAGGATATCCGTAGTAGACGGAGGGAATTTAAAAATTCTCGAAAGTCTTCCTGCAGACAGCGGCGTGTATAGATGCGTCGCGTCCAACGTGGCAGGAGAAAGGCAATCACGTCCTGCCACGTTACTCGTGTTACGCAGACCACATTTTCTAGTGAAACCTAATAACATAACGGCTTTAATAGGCCAGAACATCGAGTTTCACTGTCAAGTAAGTCGACACATTATTGAGGCTGAAAAAACAAATGTGCTTGGTAACAACGTGGTAATTGCTTTTGGTGTGCAAGAAATTAGTTTTAGATTTTGATGAAACTAATGATTACATTGAATTTGACATAATTGCAATTTATTTCTGAAAAATTTATCAAAATTTTATCTTTTAATTTCTAATTCATTTTCAATAGCATCATCGAATTATTATTCCTATTAAATTCTTATTCGTCTTTTGCTTTTCTGAATTCTACTCAGCGCAATTTATAGGTTCGTTTACACTCACTTCATAACTAAGATGAGGCGTTGCCCGCCGATCGGATTAATACGCGTAATTTTAGAGCAGTCTAAAAAACTTGTATGGTGCGTAACAACAGAGTATTAACACGTGCGATGATTCACGCGTTATTATTGCATTAGTTTTTTGCCAAAACTTATTTACTGTAATTGATGAAAATAGAGGTGTAAGGCTAATACCTTATTCTTTTTTAGGTATCACCAGAATCCGACGTGTCTGTAGTTTGGACGCGTGATAATGGGTCTTTGTCTCCTTATGCCATTATTAGAAGAGGTTCCCTAAGAATAGATAGAGTAACAGCAACTGATGCAGGAGTTTATACTTGTAAAGCAGAAAGTGCAGCTGGAAATAGCGTAGCTGTTGCCACACTCACAGTACATTGTAAGAATAATCTTGATATTTTTTTTTCTAGTCACGAAGTTTTTGAATATTTTATAGAATGATCTCTTTTGTCAACAGCCCTACCCCATTTCACAAGAGTGCCTTCAGATCAAACTGCTTGGGAAGGTGAAGCTGTATCATTCCCATGTGAGGCTGATGGTTCGCCTAAGCCAGTCGTCTTTTGGACAATGGAAGGATCACAGGTATATTTCTAAAACATTTCAAATCGTGACATATGTTTTGAGATTTTTTTTGACGTTATTTTAAATTTGGCAGGAACTAGTCTTCCCAAAATCAGCCCACGGAACCAGCTCTTTATATTTGGATCGAGTAATGACCCAACATGCTGGAAGACTCACTTGTGTTGCTGTTAGTGCTGCGGGTAGTGCTTTACATACAGCTACTCTTCAAGTAAGTATACTAGTATAATGTAATTTCAATTCCGTATTATAACAAAAGGTCTAAATGAGAAAATCTTTCGTCTTTAGGTTTTGAGAAGAGAAGCAAATGCATTTAAAGGAGATTCGGAATCTTCTTCCCCATACCCAGAGATGGGTAAACCTCAAAATCATCCGCCAATGACGCAGTACGAGTTGGTACAAGCTCGTAAATATTTGCAACAAGATGTTTTAGCGTTAAGACGAGTTGAAGGAACGTCTGCAACTACATTAAAAGTTGTTTGGGACGTAAGTAACCACAGTATAAATATTTACAATAGCAACATTTTGTGAAATTTCGTTGAGCACCACTTTGGTGACATTTTGATTGTGACTAAGGTTGCTAAAACCGTGCGTCGAACATTTTGATAGTTCGCGTGCGACCAATATACACAGAAGTAGGTAGATAGGTATGCGCCGCGACAAAAGTCGAACATGTTGATCGGCTTACTGTTCCGATTGCTTCCGTTTAATTAACTAATTAACTGTCACAAAGCTTTCGTTTTTTTTAAACAATTATTTTTTTGTTAGAAATTCTGCAAATTTTGATATTTCTCCATCTACATTGTTGATTTGCTTTTCAGGTTTTGACTGACTACAACGAATACTTGGAAGGTGTCAAAATATGGTTCAACGGCACTTCGCTTAATCGACAATACGCATTAGAGGCTCAAACTTCACAGACTACTAACTTAACTTTAATTGATAGTATAGCGGAATTTAGTAAATTTGAAAACTTTTCCATGACAACTGTTCATAACAGTGGATCGTCTAGTCACGTTTTAACTGGCTTAATGCCTTATGCTCAGTATGATGTGTTTTTGATGCCGTTTTACAAATTGTTGTTAGGGAAGCCTTCTAATTTGAAAACAGGGTTCACTGACGAAGAAGGTAAGAACAACTTGTATTTTTTTTTATGAAATACTATTTTATCTTCATCCTTATCTTGTTGTGGCTTTGGTCTGTTTTTTAGTAGAAGTGTAATATAACATATTGATTTATTAACTTCAAGTTACCAATTTATTTTTTAATTCTTCTTTTACATAAAGTCACTACATTAAAAGTAAAACACAATTCACATCTGTGACAAACCATTTACGACAGTTTACGTCTGTATTAAATGTAGATATATTGTTACCTCGATGTTTAATGTTCACGGGATGCATTTTAGTCCCATCGGCGCCACCACAAAGCATTTCAGCCGGGGTGATAAATGCGACGTCAGCGTGGATTCGGTGGGATCCGCCGCCTGTACATACTTGGAACGGTGAACTATCTGGTTACTTGGTTAGTACTTTTTCCTCTATCCAAAATCCATTTAAGTTGCCCAAGTTTAATTTAGTTCTTGGAAGTTTAACGTTTTGTCTTTTTTGAGCAGATTGGGATATAAGTTTTTGTTGAATTTGAGCGGAAAATAACTGGATAATTATACCTTTTTCGTCTAGCGAACCAATCAAAACCTTAATTATACCACTTGTGCTCAAGATACTGAGTTAATGGAGGTTTTGAACCCGTTTGCTAAATGATAAGGTTGATTCATAGGTTTTAATTAAAGGGGATTTAATGGACAACATTTAGACACAGAAATACACATAAACGTAGACACTTGGTAAAAGTTAGAATAATAACTGCTACCTAAATGTCAATATTGTGAAAAATTTATAACTTCCCGAATATAATTACATGTTGTTACACTTTTTATAGTTTGGGTCAAATTTAACTTCCTTACATTGAAAAAAGAAATCATTTTTCTAAAATACGAGTGGTAGTAAGTGATTTGTTTTTTTTTTATTTAGATTGAAGTCAGAGTCGGCGGGGGGAATGGAGGCCGAGTTGTAGGCCAGATGTCGTTAGGAGCCAGAACTCGAGCAGCGGCGGCCAGTTCACTGCGAGCTGGTGGGAGGTACAGCGCTCGTGCAGCCGCCGTCACTAAAAGAGGACATGGGCCTTTTAGCACTCCCGCGCAAATTCATATGGTTCCAACTCAGTCGCAGAGGCATTACGTGCAGTAAGTAACTGTTTACGGTGTTATTATTATAATCTTAACTTTTCGCGATGCCGCCTTAAGAATGACCTGGATGGTCATTATTAGTTTTTTTATTCGATAGACGTCAGAACGAGCATGTGGGTGACCTGATGGTAAAGTAATTGCAACTGCCCTTGATCATCTGCATTATCAATGGATAATTGATGAACATTGCACATAGTGAATAGTTATAAAAGATTTCAGTTTTTTGTATTTAAAGCAGATTTGTGTAAAAAAGATCTTGATATTTGTACTGAAAATGTTATAATATAGATAACTCAACAACGTGCCAACAGAATAAGCTGCACTTTTTAATCTGTCAAAACTGTTGCAGAACCGAACCAGCAAGGGATAAAGCAATATTGACAATGTTCCAAGAAACTTGGCTCTTGGCGTTGTGCGTTACCTTATTGATTCTCATCCTGGTCGGTGCTGGAGTTATTGTTTTTATTAGACGACGCAATTCCAAGCAGAGGAAAAGCCAGAATACAACAAGTAAGCTCCAATAAAGACTCATTTGTGAGAATCGTATCTGCACTAAGTTTAAGCGAAGCGTTTTATCTGCGAGTCTTACAAATAAATTTGTAATTCATTGCTGTAAATAGTCCTTGCTTTACTTAAAGAGAATTTGAACAAAGAGCAACAAACAACAAATAGCGTGTAATACTTGCGACTCTAAACGCTTCAACTGGACAAACCCTAACTTGTATTTACTCAGCTAATTCTTTTGTAGATACAGCTATTGCAAACGCTCAGCAATGTTTGTTGGGCAAAGAAGCGGTGTGGCTTCGGGAAATACCAATGTTTGAGGGTTCTAATGAACCTAGAATAGAAATTCTTAACTGTCATCAAAGTCTGTTACATGGTAAGTCAGTTAAATTTATCGTTGACTTTTATTTTTTATACTTTTGTGTATACGCTCGTGAAGTGAAATTAGTTTTTTCTGATGATGAAAAACTACCACTTTTTTTAGGGGGTCATTCAATAGGAACCATGGCGATGGAGGCAGAATACACCCTTCCGCAACATACCAGCAATATGAATGCAATGCCTCAAGAAGATCACAGAAGAATCGCTCCTGAACCTTATGCTTCAAGCGCTATCTACACCGAATTGAATTATCAGGTATTCATTGGATTAATTATTAATTAACTAATTTATTTTACAAGCTTAATAATGTTTCTATTGCAATTAAAATGTTTGATTAACTCAAATCATTATCCTAATCTGATATCCAATAATCATCTAATTCTAATTATTGAATTCAGTGGGTACATAATTCATATCATTTTGATTAACCACAAATCACATTCAAACGAGCTTAATATCTACTCAATCATTGCCATGTGGTTGAACTAATGATGATATTATACGTTTTGGCAAATAATGTGTGATTTGTTTAATTTAACCGCATTCGTATTTTCGTATTAGGTTATCAAAATGTATCTTTAGTTGCAGGAGCATACTGATGTTGAAGATTCATGCATGAAATGTGCCGTAAGCCCAGGATCTTACGATAACAGTATGGTCAGATCTTACGGAGAAAGCAATCAATATTCTAATGAGGAATGCTCCACTTGCTGCAGAAGTAGTAGCTCTACTCTTACAAAAGACTACAGTGAGATGACTAAGTGTGGAAATGAAGTTGAAGAAATTCAAGACATGTCAGTAGAAGACTGTCCGTCATGCAAGACAAACAACTCCCGGTCTTCAAGTCACCATGACGCAGCTAAAGAATGGGCTATGGCTGAAGTGGAGTACGATTACCCTCAGTGGCAGTGGATGGGGAGGGAGAACAGTTTTAGACAGGGAACGCAAGATACAAGACACTCAAGTGGGAGGAGCGATCAAAACTGTAGGATGAATTTGTGTGACATCCTTCCGCCGCCACCGTATGAAAGGTAAGATGATTGATTACTTTTGTGGCGTTTTTTATTTCTTTGGAACCTGTTGGTCAAAAACCAAATTGTTGTTCACAGAGAATCGCCTTACCGGGAAATGCATGCATATGCAAGTCACTCCGGAGCATCAGGTTGTTCGGGTCACACGTATCGGAGTTAACTTTTTATATCGGGTCATGTAAACGAATATCATTAGTACGTAAACCAAGCAATACTTAGTTAATTGTAAATATTGTACAAAAGTCTATGCATATTTTGGATATTATTGTTAAATTGGATGGATAACTTTTAAACCGTCACGTAACTTATTTTCTATACATTTAGTTTTATGAATTTATGGGATTTTTGAAGAATGGACGGATAATGACTTGATAATTGCATGGTTGTAAAATGGCTTAGATTAAGCGTAAAATTGCGTGAAATAATAATGAAAAGATTTAAATGATGCATGTTATAACCAATCAAATGGCGTCAATCATAAGAACCTATCATAAAATCTTTACAACATGCTTCATTTCGAGGATGTAAAATACGTATCCACTAAGGTTGTGATTTAGAATTCCCGCTATGATATTATTGAATTAGTTTTGTAGGGACTGCTTCTTCCAAGTGCTATAATTTTATCACGTTACTGAGCAATAAATTTTACAATGATGGTGGGTCTGGGGTTACGTGGCGGTATAATTGTGGGTTTGTGGAGTCTTAGCTCTCGTGAATGTGTTTTCAATAGACTGCCATGTAATGTAGGCTAATAGGTTTCATCTTTTCTAGTGACTGTGATATAGTATAATTTCCTATTCGACTTTTTGTTTTGTACATAGTTTTAAATGTTTGATATCCTTATACAATTTTATCATTGATTTTTATATTTATTCCGAATAGTGTATTAGTATTCAAAAATGAACCAATAAAAGATTTGATTAAATTTACACCATTACGATTCTAAAGCATTTGTAACTGAGATTCCTATACAGTGTCGAATCAATAATTTTGTAGGTAACATAAACCAGTCAGCATTATTAAAGTAATTTACATTTTTCATGTTTGTTTTAATTGACACACCATTTATAATGACTGATCGTTTAAGTATAATTATACCAGAACTGGCTCGTGAGATCAAATGAATGACTATCCAAAAGTTAAGATAAAATATCATCAGAACTTAATTGTACAATTTGTTCAACTAATTAGACCCATAAAAAATAGATTAAACTTTGATATTGAATCCGTCTTCTAAATATTATATTCTTTCACTGACTTGAGGCCAGGACTAGATGTTTCAAAATAGTAGAACATGAAATTCGTTAAGAGGGCAGTGTTAAATTTGTACTTAAAAAGCGCTAATCAATGAAATTTTATGTAGAATTACAGATTATTGGAAGTAAGTAGAAATGAAATTTATAAATAGTAAAACATTAACATAATAATATTATCTTCTTCAAAGTCTATTTGCTCCTAAAAAAGGTTATGGGTATTTCACGATTATACTGGCTAGTTTAGGCTGTTAGTTTCAGTTCAAACCTAATAAACGAATAATGTAAAATCGTATAGTTCTTTTAAGTACTATAATTCAGGCAAAGCTTTCAGCTAGTCAATTCCTATCTTGACTTTCCTTCCTATATGTACAATCACCTGCAACAAAAGTTAAGCACCTCGACTCTTATGCCAAGACTATATGGTTCACATTTGAATGAGGTTGTTTACTCATTAGTGCACGTGACTGTACATAACATGGATAGTATTTTAGGTTTAGTGACACTGGATAGCATCATCCCACTCCTTATTAAATCCTCAACTACCTCCACCATCCAACACCTGGTGAGAAATGCAATCGAGTTTAATTATTACGGGTATTAATAACAAGGGTGCACTCTAGGGGTTGAGCCGTTGCCATGGCAACACCCCAACGGTCGCAGCCTGCAGCGTATAAGTACGTTTAGTAATTTACGACCTGAGCTGATTACAACTGTAATTGTAGCGCTTTCAGGAGCTAATGACGTTTGACGCTTCAGCTGGCGGGGTGATAACGGGGTGTCAGGTTAAACGTCAAGTGTCTTCGTCAAGTTGTCAGATTGAGCGGATGTCTTGACTTGTTCCGTGCCGGTAATTTTGTTACTACGAACTTGTTTGCTTCTAGTTCTACGTACGTAAATGGTTTTAAAGTATTCTGAGTTTTACTAAGCTATTAATAGAATATGAATTTTTTTTTTTGTTATTGTTTAAGCGTAAAGTATGTTACAAGATTTTTTTAGTGATATAATCAATCAATTAGTTACTGCAAACAGACTTCGAAATACATTTTTAAAAAGATTATACCTAATCTTTTTAAAGACAAATACAGTGAAGCTGATGAAAAAAAAATTTCATGAGTATGAGTGTAATGGTTAGGTAGAAAAATCCCCAAGACAAAGTAGGCACTAAACGTCCTACTAGAGGTACAACCTGACTGACTAAGTATAAGAGGTCAATGGCGCCTAACAATGTTTTTTTCATAAACTTTTCTTTTATAAATAATTTGATGTAGGTACGCAAACCATCGATTTAACATAATGTACCTACCTACTATACATTACAGATGTAAACCTTTAATTGTACCGTAAAACATTGGTGTTAAGCAAGCACGCGCCATTTATGGAGCTAATGTTCTAAGAAAGTGCAAAGTAGAGCTGTGACATTTCTTCCACATGATAAGTCGATATCAACGGGTCAGTCTCGGTCCCGTTAATAGCTGTCGGTCCGGAGGCCAGATTCGCTTAAGAATGGGACTGTCCCGTTTTTCGTTTTCCTGTCCTATTGCCCTGTCGTCTGGTTCAAAAATTGTCCCGTTTTGTGGAAATCGGTCCCAATTTGTGAAAGGTCCTGTTATTCGAAATGACGAGCCGTGGGGTGGAATATGATGAGCCTCTGGAGGGTCCCTCCATATGACGGGCCCCGGTCCTGTTTTGAGGAAATCCGGAATTTGATAGGTCTGATAATGCATGTGAAAAGAAGAAAAAAAGTGTCAGCCGTCTGATCTTCCAAGCTTGTTACAGGGGAACCAAAATAAAAGGAAACGTAGGTACTTTGTGATATGTAAATTAAAAAATCATGACATTCAAAGTATTTTAGTATACAGCAGCCTTATATGCCTTTCACTTTAGTTTGGGTTTTCTATTTTTGTTTTTCAAGTAAAGTATCCTCATCACTAAAATAACAGGAAAAACACACCCTTTTCGTCATGTAGCGTTAGTAGCTTATGCATAAATAACAAATGAAACACGTATACGCAGTAAAAAAATATACCGAGGCAAAAGTAGTGTTGACAACAGACCCCATACGTACTGAGTGCCTCATAAATTATTTGACTGGGAAATGTATGGATTAAGTTTCTGTTTTCCGATGTATTTCAGGCATGTTTTAACATACCATGACTTGTAATTTATGTGTAAGACACGCTTGAGGCATAAGCGTTGTCTCCGAAACTTTGAAGTTGTTTCAAGTTATGATTGATACCGTCTTTCCTGTTTGAAGTACTTTGAAGTTTCGAGTACGTATGACGGAATTGAAATATGTCAAGGTAATCCTTTGAAGAGGACTATGGCCAGCACTGTGTATTATTACGTTGCAATGAAGATATGATAGTCATCACTGATTTTCCCAGGTACACCGTGTAATCACTATGTAACTATCGTATTGCCATTTAAACAAAAATACAGAATATTATTAATAGTAAACAAGACACTGTATTGTCAACTCCAAAAATATGTATTCACTTTAGGACCTTGTCAAAATACATATGTATAAGAACGACTTCTACTTTCTTATACATTAGGTATTGTGACAAGGTCCTAAAGTGTATACATATTTTTGGAGTTGACTTTACAAGTCCACTAACTTTCAGACACCGGGCTGACACTGAGTAATTATTTGAATTATTAGAGGAAAAGTTACGCTCATTATGTCATCCTGATAATCCTGATAATTGGAGTCCCTTGTCTTTTCAGCTAGATAATCCTTATAAATAACAAAACTTTTACTGGACCTTGCAAATCCCCCGATCTAATACATACAAATTGCTCTAAAAAGTTGCCAAAATATCATCGCTCACATCCCTAAAACACGGTTATCTTAAAGTTCGAAATGAGTTTCCGAAACACGCATAAAACTTTTGGGTATCATTAATACTGAAATCCGGGATTAATCCGTAATCCGAACTGTCCGTTCCAGGTTAGGTAACACAAAGTTATGACATTTAATTTACATTTAGATAATTTTCTTGTCTCGCCGACGTATTAATTGGTTTTCAATAAGCGCGCGTAGTACATTTTCATACTTTAATTAATATTCACGATCATTTATAAGGGTATAATCTAGGTATTTCACTATTTATGTCATGTAATTAACACAAGCCTAGTTATTGCATTCAATCCTTTTACGCAGGGACTATCTAAAACCTAATAATACCCATGCCTTCCTATTTACTACCCATTGCCCATAATTGGTATACAACATTTGACCGAAATAGCTATGATATGAAATAATGTTAGCGATTACGATTACTATAGCGGTAACTTCACGATGTTATTGAGTTAAACACCACTTTACAGTGGGAAAATCACGCTTCGGCATGAATAGGTTGGCTCGACCGGAGTGATACCACAGCCTCACTGAAGACTGGTTTGAAGCAGCGTCTACGTGGTGTTTTTCCAAGTCAGTGAAGGACTCCGGTAGGAGTCTCATTCGGTAGGAAATGGTTAGATTGGCATCGCAATTGTGACTCCTTTGGGTTTAATTGTGTCTGTGGGCGACGGCTGCAACCGTTTACCATAAGGTGATCAGTTTGCTTGTCTAGCAGTTACATAAAAAGACACTGTCTAAATACATTTATGAAAGAATGCTAAAAATTTGAAACCCTTGTTGAAAATAAAAATTGTTGAGTTAAAGTCACTTTGAGATACGGCCTGGACCCTTTCTGCAGGTCTGTTGACTGTAGGTTTTTTTATGGTATAGGTGGACGACCAAACCGACGGATCACCTGATGGTAAGCGATCACCGCCGCCCATGGACACCTGCAACACCAGTGGTGTCACAAGTTTTTTAAGTAAATATAGCCGTAAGTCAGACTGATTGTGTTGCGGCTGATGCGGTTTCTGCATATATTCAAATATGCCTGCGATGAATATTCCCATACACCAATGTTACCTATTTATTATTTTTATCCTTACCACAATTGGTTAAGATAAAAATACCAAAATAACTGTCTTTCACGTAGCAAAACTTGGATTAAATCAGATACACTTATGTAAAAGAAAGGAAAAGTTAAAAGTAGCAAAAAGCGGATTTACCAGCCGCACCCGTCTTACTCAAACATCTATAAAAACTATGAATATACATTATAGACAAAGTCTTACGAGTCGCATTAGTCATGCTTCAAGCCATGTCATAAATCACCAAAAGTAGCCACCTAACCTTAGTGATGTGACATAAAAATGGACACGCGATTCATTCGAATTGATTCTAAAATTTCACTCGAATACCAACCGGGAGGTTGCATTACTCGTTCCTAAGCTGACCCACGGCATTGCTAATCCGTTTTGTCTAGGTAATTATTAGAAATATTTAGTTTTGATAACTATTAATTACCTAATCGGTATCAAAACTAAATCTTCATTATGTTATTGAGGGAAAATATCACCAAAAAGTCTTCACCGTCATAGAGTGTGTTTTTCTCTAGTTCCAACTAAAGCTTTAGCTCGGAATCTTAGCCTAGTTTTAAAAGGCTGATAATTACAATGAACCGGCTGCCGTCTTACGGGGCATATTATAAGAAACTACTACCTCGTTCATGTAAGCTAACTTAAAACTAATCTAAATAAGGACGATAAAAATCTCAATATGCAATGATTTCATCAATCGAATACATTTTTTTTATGTTACTCGAGTGAAAGTTAAGCCCCGTCACTGCAATGTAAGGACATTGCGTGAGGACTGAGTTGTGTTATGAACACCGATGTCATAATTTTGTGTTGATTTCGTTCACCCGTGACTAATGCTTGGGGGCCCTAATAATTGCTCCTAAATTAGGAGTGAACTATTGTTTGCTTAACAATGGGCACCTGCGCGATAGTTCGGAATATGGGTAGCAATTTATCTATATTCCCTATGTATACTACCAGCTACTTATCCAATTGAAAGATTCTATTAATAGATACTTACCTGTTTTTTAGATAAACTTATAGTTGTATATTCTGAATACCTAAATGAGTAGGTATTTCAATGTTGTAACTATTTGTATAACTAAGACATGGATTTTTATACATTTCTTTCAGGAAATTTGGCAGAAATTATCTGATGTGTGGCTGTTTGTATGAACCTGTGTGAGTCTTGTGCAAAACAACGGTTATTTAAAAACTAATATTACATCGACTTCCACTTTTTCTTTTCTTGTTTTTAAAGTATCCGCCTAAAGACATTGAATTATGCTTCTCTGGCAAATCTGTCATTATCTATAAATAACATATCCTGTTATTACCACCAGTATCTAAACACACTCATTAATGATACTTAAGTAGCCATTTATAATGTTTATTCAGTTTCTAATATTTAATGCAAATAGGAGAAAGTTTCGTAGAGTCGTTATGAACCATCTGTTGCTTTCTGAAAGCAAAATGATAATGCTTTTAAAATAAAGTCTTTGTTTTTCTGCAACTCCGTTGCCATCAGAAGAAGCCCACAGCTGTTGTTTTGTCCCGTACTTTTATAATATTCTTTCTACTATCTACAAAATTCATTCATCATTCTACGAAAAAATATTCTAGGAATGAGTCAGTCAGTCAACCAGATCAAAACAACATATTTTTTCTACATACGTTGAGTCCATGGCCCCAAGAGCCTCTCACTCAATGAAAAGTGTGGCTAACATTTTGTGATTTGTAGTAACTCGAACAGTAAGATCATAAATAAAACAATTACTTAGGTATACAGTTCAACATTGTGTACTTTTAAAAGTCAACGCTGCGGTAAAGAGCGCAAAAGTTTCGGAAAAGCTGTAACAAAGCAAACACGTTTAACCCAAGGATAATTTAGGCCACCCTAGGGTAATAATAATATTGTTTAAAGGTCTCTGGAGTGGTGTTCATTGAATCGTTTTATATTTCGTCAAGTTTAAAAAGTCCAAAGACTTCTTAAACCTAAAACATCTGGCGGTGTTTTCCTCAAAACAACGAACAATGAAACAACGTCGGATATACCAAATCTTGATTACAAGGTAAATAATTGCACAGAGCCAACCAATATTCAATTCGATTTACTTAAGGCACAGCGCACAATAAACTAAACAGAACAACCACAACCGGGTAAATTTATCGGATAACTCACGAACAGTCCGTGGAGACGCCCCACACCTGAAGTGCAGAACTGGAAATTGGAAACCGTAACTCAACAAGTATTAGGGGAAGGAAAACTCCGTTGCGCCATCTGTAGGCCTTATCTATGGCTATAAATATCGTACAGAACCCCGGTAGAGGACGAATTATGACTCTGAAGGTACCTTGGTCGACGCGTTATGGATAATTCATGCACCCTACGCTTTGCTGTTTCATAATTTTACTGGCTTTTTTGTAATTATTTTCAGATGTTCGTGACTGCCTTCGTCAATGTAGGTTTGGTGCTGTAATATTAAGTAGCTGGTAAATTATGGTTTACGATATTTGTCGCGCGATTATCTTGTGTTAGATATTGGGATGTTGATATAGGCTGTACTTATAAGCTATAAGATTCAAATTAGCGTTTTATGCGCGCGTATAAGCTAGATTTTTTTGAGGGGCGTTTGCTCAACTTTAAGTGTGAAATGTAAATAATGTGAACTCGCCGAAAGACGCTCTTAATACGCGCATCTAGATTTAAGAGCACGCGTGTAAGCTTATTTGCTAATTCCAGCGTATACGCGCAGAAAAATACGATAATCGGAAACCAGTCTAAATTACCATGCAGAAAACCTCTTTTAAAAAGTATAATCTATGAATTCGTATAAAGAATGCGTGGAATCCCCTAGAACTTGTCATGAGTGACGGGTAACAGAAAACGTTACTTTTTTTAATATTAAAGGTTTTCCTTGTGTTTTGCAATTATTTGGCTCCTCAATAATCGTCTTATACTCATAATACATAATGTATGAATAGAATAATGTAAATATTACCTACTCCCATTGCACAGATCTTGTTGTAGATCTATCTTGTTTAACTAGACTAGTTGATAGGTGTAAAATGTCTGGGTTCATTACGTATTTAAAAACAAAAACACATTTTAGCTTCAACATTGAAAAATACAAAATTAACTTACTGAACAATGCAATAAAATACTACGTTCAGTGTAACTGTTTGCTTACCTGTAAACTTTAATTGTCTGCGAGCTTTCAGCACTGTCTGGATTGGGTTTAGTAAGTATCCATTTATTTACCAAATAAAGTCTAAAGTCTGCAGATTGTTTTCCAGTAGAAAGGAAAGGAATGAAAAGTCTACCTATTTTAGTAGACACTTAACTTAAATGATGGAAAAATAAATAAGACAGTGAAATCTTTGTAAACATGGAGAAAGAGATTGAATAAGGGAGTAACAAAGATGGACGGATTTGATTTCCCATGAGAGTTAAGGCCTGTTGGAAAAATATCACAATAACTAAATAATTTGAAGACGAAAATAAATCCATCTGTAGGTATGCATTGGGAAAGCGTTTTGCTTTAATCATCTATTTACAAAAAAGAGATTTTTACTTAAGTACCTTTATTCATTTTTTGCAAAACTCTAATGACTAGAGACTACGTATAAAACGAACAGGTGAACGAAAGTTTTGGCGAAATTAAAAAGATGATCATGCTGAGCAGTAATTAGATAAAGGATCAGACGATAATGATAAAAACTTAAAGGATCATGATATAATAAGATACTAACATTGGAAATAGAGGATTCATTTGGTCATTATGTGTACTACCTAATTTGTCGAATTTTGGCTTAGCGTTTGGTGTGCAGCTTATCTTAAACGAAGTATTATAAAGGTAGAAAAATTAAGTAACTAGATGCTGGAGTAGGTAATTGAATATTTTATCAACATTCGGAGAAATCGTGAGTCACGGTCATAAAAATCGACTTTCAACCTTGTGACGGAGTCGCAAAAATGGTTATTGCATTTTCGCTCGCTGCCGTAAGATTTTATTTGGCTGTTGTCTCAGGGTTCCGACCAGCCTCCTTCAGCGAGTTTGTTTGCCTTCCACTGTTTGTTCAGAGTCGAACCAACTGTTAGTACAAAACGGATCCACCGAATGTATGCTCTCACACAAAGCCGGGTGGTCTTTATCATTTTTAATGTAAACACGTCCCACAAACACCATATTATAATACTAAATTCAAAATCAACAGCGCCGAACAAAATTTAAATGGGATTTCTCTCTGGGAAGTTAATTGATGGATAAATGTTTTGAGTCCTTCGCGTCGGCACCTACGATAATTTATTGTTTTAGCAGTTCATAAAATATGAGAGAGCATTACTGTTCCGAACAGAAGCTTTTGTTCGTGAAAAATTTCGTTTTTGACACCGTGAGTGATAAAGTGAATCGGAAAAAGTATGTGAAGGATGATCATGCTATATTCATCGTGGATGAACGTACATCAGGGGACGAAATGAAAAAGTTATTTATGAGTTCAAAAAGACTTTAAGTTAATTAAGATCTTAGTAATAAGTTTATAAATTTAGAGTTTGCTTTAAGTAACTAATCATCATCCTTCAGAATAAAAAGATCTTTGCTGTTGTCAGTGAATATCATTGCTGTCTCGCTTTGCTAGTGTCTGTTTACTAGTATCTGATTTTACTTTCTTTCTTATGCGTCATCTGATTTTCTTTTTTGTTCAACTTATATTTACGCAATTTCTTATTGACCTTCCTCTTCAAATTAGAAGCATCAACGCATTGAAGAACTCAAGTAAAATAAGTTTAACGCCTCACTGAGTACCAAGTTTCACTTTAAACAGAAGGCGTCATTTCTTTCAAATATTTGAAAATAACACTAAGCAAAGTTCTATTCATGCCACAAAGTATACAGGTACAAGTGCCTAGTAATACAGAAACGGTATTATTGATGGCCTTTGAAGTGGCTATCAAACGATTGCGCATCGCCAATTCAAACACGCCACAAACTTAACGAGTATTTGATAAACATCCGCGTTCGAGCCAACATTTGGCTATTTTACAAATAGTCAAGTGTAATGGTCCGTACGATCTCGGTTTACTGCTTAACAGTACGTCAAGACAGAAATACGGCCCGATTGTTAGGCAACACAAGTATTTGTGCAGCGGTACTTTTAGTACAAGAGGCGATGACCACTTTAGTGGCAGTAGTGAAAATAGTATCTATGTTTGGACTTAGGTAGCTAAAACAACAACAAGAATTTTGTCTATATTTGGGGAAACATGCAATCATCATCATCATCATTTCAGCCAATAGACGTCCACTGCTGGACATAGGCCTCCCCCAAAGTTCTCCACACAGATCGGTCCTGTGCCACCCGCAATGCTGATGTTTAAAAAAATACGCAGTTCCGTCTGTTCGTCTGCCATCTATCACATTAAAAAATGTTATTTGCTCCATGTCATCTGTAGAAAGGTTCAAATGAGGCATTGTAAATATAACCATTTATCACAGATTGCTATTAGTTGATTTATTTTATTATGATGGATAATAATTGTTATAGGAGAGGAACCACGTCTGACAACTTCTAAGGCTAATCCGATGAAGTGGATAAGTCACAATTTAAAGACATAAGCTATTTATGTTTACACAGTAATGAATAACTGGCACCTCAAGATGCCTAAGGCGATTTATTTATTACATTTGGATGTTATATTTTCGTAATGTACCTACCACTTAGAAATATCGTTTCAATCCACTTCACCAAATTCGTTGTCACCTCTTATACTATTGAACGATGCCCCGCCAGCCTCGTAATAGTCTTCTAAAATATGCATATAAATATTTTCCGTCCATTGTGAAGTCTTTGAAAACACTCGGTAAAGCGGTGTCATTCTGTTTTTTTGCTTTCCATTATTTCATTCAACGATGACAGGCGGAATGAATGCTTGCACGATTACACTTAAACTATTGCAATGGCTGCCAACTATACTAATGTATTCCTGAATTAGTAGTTGGCATTTATTAGTTTGTTTCACAAGGTAGTTTTAATCACTCACTCTTTCTTGTCCCATTGTAGTTTAATAGTTTGTAAATTGCAGTTTATGCGAGCGATTAAGAGTGAAGAAAACGAATTTAATTTAAGCAAGTCTCGGAACAAAAGGGCAAGTACCCAAGATTTGCTGACATTGGTTGTTTTGTGCGCATCGTTAATTTGATATTTAAACTAAATGGAAGAAAAAACTGCATCTTCAACTTTTACCCTTTTATGAAAGTTTATATTATGGGATGGTAGATGAAATATGGTTACATAATATCGAATTTGATATAAAAGTGGGAGTATAATATTCAGACTCTACAATACTTTGAACTAGTTATATTATAATAGCGATAAACGATAGCTAAGTACTGCATCTCTCTCTACCTTGTTCAATTGAATCGAATGCTTTACCATCATCAAGGGTTCTTCAATTGAACTCCCGATGTAAGTGTATAGTTTTTCGGATTTAAAAGTACCGCATTCATCTTTACAGTTCAGCGAATTGCTTTGCCCAAGTCTACCAGCCAGTGGCTCTTGCATTTTTTTCATACGTGAGCATAATTTCAACTTATCGAGCCCTTGCATGTCATATACAAAGAAAGAGCAGGTTGTTACATTGAGATCGAGACCTAAGGTGCGCCCCCCTGCTGAGATCGAAGTAAGGGCAATAACTCTTTAGCACTGTAAATGCGTATCTTAGTTATAATAATTAAGCACAGAAATACGCCTGAGACTCATGAAACTAAAAGTTAGTATAGAAACTCGTAATACAAAGAAATCAAGTGTCTAGTTTTGTGTATATATGAAACTATGAGGTAAGAAATTTTTGCTCTATAGGACTTAGCAAGACAAAATATAATGATAATCTATACCAAAAAGTATCTTATACACAGATAATAACTTAACTTAAATTAAGCATAAGCCCTTTGGTGACAGACAGTAAACTAGATAGATTATTAACATATTGTTTCAATTCGACGAGCGTCGTCAGTGAGTACAGCCGTCCGCGCTGCAACATACTTTCCAAGTAGAAGGTAAGAAACTTAGCATTGTCCATTGAAAGTACATACCTACTTAATTTATCTCTACTGAGTCAATGTCTATAGATATTAGCAGTGCTCACATATATAGTTGATGAAGTATAGCCGCGCGTAAAGGAAAATTGCATTTGTTATCCGAAACCTTCCATAGGTGCTGTAAAAGGTCATTAAGAAAACGAGGGCTACTGATTGCTTCTAGCTGAGTGCTTTTGGCGCTTTTGTAAATATCGTTATAAAGGTAACCATTTCTTTTGTCATCTATAACAGCGCTGTGAACATTCTTTTGCGAAACACGTTGTCAGCACGTGTAAATTAACTTTCTATGACCTAATATTATCCGCAAATTGTAGAACGTGGGTTTAATACTGCGCCAAGTATTCCTGTTTTATAGAATTTCTTTACCCAGTCTTTGCTAGCAGTCAACCTATGGTCAGAATCCAGCAAGTATTAAACGCATGGACAATCGTTTCAGAGTTGTAAGTAAGCGTTTACCTACGTTTCTGAAACGATTGTCTATCTACGGTAGACTTAGCCCGATGACCAGCATAAATAGACGCTAAAAACACTATAATTGTATCAAATTAAGAGTCACTCCACCGTACTTTAGGCACCGCAACACCTTCAGACCTTTATGCGCTATAACGCTATGATGTATTGATGTATTAACTCATTAAAATTCAAACCAGTTTAAGAGTTAAAGGTTAAAGACTTCATAAAAAATGCATTTACAAATGTTACCCGCTGTGATGGTGCGGTGAAATTTAAATGAACCGTGAACAGGACAGGAGATGTACAAAGGGTTTATAGTTTGCTTTGTAAATTGTGTTGAAGCTCATTTCACACTATGAGAAATCTGGCGTTTGAGGAATTTATTTGATAGCCGTCTCTTAAGCCGAGATTTGAATAACTTTAATTTTTTTTTGGGTAGGTACAGATTACTTTAACTGTGCTGACTATGTAAGTCAGCTTGGTTACTTTATTGTCGAAATCGTTTTTGTAAATGTGCATGGCATTAAGGTAATACTTGAAACTGTTTAAGTATGATAGTAATAAGATGTGCTGTTGTTTAAATATAAGTTTTTATTTAATAGTATGTAGGTAACCTATGTGTAACGGTAGGTACGGTACGTTAAAAGTACGGGATTCATTAATTTTTACCTTTCTAGCTTAATTTACCATAAGATATAAATAGGTAATTATTAGAAGTAACCATTCCTAAAACTAAATGAACCATTAAACATATTTTATTCTATTTACACGAAAAAATTGACGACATCATAAAAACAGTTTTTCTGACTCAATAGTAAGAAGTTTAGATAAATATTTGTGTAAAAGGTATAACTAAACATTAATTAATAATGTACGAGTCAAATAATAAGGCGTCACATTTGTTAATTCAATTGGACAAATATGAAAAGTTATGTCTTGTTTCAACGTGAAAGCTGTAAAGAAGTAATATTTTAGCGCAATTAGGAGTGTCTGCAGTCTTAATGCAAGTTTCTTGCAGACTTTCGCTAATTTTATTTTAACATTAGTCACGGGTTGCTACTTTTACCTTATTATCTCTAAAGATGATGATTAAATAGACGACAGCAGGTAAGAAGTTTTTTGCTAGTTAAATTTTGATATTCATCTAATATGCTTCTTGTAAAAAATTTTTGACACTCAGGACTGCGGATCCAGACTAAGTATTTTTTTAGTTATACCTAAGTAAAATATTAAAATTAAATGAACGTTATTTAAAAATACTCCACTCTTGTTTTATTAATTCCGACCGTAAGTATTTTTATGTGGAAAAAAAGGCTTTAAAGTTATAATGATCCTATATCGGCGTAATAAAAATCTAAGTTTTCGATCTTGCAGGACGCAAGCGCGAGCCGATATTCGTCAAAACCTTTTAAGACCAAGGGCTTTTAAATCTCGCCACTGTCTTACGTCAAAACTTTTTAAGACTTTTAAATCACCCCACAGTCTGGGCCATTACAAATGTAATACTGAAGAATAATTTTATTTATACTTAGTATTTTGACCTATATTTTGATATTATTTTTATCCAAATATTTGGCTACAGAAAAAACAACATGATAAATCATTTCCACACAAACATCCTCCTACCCTATTATACCCCCTTTCATAAAAAAGGATGCGCTATTTCATTTTAGCAAAAAAGTGACACAAACATGGCTGTTAACGTCTCCTCGCGTCCGCTAAAGCGCTAAGCTGGCTTTATAGCAGCACCATATAAGCGGAGAATAATGCAGGCAGTGAGTAACAGGAAGATCAAGGGAAGTTATATTAAGGTTTATTATTTGTGTCAACGAAGGTGGTAAACTTAGGTAATCTTGTTAGGTACAATTCGGGACAATTTTTATGCGAGGATAAAGGTATGGTAAAAGGTACGAGTGGAACAGTACTTAAATTTATGCTCGGATAAATATTGGTCAAATCAAGCCCTAATGTAACAATAGTAGGTAGGTAGTGTATAATCAAAACCTTTTGTTTGGCGATCAGTGAACATTTACATCCCTCTACCAACCATTCTGATAAAAATTTGTACCATGACTTTTCATCAAAATCAAAATTTTTTTCGGCTACTCATACAAAATGTACAAGTCACATAAATTCATGAAGAGTAGTTTCTTTTTAATGCGAATTTCCAAAAGTCAACCAAGTTCTCAAGAATGGTTGGTAGAACACGTCGTGGTTAAAGGGATGTAAGTGATTGTTCATACTCGTATCTACGAGTAGGTGTACGTGTACATATAGGATGTATCTACATCCTATAGTATACCTACATAATGTTAAACTCTTTATTTCCAAAATATCTAAAGAAAAATACGGATGGGTGTAGTGGAATTATCAAGAACAATAGTGTGACATAAAAGTGAGTGAGCTAGATATGTCTTTATGGCTAAATTTAAACTTGCGATGTTTAAACCTACCTTTTTATTAGTCTGCTAGAATGCTGCAATCGTAATACACGGACCGTACCGCACTACACGGCTTTAAAACTGTCTGGTATAATTTAACTTTTTTCATTTATTTACGGTTTATTGAGAAAGTTGTAAAAATACAGATTTTATTGCTTTACCCATGTCACAGGGACGTATAGTGGTATAAGCCCTGTTGCAGCGATAACAAATGACTATTCATCAATCAACTAAAAAAATATCCTTTTTTGTACGAATGGGTATCTCTCTTAACGTTTTTTATGTGATAGGTGGCAGACCAGGAGACAGGTCACCTGTGTGGTAAGCAATTGCCGCCGCCCATAGACACCCGCAAAACCAGTGGAGTCACGAGTGCGCTGCCAACCAGTTAATCCTCTTTCCCGCCAATTGGGCCTCCGGTATCCTCACTCACTCGGGGAAACTCAGTGTAAAATTCTTATTATGTAATTCCCGGTGCGTCCAAAGCTGTCGCTATGGAGTTCGGGTATGATTTGGAGAGTCTAACTATTACAATGAAGCGACTACCTTCATAACACTTTAACAGAAGAACCAAACCAACTGAATCATTAGTTATACATTTTAGAAACTATCCGACACGTGCGTAGGTTTCCTAACAATGTTTTCTCTTACCGGCGAACAATTTCTAATCTTGTGGACTATTTAGGAGAAGATAAGTAGAGGAGGACATTACTATTTACTAAGCTAGAAATAACTCGCAAATACAATATCGCTGCAAATCGTGCAAAATAAGCCTATCTAAACCCGAAAGGATCGAATATGCCAATCCGACCCAACGTACGCAACACTAATTTACTATACTAACGTTAACCGGGTGACCTCTGCCAAACTGGCTACAACTCCCATTAGCGCTGGGATATATCCGGGACCGATCCCGACCCGACCCTAGTGATGGGAAGAATGAGCAGCGGAATGCGAAACAAACTTGGTAAGACAATAAGGGTTTGGTACATTATTGTAAAAAAAACAAAAAAAAATATAGCTGTGTTTTAATACAGTTAATGCGAAATTATGAATATTAAAATAGGTAATAATAATATTTGGAACTGTTTCATTTAGTAATTAAACTGGCATATTGAACTTGGCTGGGGCTGAGATTAGATAATGTAAGTGTTTAATAAAATTTGTTTATTACATTACTATGAACTTAAAAAAAACTAGGTGGACATAATAGCAGGTAAAAAAAAAAACAATAATGCTACATACAAATCTGGCATTTGTCCTTTGTGTTGTCAAAATTTGACTCCAGTGGCAATATATACTCAGGTGGCAAAATTTTACTCTAATGGCAAAATTGACTCCCGTGGCATAAATTGACTCCTGTGGCAAAAATAGACACTGGTTGCAAAATTCATTCGATTCGATTCGCATCACTACGCGGCCCTATCCGACCCAAGCCGATACGCCGTAATTCCGCATTAATGTTCCAAACTTCCGCTCTTATTTCTCGCTGATGAGGAAAATTTTGTTATGGCGTTAATTATGAAAAATTCTTGGACCATGTCGGCTAATATAGTGCGGTTGATTAATATGTTTGGGTGAACGTTGGGGTGCTTTGTTTTTCGGTCAAAAGATGAGGTTGTCAAAATCTTTGTTTAGCTTCAGGTCAAAATTTCTCTGCACCCTTCAACCGAATGCTACATCACTAAACAAACGTAGAAGTTGTTGTCTTCTATAGTGATGAAATGTAATATTTGTAGTAATACGGTATACCTAGGTAGCTACTTACGTACCTATAAAAAATTAAAAATACTTACTTCGTAAACTATTACAGAGACAACTAAATATGTATTTAGGCTTAAATGTTATTATGAGTAAAAGATAAGAATATACATTCTAGGGAGTTGTGAATGTTTTTTTTTATAATAATTAAATGGGTTTGCACTTGACCTCACCTCATCTGATAGAAGTAATAATAAGGTCTAAGATGTAGCGTGCGAAAAACCTACTTTTTTTCCTACCCTTAAGTGGCTACAGTTTTCTCTAAAAGCCTTAATTAAAATGAGACGACAATTTCATCAACCAAAACCCTATTATTACCATATTTACAAAAGACGACAATGCATAAAATCAAACAGAGTTACCGAGGGATCCGCGGCCATCAATAAAAATCATCCAGGCAATCAATAAGGAACCTTTCAGAAGCCCGTAAGCCGCGGGGCCTTCCTTTCACTACCAAAGTACGACTCGGCGGGTCCTTTAAGGGTCGATTCGCACGTATAACGAATCGCAGCGACAAATGATCTGTTTATTTTATTTAGTACTAGCTTTTTGCTTCGCTCGCGGCCTCCACATTGATAAAATGGGGGGTTAGAAAGGGACAAAAAGTAGCTTATGTTACTCTCCGAGACTTCAACTCTCCGCTCCGTTTTGCCTTGAAATAAAGACAAACATACAGTCAGACAAACTTACCCATTTATAACATTTATAATTTTAAGGGAATGTAGTATAGTATGGATAACGAATGGTATGAATGGTTTTCAACCATTCATAATATTCATAAATTACAAAGTACAAAATGAAATGTACCGTAAATCGGGTTCGCAAAATACGGCTTCATACTTTCTTGCTGTGACCACGGACAAAAAATTATATTAGTAGTCAAATTGGTATCTACCGAGTTCCATATTTTAGATTTCAGGCTATCCATATTATAGATATCGAGCTTTTTTTTTGTATCCACGAAATATAAATGTAATAGGACGTTAATTTTATATGTGAGTTGAATATGTATTTACTTATAAGACACGCTTTAAATAGATAAAACTAAGCGCTTCACTTACAGGCCTTCACGGCATGCAATTGTAACGTAAATAAATAACTTTATTTTTGGTTGTTAAGGATGAAAACTTGTCTTCTGAACTACTATTTACTCAGATAATTATATTAAAGCAGTTGAGTAAAAATTTAAAAATACCTACTTATTCATTAAGTAAAATATTTTTTTATACAACTGCATAAGTATGTTGGTTTGGTATCGGTTCGGTAGGTGTGATGTGTATCTTTTTGTATTTAGAAATCAAAGTTTTGATTCCTCTGTTATCCAGAACACATCGCTACTTCTACTAAAACTTAAAGCAGGAGTTTAAGTGGTACGTGTGTAACAGCCCTAAGCCTCCACGATTCCTTTAAAATCCGCTCTGAGGGAAATCACTTTTTCATCCCTGTTAATGGCGGACCTACGAATACCCGAGACATTTTAATTAACTCGAGTCGAGAGCTTTTTAGTTTCGCGATGAATTATTGATATTCTGCCGTCTGCTGAATTTTCGCGTTGTCATTTTTTGCGCCTAATTAGAATCGACTGGGACAATAGATGTCATGGCTATGACGGTTTTTGTTGAGATGTTGGTAATTGGCACTTGGACTCGTCCCTAGAATAATTGGAAGTGGGAGGGGGGCACGCTTATTGTGATTTATTTTATTAGGTATTTTAAATTTGAAAAGATTATCCATTTACAGAACGGGCATTTTGAGAGCCTAAATTCGAACTGGAAGCTACGACCCCTCGCTTTCATAAGCGCCGTGTGTCATCTTTTGGATAGGACAGGTACCTATTCTTCTTTGTTATAGGATGGTTTTGTTATAAACCACCTGATTTGAAGGTTGCAGGTATTTACCTCTGGATTTTTCAAATCTATGTGCCATTCGCTTAGCAGTGAAGGAAACATTGTGAGGAAACCAGCACGTTTTGGATAGTTTCTTAAACCATTGATACTTACCCACAGTTGTTGAACTTATGATTCTGAAGTTTGACCTCGTGAACTTGTATTCAATCTGGTTCCCCTACTTATAGAGATTACCATACTCACCAAATCCTGGATTACCTATTACTGAGTACTGGCTGCCTCCAAAGGGTCTTATACTGGACCAAAATACGTTTTTCGTAAATAATACCAGAGACTCAATAAGCTGTCTCAAAAATGACCATGTCGCAAAAACGTGAATAAAGAAATAATGACACATTGTAGATATAACAAATTTACCTACAGCAAAATGGTCTCAAAATGTAAATTTCCGAGAACATCTGCGTAACACCAGAGGTCAGTGCACACGTTATCTAAGAAAGCGCCTATTGTCCTCATCCTGCGACCACATGTCGCATATATCACTCGCCATGCTGGATTTAAATCAATTATGTCACTCTAGCTGCCGCGCGTGGCTCCACCCGTGGTAAGGGAATTAATAAATTCATAGAACATCTCATATTGACCTGATGCCGTACCAAGAAGCTTAAGCACTTGTGTTACGGTTACCAGATATTAGACGGTTATCTTTTAAAATATCTCTATCATTATCACTTAAAAAAGTAAGGGTGCGTTTCCTTAGATAGAAGCGGAGCTGCGTGGAGTTGAACGGAGACTTGTAAAAATTTACCAATCACATTGCTCAAAATACACATCTCATCCCTGATGAGCAATGTGATTGGTCAATTTTTGCAAGTCTCTGCTTCTGTGGGAACGCACCCTTAGTTGTATGAAATAAACAACTAAGGGTAATAACGGAAAATATTAAATATTTTCTAAGTAATCATTTCAGCGAAGATCATTTTATACTTAATGTCTGACCTTGCCACCATTGTCAGGTCCTGGAAGAAGAGGCAGACGCAGAAACATGTGGATTGACGTCATAAGGGATGGCATGCGTGCAATAAACTGACAGTAGCTATGGATGCCCAACACCGTGTGAAGTGGAGGAGTCGAAACAGTAAAGCGGACCCTGGGCTCAGAAGCTACAGGTTTGGAAGTAACTGGGGCAAACGCGAATGAGGATGACTATTTTTATTATGTTACTTTTTTTTCTTTATTGTAAATGTTATTATGATATTATGAATTCCGTTCCGTTCCGTGAATTTAAAAAAAGTAAATGAGTTTTTATTTGCTAAATAAAAAAGTAGCTTAGGTCACCTGCTCACTCTCCAGCTTTATCTTTTTTCCATAAAACATAATAAATACATTCTGTGGCAACGTGAAAAAACAAACAAACACACTTTCATTTGATAGTTATAGTATAGATTCACTGGACGGCATGTTATCAACAGCTACTAATTGCGCAATAATATTTCTTGGATGGGCGCGAATATGTGCTAATAAGCGTCTGATGTTAGACGTAAATTGTCTGGTCTATAATGATACAGGAAGTTTATTAGATAATGAATAGGCAAGTTTAGCAAAACAAGGACCATATAAATTGAATTGAAACCCGAAAATAATGACAAAACGATACTTGTTACTTTTTTTATGATCAAATAAATAAGGTCATAAATTGTGACAACATCACATTCGTTGTCCTGGTCTTAAACTACAGTTCTTCTTTATGCTTTGGAAACCAGAAAAAAAACAAAAAAATATAGAGTGAAAAACTGCCAAGATTAGGCAAACAAAATGGTATAATATGAAGAGCAGAGTCATAGAAGTATTACCCAATGTAAATAACACATCAATATGAAAAATATATACAATTGAATGAACAACGATAGGATTAGTTAGAGCAATTTAGGGTCAACGCCCTCAAATTGGTTTTATAATATGATGCGCTTGCGGAGTGTCAAAATATCGAAAATATTTATACATGTACTTATAATCTTCTTATCGAACTTTAGTAAGTAAACCATACTATCGAAATTGTAATCTTGCAGCTAAGTATGAAATTCAAATTACACTCTGAAATGGAACAAAAAAGAGGACATAAACGTTTGTTTTCTAAAACTATAAATAAACAAAGAAGAATTCAAGCAAACAAAACACAATCTCAAGGTGGTAGACCTTCAATAAAACGAAATGGCTTGAAAGACCAAATGAAAATACAAGAAAAATTTCGTTTTAAATGAACGGAAAACGGTCTAATCCGATGGCAATTTATTAGAAACAGCCACGGCGTTTTCACCGAGTTTTCTTTGCTATGAAAAATCGGGCCATTACGAAGGGGACCATGCCCTGAGCTCGTATTTCAAAACAACACATTATTGTTTTCTTCCTGTTCTGTTGTGGGTAAACCAGTTATAAATTTACGGCTTTACACAGCATAGCACTTCGGTTTTTAGGATATTTGCTAGCAGTGTTGGAAATGACAATGTGAATGATGAATAATTTCCTCGCTTGAAACTGTTGTTAACTTTTATGTTTTGGTAAAGTTTAAATATGGATTTATCTAGGTCTGTTTGAAAATGGAAAAACTTTTGCTCGCATATATGATGCACCTTTTATTGGACTTGTCAACGAAATCATTAGTTTTTCTTTTACACTTAGCTAAAAGCTACTACCTAATCACATTATAAATTCTCGTATTAATTCACTTAGGTATTCACGTAAGTAAACTATTGCATTCATGTGAGCGACACATTATCACTGATTTATAATAATATACATACGCCATCAAAATTGAGCAGTAATTTTATCGTTGACCAATTACGTAAAACTCCTTTATGTCAAATAAAGGAGCGCATTTATGACTTAGGTTAGGTTTGTTACAAATACGCTGCCAACCTTTAACGACCTCTCCCCAAGTTGGGCCTTGGTACCCTTACTCACTCGAAGAAACACAGCACAGGCACTGCTTCACGCTGATCTTCTGCGAGGTGATATTACTCCGGTCAAGCCGGCCCATTCATGCAAAATTCATGCCTCTCCGGCGCTGGTTAGATTAAATACACTAACAATGACGATAAAACAATTATCGTTTTGATACTCACTTGAATCTTTTGTATCAAAAATTTTACCTGACTTTGTAGTTTCATATTTTAACGCCTCCCTCACTTCGCTAAAATCAATAATGGTTCATGACTGTCCAGATAAGCGAAAAGCAATTAATTATTTCGCTCATAAAGGTGAATAATGGGAATGATTACAGGTTCTTTGTGATGATAAAGGGCGTAGTTAAATATGCATGCGGATGTTAACAAGAATGAGGGCACACGATATGAGGTAATGTGTATGAGGTGGTCTGTTGTTTACGGTACTATACTGAATAAAGATTGGTGGCAGACGGTAGAGTCATTCATTCATCAACCACATCAATGTAATAAAAGTTCCAATAGATTGGTATTGACAAGCAAATCAATACAATACTTATACTATTAGTGGACGTACGAGTACTATGAATGGACGAAACTACAGCCAGCCAACAGATAAGCACAACAACAAAAGACGCTAAGACCAAAGTTAACAGAACAGTGAACTTTAAAAAATGCAAATCCTCTAAATAGATTTAGGAACGAAATCCACTAGAAAATAGCAATCTACATTCTACTCCTAAACCCATTCTATTAGAGCAAAAACTTTTCCACTAACAAAATACTTCTCCCAAGAGAAACACGACGTTTCTTTTATTTCAAAAACAGCGTAATTTGAACAGTGATGTTTATTCCAGGCTTATCTCGAAGTAAGGATGTCAGGTCTTTGAACTGGACAGACTTGCTCGCTTGAAAGGGAACTGAACTAAAACCCCATAATTTTGAGACAATTTTTTTTTTAAATCAGCTATGATAGACCATCATCTGGAGAGGTGTCAGCATATAGGTGATTGTTGAGCGATAGACTTGGTGCTTGACCTAGAGGAAAAGAAGATGGAGTGTCAATTTTGACCACCGCAATTAGGAAAACCATACGCTGGCTTCAAACAAAGGCTTCCTTCAGTGGAGGAGTTCAGAACAAGCATCTGCCTGGCAATAAAAGAATTTAGTCTAGCAAAATCATGACATAATAAAACTTGTCCATTCCAGACATCGTCTGAATGAACAACTTGAAAAGCAACTAGAGTTGAGGTCATGCCATGTATTTCATCAAATTGCCAAGGTGTAAAATTATAGGGAACGTGCACATCGATAGTGATGCCAACTGCTGCCATGAATTTGAACTTAATTAGTCCCGTTAGTCAATACAAAGTGCTGCCACCTGTAGTTACTGCACGGGCCCCATTTCTACACGTAACCGCAAACCCTGACTGTGTCCGGCTTTGCATGGCAACCCTACCCCGAGGCGAGTTTAACAAAGTTTCGTTGGACGTCAGACTGGGATAACACGGAAAATGAAGCTCCCGAGGGAAATTAACCATTAGCGGTCACATTAAATTCCGTCTCATCCTTTATTTATAAAGAAATGGACGAAGACGAAGAATTATTTAGCGCTCACTTAAAAGATTGCTTAATATTTACATGTGTTTTAATTTTGCGAACGATTTGTTTTCATAACTTTCTTCATTTAATGTTTTTGATAAATTAAAATTTACAATAAATTTGGACATCCTTATGGAAATAGAATTCACAGACGATCGAACCTGGTACACTGCGGTACGAACAAACACAATTGTGTTCATCACACAAATGAACGAGTATGTCCAGAGAGGGAATCGAACCCGTCGTTTGTTCAATTTCCACTCTGTCACAATGTCTATCGATCTATCTAACTAAGGCATTTGATTCACTTCCATGAAGGACAAATTATTTATTATTCTCGTCCGTTTATCTAGATACAATTTTCCTTAAAGCTATGTCAATGATCGTGAATAAAATTCTGTATGGGTACATATGAGTGAATACTTTTACGACCGACTGCGTTTTATGTTTCTGATGCGCAGCCTCAGCGTTTCTTAAACATTCTGCTTTGCATAGGTATGTGATTTATGGTAATTTATTTTGGCACATATCACCTATTTCATGTTAAGCATTGATATAAGCATATCAACTGTTTATGTTAGTCGGCGATCGGTTACAGCAAAAAACATAAAAAGGATTAAAAATTCATAAAAATGAATAGCAAAATATGGCCATCGCGCTATTTTCATGCAAAAATACTCTCCATAACACAAATAAAGTACTGTTTTAATGTAATATAGTACTTATTCGTATGTAGGTAGATTCGATAGCTAAAATACTCGCATGTAGTTACAGAAAAGTTTTATTTTATAATACTCAGTTATCAGCATAACATTTTATAACGCAGGACTATCGTAAAAGTGGAACAATTTTCACACCCAATAGAACATGAGTTAAGATCCGATACGGCTCTAAACCGGAATATTCATCGTCCAATCAGACTCACTGGCCGTAAAAGAAATAAAATTAAAACTACGGTTAGTACAAATGAGGCGGGTAAAATTATTTTTACGATTCTCTCTCTCAATTAGGGCCGCTACGACAGTGAAGTGTCAGTGTTATTTAAATTTACTGCCCCAATTAGAGTCGCCACTCGCCATCACCGAATGTGATGAAACCGTAGTGTGTGGAGCTTCCCTTATTAAGAGTTCTATAATTAAAATTTACGGGGCCCCGTCTGATTTGAATAAGGATGTAAATAGTTCACTTCTATTCGTCTTTTTGCGGGATGAAATGAAGTTCTTGCTGTGTTCGTCGTATTTTAATGGGGGTTCCGTGTCTTAGGGATATTTATGGCGTTTTTTTTCTTTGATTCCAGAAATGTTAGTTTAACTACTGGATGTTTAGTGGCAAGCATATTCCGCCATGTAGATGATACTTGTTTGGGTCAGTAGCGCCGTCATTTGATTTTTATTCAGTGATGAATTCAAGACATTTAGAAAAAAAATCTTGGGAGTCTACTGGAGACAAGTAAGTATTTGTGATTTTGAAGACTATTTTCGTTCACATTATTCACGTACAATCATCGTACTAGTTCGCGTGCAAAACTAACATACAAAATATATAAAGTTAACTCCTTAAGTAGGTCTTTGATGAAACATTTTCTATAATTCCCTAACTTCCCTACCCTAACTTCGTAATAAATTTTGAATGACTGGCCCAAATCACTACTTGGAACAGATAGAACTAGCAGCTTTAAGCTGACATTGAAATAATTTAAGGTTTTATTTCTAAAATAGATTGGTCCACATACAGAATAGATAACAAATTGACTTAAGATTTGTAGGTGCACCGATTCTACCAATTGGCCAGTATCAATAAATTAAAACAAAATAATGATTCTCGCTGCTATGTCGTTGAAATAACTTCACTTTAGGCAACTAACTAATGAAGTTGTAAAAGGGAACATCTCCGAATATACGCTAACTACAATAATCCATAACTAAAGGCCCCCGGGGAAGGTAAACAAATGGAAGCTTGTTTAAAATAAGTAATAAATTATAGTAATAGTTACAAAAGTAATTATAATCCGAATAGGTACTAACTCTATTGCATTGCATAACAGGTTAATTTGTGAGACAAGGTAGAACCAACATACGATGTAGCAGAGTTACTTGGAGTGTGTGGAGTCTAGACTACAGTTAGGCAAAGATAGTGTAGAACGCCGTGTCTCTCATACTACTACTGAAATGTAACATCGGTTTTTTTTTCAGACTTGCGATGATAATTTGTTTTTTGTGTGATGGTGATGGTGACAAATGAGCAGTCGGATCTCATTATGGTAAGCAATAGCCGCGCATAGTCACATTAGTGGAAATATAAGTGCACTGACAACTCCCCTTCCCTCCCTGATCGGGCTTTAAGTACTCTCATTCACTCCGCGAAACAGTGCAGTAATTGCTCCACGTTGGTTTTTTGTGAAGCCGTGATAATAAGCTCGCCTGAAGCGTGGCTTTCCCACGGTCAATAAAATATGATCGAAAATTTCTTTTACTACATTGTCTTTTAAGTTACAAAGGGACAAATACCTTTTTATGTAACTAAATTGTAAGCTAGACTTATTAGTGCCTTGCTTTTAACGGTTTCAACAGTTCTGCTAGATTCAAATAACTAATTCTCTAACTTTACTGCTGCAACTAATCTCAGAAAATTACATTAACACAATAAAGCGTTAGCTCCATTTAATGCATTGCACAAAATATTTCAACCACACTTAACAATTACAAATGAAACGCCATAAAGGATAATAAACAATAACTCTTGCTCGTAATAGATATCGTGGTAACATAAAAGCATTGTCTGAAGCAAACACATATCTCATAAAGTTAGTTGGCGGGAGACATTCGCTGGCATCTACAATGTAGCACATTTTGGCATCAGAGGCGAGAACAATCTGGATAATAGAATGAACTTGTTTCTTTACTCTTGGAATGGCGTCTCTTTGGCGGCGAGATTACTTTGATGAACTGTTTTCTTTAGACGACGGGCTAGTGTTTGACGAAATGGTTTAAGAGCAATGCTTTTAAACGAATAACCCCAGCATTACAAAACGGAGACTTAAGTAACTCAAGGCTTAAAAAATATCATGTCTCTTTTATAAAAGTACAGACAGAATCAGTTCATCCAACCCATACGTGTGAGGTATCTATGTATGGATAGATCTTCAAAAATGATATTGAGGTTTCTAATAACATTTATTTCCAACTGAATAGTTTGCCTGAGAGACGACGTTGGGTGTGCTAAGAAACAAATTTAGCTCATGTTAAAAAGGTAAATGTATACCTATGCAAAGCACATATGTCACTGTGCGTAAACTAGTTGATTGGTGTAGATTGTTTGGCGCGGCGCCTACGAAACAAAAGTACACAAAAGATAAAAAAAAGTCAACAAGTTCGATGTTTTCTATTTTTATACCCGATTTATATAAAAAGGATGAGGTCATTGATCAGACCCAATCATATTTTTCCATGAACAACAAACTCTATTGTTATACTTATCAGCATGTTGTTATTCCATAAATAGAAGGGTAAACCTCAGAAAAGGATATTTATTAAGCTCGTACAGTAACTTTTACCTATCACCACATTCTATCCGTGTTTGCGTCTTTCCCGAGAAAGTAAACATGAATTCGGTACAAACACAGTACAAAAATCTCAGTGGCAAGATGTATTGGGCAGGGTGTATCGGATAATGTATATCCCTTTAACCACGTGTTCTTAACAATTCATTCTGACTTTTAGAATTTCCAAAAGTCGTAAAACAAATATTGTTCAAATGGTTGGCAAAATACGTGGTCAAAGGGATGTAGAATATGTCTATCGATTCACTATGTAGATAGAACGTTGGTACATAAGTAATGCTACGTTTCTGTCAGATATTTTTTTAATAATTATATTAAAGCGAAACTTAAGGCACAATAGAGTCGCCAAATGATATTAAGTTGCAAAGTTCAGACAGCACTCGCTTCATTGTAATTATCAAACTCTCCAAATCTTGAATCATGGTCTGCATACTCCGAGCTCCAATCCGACAGTTTGGACGCAATCAGGAATTAAACGCTAACATAAAAAGAGCGCCTCAGTATACTTAAAAAAAACTTTATTGCCTATTTTTGCACTCCAAATTTTGAACAACGCCAAAAGTGGTTGCTTTTGGCGTTAGTCAAAATTTGCTAGTGCCCTTACCATTCGCCTCAACTTAACCAAGTTTTTTTTAAGCAGCATCGGTGGAGCTACTAGTTAACTCTATACTATTGTACAAGTGAGTACTTATCTAAGTTTGTTCCTTGGGTTCTTTTTTCCTAATAGGTTAATACATACTAACACAGTTCATAAAATACCGCCGAACGTTTTTTACGAGGAAACTTTGGAGAGAGATGATGTTGTCGTGGTTTTGCTTGGATTTATGCCAAGTAATGTGAAGACGCATTGCAGACATATTTTTTTCATAAAGTGAATAATATTAAATTTTGGCTGCGATATGTGGCATGCCTTTTGAATCTGATATTTTTGCTTACGTAGCCAAAAGTTTAATCATTGAAATGTAGTTTCCAAAAATATGGTGATATACCTATGGACAAGATAGAACATTCATCTAAGTAATCAACTACTACGGAATTTTGATTTCTATTCAGGAGAAACCAACTGAAAACTTAGTAATAGTTATGTAGGATCTACCTCTTCCAAATAGTTCGATTGTTTACTACTAGTAAACTGACAATTGGGCTATTAAATGTAAATCATGTAGGTATTAATAATTAATATCTTTGTCTTATGTTAATGTTACATTATAATAATTATTAAGGGTTTATAAAAGCGCTTTGCATATATCTGTTAGCTTTTAAGAGACTTGTTTAATTAATTAATAAATAAATACATACATTATGAAAACTGCACATATTATTTAGGTTTCCCGAGATATATTCAACAGTGTTTGTTAAATGATGATGAAATATTTATTTTATCATGGCCACATCTTGGTATATTTGTTGCCTCTAGCGGCGAAAAGTAAAAAGAGACGCATTCAAAGAGCTTCAATTTCGCCGTTTCATAAGCGAGATGCGACAATAAGTCACAGCCTGCAGACGGCTGATGATACAAAGCTTTGAGCCAATCTTATATCATGCCACGTCTCCAGAGAATTTTGTTTTGAGCTCTGCTTTTTGCCAAAAGATTGTAGGCAAGTATGCTTTACGAAATGTACAGTCATATTTTGTCACTTGCATTAGTCGCATTTGCACCATTTGTTTTCTAGATTAATGTTGTTATCTTCAATTACTTTGCACCTCAAATCAACTACTCAAAACTATTATTCCTAGGCATACATTGATTTTAGCAATCTGATTCTTTCAATTAATGATAATCCCGTCCCTGTTGATATAAGGTGGCCAATTTCCAAGCTATGACGTTGGACACATTTATTGCACTTCTCCCTAATTATCATAATTTTTGATGCACAGAATAACACGGACCCGGAAGGACGCGCAATGAGTGGGACTGGAAACAAGATCACTGGTTTGCTATGTTTGCTTCATTCGGGGAGAGATTGCCAACTTCCAGACTCCGGAGTGGTACTTGAGTTTCAATTACAAAACAAACATTTTGGCATCACCTGGGTACTACGACTACCGAACCACGACTTTACACAGATACGGCCTAGCTGCTCAACATGGCTGTAGCTATTTAAAAAGAAAACGATTTTCCTGGTTCATAGATAGTGCTTAAAGCAAACCTTGTTCGAAATTACAAAATGATATTTTTTATACTTACCTATAATATTGAAGTCCTAAACACGAAAATTAACGCGACATTAATTCGCTTCTTTATTAATAGAATAGTTACAAAGAAACCTCAAATTACTCCATTATTTTATAAAACGTTAAATACATGAAAAGCCATGTCTTTCACCATCATTTCAACATTAAGCTAATTGCTACACTTTCCAGCTAAAGGGACGATTTCCTTCAACTTTGCAGAGCGCAAACCTCACCATAATGCAATTATGGAGCCTTTTCCCTTTAAGCAGCTAATCTCCTGCGTTTTTCTCTGTCGATGTACCCACAATAAAGCAGCCTCGTTAATCCCAGGGCATAATTAACTTCGTAGCCAGAGATTTACGTGAACACTGGGCACAATTAAATTTGCATAGGGAATTGCAGAGTGAGTCAAGAATAAGTTGGCGCAAACTAAATTTTATGGTACTCTTCGGTCGCGGGACCCGGGCGAAGAAAGCAGTCTAATTAATAACGTTGTAGTGATGTAACGGATGTCAATGAATGCGAATTTTAACAACTTTTTAGTCATGTTTTGATCCACAGTCTTAGCGTAAGTGGATCCAGATTTAATGATCATATTATTAGTAAGTAAGCTAGTGATAAGGAAAGTAATGAAGCGTAGTTTTCTCACCACTATTTCGCTATTTTAGCAGGAACAAACATACTCACTCTGATAATTTTAAGGTATTTAAAGAAAACAGTTCTACATTAAGTTACTAACCGATGACGATATTTTCATGTGTTGGTAATAATCTTGTTAAAAAAGCTAATTTGTGATTACTGGTTAGAGTATCATGGTTGACTTGGAGCAGTATAGCGTGTACCAACAAAAGAAGTGATTGTCTTAAATTCATGACAAATAATAAAAATCAAATGCAAGCGCTTGGGGACTGTCGTGCCCTTGTGTTAGAAATAATGGTTAAGCAGAACGTCCCACCAAAGATTCATGTTTTTCATAGTTTCTTTTCACAGAAAAAAATGCTATAATCATCGAAAATCAAACCCAAATAATTGTTAGGAACGTCACTAAAACGGTTCCGTACCCGCTAATGTCGCTTTGTGGGACAATTACAAACAAAATGCCGCCGTAAAGAAGCCGTTTCAACAGTTACAGTAAGTTTTATGAGCGGGCTGTGATTTAGAAATTATTTTTGAGTCAGAAATTTCGTAACTGCGGTCTTGTTTGTCGTAAATAAAATTACGCTTAATGAATTGTTGCTCTAGAGTTTTTGAGATAAATTACTTACCTACTAGTATAACTTGCTCTGACATTTATTTTTATACATTATCCTATTCCCTTAGAAGTAGTTAGTAGTGCGTTTAGACCATGATTCATGTTTTGGGGAGTTTAGTAGTTATAATGTATCGACTGCCGTCTGACCTTCGCAACCGTTTTAACTGAGGAGCCAGACCATCGATTCTTAATTGGCACACGAGCCGACGAATCACCTGATGATAAGCGATTACCGCCATGATGTTTTTCCTCACTACTGAGCTAAAGCTAGATACTCACGTAGATTTGAAATTACCCTTCGTATCGAAGGCACGTTCTTACCACTGAGCAAACATTGCTCTACTTACCGACAAAGTATACTAGAGTAATTACTCTCATGTTCTAACAAATAGTAACAATAATTTCGAAGTAATTACTTTGAAACAAAAACTGACTGTTTTGACAGACTCTTGCTGTTTGCTATGATTGATGGCTCCGTCTACGAATGCCGCCCCAACATTGTTGTTTAATTACCTAGAGATAAAAAACAACAACTCATTAGCGTATTACAGTTTAAACGTACGTTTTTGAGAGCTTGCAATGTAATTTATTGTTGCCATAGTATTGAAGTAAGTATCTAGGTAATATGCGCGTCTCCAGCTGGAACGGGGCATACCGCCGGCATTGCACCAGCCACCTCCTGGCTTTTAGGGACTGCTGCTTACCGGCTCGGCTGTCCCTATCACCCCCCCCCCCCCAACTCAGGGGGGGGGGGGGGCGTCCTCGCGTCCCTGTTTCGTGCTGGTCATCACGTGTCTCTTCGTTTCTCCACTTAAGGAAGATGAAAGGAATTATCATGAGTATTCATAAGAATGAATAATCTACTTTAAATCATACAAATCATGGACAAAGTAGTTGCCATCAGGCAACTAAGTGAATAAGAATGCGCACTCTCTGGTTCTGTTCAGAAACTGCAGATATTCATACTGGTTCAGATAATGATTCTGAACTTCTAATCACGATTTAATTGATCTGGTTCTATAGTTTTTGGCCATTTTCGGAATCAATCCACAGTCTTTGGTACATGGCTATCAGGACCAATAGCGTTATCGAGGCTGCATTTGGTTAGCAGGAATCCTTCTCAAAATGTAGATACATGTACTTCTCTTACAATTGCGCAAAATGTATACATTGGAATCCATTGTAAACAAACAAAGACATATCAAAGCCTAAATGTAAACATACCAAGACGAAATAACGTAGTGCAAGATTATAAAACCTTTTAGTATTGCATTTTGCAGTTCATTGTAAGCTCTTTGAAGTTTTCCCGAAACGGTTCGTCACATTTTACTGCTGCGTCTAGTGTTGTTTATAATAAGATATCAATATTATCGATATCTTTAAGGTTGACTTAGATATCGATCGCAGATGTGAATTAGAGTCTTTTGGACAAATACACTATAAGTAAATGAAACAGAAAGAAAGACTGTCCGTGTGCTTATTTTTGTTAATATTTTCTGAACAATTTATATCTGTATGCGTGTACGATATCGTGTATGTAGGTAACTAAAAACTTAAAAAAAACGTTATATTTTATAGCCCAGCGTATAATTGGTGTCCTGTTACTGATAATAAATAGCACAATAAGAGTTCACTTAATGCAGACCTGTAAAGGAAAATTGCCACATTAGCATATTACGTATACATATTATTATATTATATTTTAGTTACATGCTATTAAGCATACGTGTACTACATATTCAAAATAATTATTTTAGGTATTAGATATCTACTATTTGACTGTTCATTTATTCCTTTGTCTGATGATGTGGTAGAAATTTTATCAGTAGGCTGAAGTTACAAAATAATATGTCTGTAATTATTCCTAATTCTTAATTTTTGTGTTTTGTGCAATTGGCATAATAACCCATTTATGTATTTCTATTTAATGTTTGGTAAGAGATCTAGTGTATCGATAGTGATATTTCGACAACACTAGTTCTATCCACCGTCTTGGACGTTCGTCGGACATATTTTTCATATTTTACGACATTTTGAATTTACGCCTCTCGTGAGCTACGGTAGAAAACTTGACTCTTGTCGTATTTTTCGCTGTATTTTTATTTCTGCCCTGTCTGTTGGGCAACGTTGCATTTTGTATTCTGTTTGGTTTGCGTGGTATTTGGGACATTCCTGAGTAAAAAAATGTGCAGTGTTCTGTGCAGGAACTTATCGGAAAACTGTTTAGTTTTTATGTTTATGTTGCATTGTATCTACTCGAACATTCGTTCATAACAATATGAGGAGCGTCGGTTTAAAATGGCCACATAATATCTGGTTTTTATAATCTCTCTCATGTCAGCGTGTAGTGCTCGGTTGTGTTCGAACCAGTCACTTGTGCTTGCACTGTATTACCCTGATTCAGGAACAGATCACTGATCATCCCACTTACAGCAACGTACACAACCTTCGATTCTTTTAGGCCAGGGATTAACATGTCATTACATGAATCTACCTGTTTTCGTCAACACCGAGCTAAACGTGAGTAGAAATACTCATAGATTTAAAAATTCGCATTCGAATTATGGCCTCTCGTATGGAAGATGGTCCAATTGCTCAGATAATTTTGATTATTGTACGTCATTCATTATTATTGTTTTTTGGTAACCTTACCTCCTAAGGCCCGAGACAGCAGACACAATAGAAAATAAATTGTCTTTGGATTTTAAAGTGCATATGGGCCTTACGACCTTATAGCAAGCCCGACTACTTCTAAAAGTTCTAAGTACCTAAGTAAGCAATATAGAAAAAAAAAACAAAAATACTGGTACTTATTAAAATGTAATGAGTAGTAATAATTTAATTAGTGGTTACTAAGTAGACTGCTTCCCAACTCACCAGTTGCGTATTTATAACTCCTTTAATAAAAGAACATTTGTGTATTCTGCTATAAAAGTAAACTGAAGGAAAATGTAAGCAACCTGTCTAGTTTTTATGAGTTGCTTTCGTATGCAATTTTCCATCTCCACGTACAGCATTAGAGAACATGTGTCCCTCCTGAAATAACAGAGCATTACATAATGTTACTTCGCGTTACTAGTGATGCAATGCGAATACACTTTTATTCGATTTTATTTGATGGTAATAGGTATAAAATAATATGTGTGAGACAAATAATTGTGGGAGAGCCATGCTTCGGCATGAATGGGCCGGCTCGACCGGAGTGATACTCCTGTACTGTGTTTCTGTGAGCGAGTGAGGGAACCGGAGGCCCACCGGGGGGAAGGGGATAAAAGGTTGGCAGCGCACTTGTGACTCCACTGGTGTTGAGGGGTCCATGGGCGGCGGCAATTGCTTACCATAGGTGATCCGCCTGCTCGTCTGCTACCTATCACATAATAAAAACAGATATTTAAACACATAGCATGCTTTGTACACTATTTTGGGTTACAGTCTAAGCTACTTTGTTGGAACACTGCATAAAATAATTGTATTGACTTTAATCTGTCTGTTTACCTTGAATTAATAAATAAGTCGATATTGTCTTAGGTAGATACTGCTTTGGAAAAGGCCTCCCGTAATTCCTTTAACTGATCTTGGTGGCCATAAAAACTTATTAGCCAGATTTTTTTTATTGGACATAACGTTGCAATCATTCCGTTAGTGGGAATGTTGATCCTGATCTTGACGCCATTTCTTTCTGCAATTTCTCGGTAATCTAGGTCCATCGGCTAGAATAGGATGTCAGCGTATCCAGGTAATGTGTTTTTTTTGGTAACGAGAGCAAAATGCATCAGGTCATCGTCATTACTTCTGAGAAGAAAGTTATTTCTTAGATCAAGGAGATTATTCTGCCATCTCTTAATCTAATTATTAAATAAGGATTTAAGTAGTTGACCAGAATTAGCCGAATAATCAAATATTTCAGCTGATCGAGTCATATTTTACGAATTAAAATGACGCCAACTCGAGTTGCAAAATTTTACTCGGTTAGCGTCACTAGGTAAGTTCTCCACGTGCGGAGAAAACCTCGCTAAAATATTTGGGCTCTGTGTAATGCTGCATCAAGTATGCACCTAGTTTTAATTTGGGGTAAATAAAGCTTAAACATTTATGCAGAATCTTGTGGGGCTCATATTTTCTGCAAAATGTTTACTTATTAACATTGCAGCGGATCAAGAAAAAATAAAGTAAAAGATGACTAAGTGAAGCTGCGGCCGATCACGTACGCGGAATATAATTTTGTTACAAGTTTTGTAATACATCAGGTGCCATGCTTTGTTCCTCTATCCATATAATATTATCATGGGAAACCGATCTCTTTTTGAAGCAGATATATGCAGATACTTACATTACTATGAGTTACTTATTTATTTTTGACATACAAAAATTTGCTTGTAGTGTCTGAAATGTAAAATTTTAGTCCCTTACTAAATGTAAACACTTAAAAAAGTAGCAAAGATTTAGAATTCATTTCACAATATGACGGTTAAAAATATATTAGTATGCAGATCTCCTTGGTCGCTTTCCTTCCTAACATTTATGCACATTTAAAATTTTACAACGTTGCTCGGCTAGACTCCATTTTTTGCGTAGTAGGCAGAGGTTGTGTTTATGCTACTCGTAGCATGAAAATGCTTGTATAAAAATATACGTATCCAACAATTTCAGGCTCACGCAAACAAATATTAAGTTATTGATACTTGGCAGGTTAACTATAATTAATTAGCACGATACAGAAAACAAAATCAGCGCTGGATTATAATAAAACCTCGTCCGGCAATACCGAAAGTTCATTCCGCGGAGGAAGTCAGCCTATTTAAGGCGTCTTATCGAAGCTCACGGCAAACACGGGCTTTGTTATACAATTAACTTTTAATTTACTGGGAAAGCGTTATCGCGGTGCCTTCGAGTCGACTCCATTATTTTCAGGAAGTGGGGCGTTAAAGGAAAATGTTCGAGATTTTCTGGAATAGACCTGCAGTCTGGTATTAATTTGAACTAAGGTCGATGTTGATGGCATTAGTAATAGTAATTGTTTGATAAGATTGCGCTTATTGGGGTTTGGAGTAATGGATGTGATTAGGTTAACGGGTGACTAACTAAATCCTTTGTTTTGGATTGCTTTAATTTCCACGTCCGCGTCTCATAAAGTATCGTTAATTGTGATTTCAGTACTTCCAGTCACGCTAAATGTTAAATTTTATGTCCGGTTTTGTAGTCCTCATTTGTGTACATACGGGCTTTTCTTCACATATTAAAAAGGTTATGGAGTAGCTTTTTGGGCTATGAGTTCTGTCCGATAGATATGTATGCACTAACAAACACTAGGGATGCGTTCCATAGCACACACAGTGACTATCGAGTCGCTCTTCTCACAGCTCTGCACCTCTACCTATACTACCTCTTTATTTATTTATTATTTTCTTTATTGAGGAAAAAATACAGCTGTTACATTATACAATATCTTAGAATAACTTAAGTAACACATCAGCAATTTCAATTTTCCACTGCTTATTAATACATTTTATGTTGTGTAAGACATACACTCTTACATATTTAACATCTTTCTAGCACAATATCTTTGGTGGAGATGCAGCCTATTGATGAATACATGTGGTTTCTTCGGAAATATCACAACACTTTTATTGAAATTTCTTTAATATAGACAATTTGCAGTGAGTCACCTCCATATCGATATCCCAACATTTTATCTCGATATCCATAGATGCAACCTAATGATGAATATGTCTTTTTAAGAAGTATCACCATATTCAAATTAAAATTTACATAGCTATAGTCTTATTCTTAAGAGTTTAATTACAATTAACGTACCTATTTATTCACTAATTTATTCAGTGATATTGTACAATGGGCCTGGTGACTTAAAATTTTATAAAACGGCTCAAAGAGAACCATCCAAAACCGTTTATCCAATCAAATGCGAATCGCGCGCAGATTCCGTAGTTTTTGCCCCACCCGGAACAAAGGGGTGCGATTGCGGCATTAGCGCTCAAAACAAAGATGTCATTTCACTCGTGGGCCAAATTGGGGTCATTCGATTTGCATATAAAGCGGTCTCCTCGTCAATGGGACCCGTGGCCGTTGTTTCCCCGGCGTTTGAATGTCCGAATGCACAATTTTATGTGGTGGAAATAGGGGGTGACAGGTAGAATAAGGAATTATTTTGGTGTGATTTTTGAAAGAAATTCAGACAAAGGCATTGATTCATCTGTAGGCTTTTATCTGGTGGTATTGGTAAGTGATTAACACCAGTGGAGTCACGAGTGCGGTACCAACCTTTTAAGTTCCTTTCCCCCTGGGGCTTCCGCTGGTTTTCTGTTATACCGTGGTGTCATTTAGATCGAGCTGGCTCATTCATGCCAAAGCATGGCTCTCCGCCGGTAAAACTTTTGATATTTTGCTATTTCGCTGAAATATGTTTTCTTTGATGCTTGCTACTTTTTTCACTCGCCCCTTTCGCCCTGTAACTTTTTAAGTCTTGGTGCCAGACTTTCTAACTTCACTCGAGAAGTCGTGCGCTTGAAACATTTTAAAATCTCTTACAAAAAGTGGTTCAAAATGCAAATGCCAAGTTTCTTATAAGTAAATGCGGTTTCAGTAACACATTTTTGCAAAGTTAGTGCTTCTTGAGGCGTCGGCTTTATCAATATTCAGTCGCCAGACTTTCAACTTCATAAATATTCATAATGTTGGGATCTTTTCTGCTAAAGGCATATATCTACGGATATGAGAAGTCCACGAACTTTGGAACTGTTAGTGGCATAATAGAAATGCATTAAGTCTATTATAATTGAACTAAAAGTAAAATGACGTAGTTAAAGTTGAATTTCATAACATGAATTAACATTTAACGATGATGCTTTTTTAAATTATTCCTTCATATAAACCATATTCTCAACCAATAATGAATATTGCCCAAAATTCAATAAGACTTTATTATTAACTATGTATAGAATAAAAATTATCAGTATTTTCATTATAACAACATAACGGTTATGTAATACTTTAATGTTGTTTAACTGAATTAATTAAATAAATAAATAATAAAAATAACAAAGATATAAGTACCTTATTAGGTACATCATAGATTATTTTTTCATCTTACTTTACAGCTCTGTTTTTTGTTCAAGTAGGTACCTATCTCCAAATACTCATTAGTCAATATGCAATTTAGTATATACTCAAATCAATCAACCACCCATGCAAACATCACAAAAACACGGTGTTTGATTAGTACAAACTGCAACAATTTCCCAAACAAAACATAAAGCCGTCCGTAAACAAACGAAAGTCATAAAAATGTCAAAGAGAGATACCAATATTTCCTCATACAAGGAGAACGCATGTATTTAAAGTAGACGATCGTAAATCCATCAGCAATAAAACAAATACAGAGGCACGTGACTTTACCTACTAAACCGATGCAGCATCTAAATATGAGTGAGTGAGGGTACCGGAGGCCCATCGGGGGGGAAGGGGATAAAAGGTTAGCAGCGCACTTGTGACTCCACTGGTGTTGCTTGTGTCCATGGGCGGCGGCAATTGCTTACCATCAGGTGATCCGCCTGCTCGTCTGCTACCTATCACATAAAAAAAAAATCAAAGATCTAAACATATTACCATTATAACATTCAGCAAAATTCAGAAATCTTCAGCAGCGCGAAGGCGCTGGCAGGTTTCCTACAGGAACTTGGCTGGTTGGAGTGAAGACCGGTCAACGTCACCCTCCGCACGCGAAATGGACACATTTGCAGTCTAATTGCGGAAAAGCCCGTACAAAAGAAGAAGAAGAACATTCAGAACTGGCACAGTGTTACTGGCCATACGTAATAATAGCAATATTTTGACTGGTTCGATGGAGCTTTAGTAGTAACCCTGTCTCATACGTCTCTCATAGATTTGATTTGATTTCCAACACCTAATATGGCAAAATATGCTGACCATTGTTACCCTAACACCATTTCTGTATTACCATTTTTTAAAGAAATAAACTATTCTGATTCTGATTCTAGACAAATATTCGTGTTATGAATACCTCCATGTGTATTTTCAGTATCAGTACCTATCTGCAGTGAAATAATGTATTTAAGTTTAAATTTGAAATTTGTCTGTTGTCCAATATCAGTAACAGTGTTCTTACACTACTTAGAACTACTAGTGTACTAAATCCAAAAGTGGCAGTGAACTCTTACCATCAAGTAATATTCTTGCTTACTTGCCTCCCTTTTCCGCAAAAAAGTCGTACATACCTACTTGCGAATAATCTTCCCAACGTACTTGCAAAGAAAACGTGAGTGTCGGAAGCAAAGAGGGATCTTGCTATAATTTCTATCTCAGACAGTTTATTGGCGTTAAAAAGCACACTGCAAAAGCACGCTGCGTTCCCTAAGCTGTAAATTTATGTTCCTGAACAGGGCACGATAAATTCCTGTAGCAACACAACCTTATTAACAACCCGTAGGCTGCCCTAAATAATTACCCAATTACCTTTGTTTATTATATGCGGACATAATTGAAAGTTATGCTCATGAGTCGCTAATTAAGTAATTAGTTCTGTATTCAATAACCCTTTAATGTCTGTGTTACAGGTTAATAGTCTGGTGTCGTTATCTGGTTATTCAAATGTACTCTTGTTAGTAATATTTAACGATCGTACAACCTAAACGTTATGTTTTTGTTGAGTCAACGACCATTATTTTATGCGGTGTTATAATATTCCGTAAATGCATGGACCATTATGTTAAATTCTACATATTTACTTTATATTTCTTTTTTTCCTGCACATATTTTGCTTATTAATTTAAAAACATTTACAACCATGAATACTTATATTTTAACAACTCGATATTTCTTAACCATATTTTTTTAATTCAATTGAAATATTAAAATGCTAATAAGAAGGCATAAAACATTATAATGAAATGACCCAAGTTTAAAATATAGCTTGGGGATGCAATTGAAAAACTTTAGTTTAAGCGCACAATAGGGAAATTCATAAAAAAGCAACAAAACCGGCTAGAGCCGTTCGTGTAAACAAAACGGAAAGTTATAAAAGAGAGCACAATAAAACGTATAAGAAATACGGAAAATGGTTGCATTTCGACTTGCGAGTTGAAAATTTATTCGGCGGAACGAAATCGTGCGGAAAATTTGCAATTTAGAAGTAAAGGGGGAATGCCAATAAGCCATCGATTATGTAGATGCAAGCCTTTTGTGCAAAACTGCAGAGTTATCTTTGCAGTCGGTTCGCCTTTTCAAAACGATTTGTCAGGATATTTTCAATGGAATTTCTCTATTATTCTGTGTTGAAAGGTGGGCTAGATCTTACTCTCCCGCTCTAGAGTTGCACGTTGGAATCCAGTTTGCTTTTGTAGAATAACTGCTTACATTAATTTTCTTCTTTATCGAATTCGTTTGCAAGGAAAACTTTTGCCAAATGGAATTCGTTGTCTGTTCCATTCCTAGCTTTTAATTTGACAAGACTGTTAAAATATTGAAATTTACAGGTATAATTTCCTTTACAGTACTTTTGGTTTCTTATCTCTTTACTTTGTGAATGGACTCATCTCATGTGGAGTATTCACTCTGAGTTCACCTTGAATTGAGATGCAACAATCACCATTAAGAGCGGTTTATACTTCGATAGTACATGGTGAATTAACTTTCATAATAAATTATTAAGATTCTTCTTCAATTTGATGAAAAGGCAATATCATTATCTGCTAGACACAGGCCTTTTCAAATATCATAAAGAGGTTCACCCATAATCGCCAGGCTGGGAAGACGGATTGGTGATTATCTGACCAAAAAAACCAAGCTGAAATCACAATATTTTGATCATTCCATAACACAATAAGATATCCATTACGTAAATGGTAATGAATGAAGTCGTATTTGCTTTATTTATACGACTCGTTGCATAAAATATACACCATACTACCAAGTGTGGACGTGCTATCTTAATTCCGTCCTCTACTTTAATAAACTGCTCCGTAAACAAACGCAGGTGTAGCGTAGAACTCGCCTGTCCCGCGGCATTTTACTCTTGAGCTATCGTGGTTTAACAAAAACGTATAGTTTCCTTATAAAAAGGCAAAGACACTGGGGTTTATGGGCGCGCTACGTTAGGAGCTTCCGTACAGTTTCCGCCAGCACTGATACGCGTCACGCAAGCCTTAGTCGGTTTTTGTGACTGCTGGGAAACGGCGGTTTAATAGGGCAGACACTGCCACCATAGGGATTGTGAAATCATGAGTTGTGATCGTTGTTTATTGCTCGCTTTTTTCCTATCTCTAATTTTTTTTTTTCGTTTGAACCGCAGTTTATTAAACGTTTTATAAAAGTTTAAGACATGTGTTTTAGCTCAACGTTCAAGAATTATGGAGAGACTAATTTTATAGTGAACTATAAAAAACATAAAGACAAAATTGTAGTACCTACTTATTTAAAAAAGTTGCTTTGTTACTGGCAATTTCTCAACACATAAAGACGAATTACACACAAATTAATCACAAATATGAGAAAATATAAACAAACAAATAAAACAAAAATTTACAGTCAATGTAATCTCCTCTCTTTCCTAATCTATCTGTTTCTGGACTGTAACAAAAAAATATCTGTTGTTCAAATATGTCTGTCTGGTTGCTATACTAATTTTTCGCCTATCATGTGCAGTCAAAATAGGTGTCCGGGTTGTAGTAGGACCTCTTCAAGTCAGCTCAGTAAACGTATGTGTTAGGGGCCCTTGAGAGTAATTACAAATCTAAGCAATATTAACTGTGATTTAGGAAAAAACAAAAGCTTTCTACTTGCATTATTTCCTACCTAAATGTAACGACAACATCTCAGCGATTGTTACCCCACATCCCACGCCTGTCCAAACATAAGCGATCTATTCACGACCTTTAGCCAACATGTGTCTCTGTAACTTGACGCTAGGGCGCGCTGGCGTCGTCTGTTTGCCCAGAAACCTAATATGGTGCATTAGACTTGTTTTGCCTCCATTATCTTAGCTTTGATGATGCCAACTAACGTACATGTGTGGGGTATTAAGAGTCCATTTTATGGTTCTTTTTGATTTCAAAGATACACTTGATCAGATCTGATATAGCCTTATGATTTCGCTAGTAAAATAGCCGACACATTAAAAAAGAAAACTCTTATACCAATGTTGTGTTGGTATTGACTAAGGATAGAAACTTATATCAAAATCACAGCTTGATTTTATAAAAGTTGTATATTTTGGTGGCATAAAGCCTCATAATGTTTTAATTTTACCATGATCTTTTAGGACGAAAGCTTGTTTTCAGAATTATGTTAAATTAATTAAAATGTTAGTAAGATGGTTATACAGAATGATATACAGCGTGCTCCTCTTGCTTACAACTTTAAAGTATGCATATTGATCTTTTTTAAAGAGACAGGGGGCAAAATATTTAAATTATATATTATCCTTTTTTATGAGAGGATGATTTTCGTTTTTTATATTTCACTCTACGTTTAAGAGAAAATCATTCATAATATTTTAAATATTTGTATGTGTGAACATAAATGTAGGTAAGTTATGGGCTACAAAAGAAGCATGTTAAATATATCTACTCTTTGTATAGTACGCGTATTTACATTAACAAATTAGGTACCTACACTTGATATTTTAAAATACCACAAAGTCAATCATGACAACATACTCGCACCTACCCAACGTAAAAAAAATGTACGTCGAAGAAAATTGCGTGGCAAACCATTAATCAGGGGTACAATGCATGTCAAGCGGGCGACGCGTGGCTTAAGGGGGCCGTCCAAATTTCCTGTATAATGGGGAAATGAATGAAAAACCTTTTCCGTCTCTCTTGCGGACGGCAAAGAGTAACAGAAAAGATACTTGGTATGTACAGTCGCTAGCAATAAAATGGTAAACACCTCAACTCTTATCGGTTCGACTCGCCTGCGCACCAACGCTGTGATGCGGAGGCGCATTACCTCATTGATGCAGCGCTCGCGCGGGAGCCCCAACACTATCATGAGCGCGGTCAGCCATAAGCCGGACAACCCCCTTCTGCGACACTGGCTCCAAGTGCATGTTCGCACTCGCAGATAAAATGAATTGTCAATGCTAACCAATTATTTTTACTGACATAATTTTAAGTCTTTGTTTACTAACACAAATGGGCTTTGTGGGTGCGGGTGATACAGTTTCCACCTCGGGGGATTTTATACGGGGGCGCCAAAATCACCTGACTCTTTTGGGTTTGAGGAAGAAAAGAGGTTGGTATCAATAACTTTACGCCGGGGCGGCACTTTTTAGGTTTAGGGGCTTCAAATAACAAGACTTCAACTGGAGGGGAGGGGGTGAGGTAGTCGTGGAAGACAAGTGGGCGGCAAGGTAGTCATATTCCCGAGGCGGAATAAAAAATACAGTGGCATAGCGTGAGTATCAACGTTACGCCACTGGATATAAAATAGTTAACATTTTTCTACGCAGTAGCGAGCCCCTTCTATATCTTCGATATTCTGAGTCTCTTCTGTACATAGCATTCGCTCTGTGGTTTTTGCCGAGCACTGTACTCGAGTGTCAGCAAAAAAAGTGGCGCCTTTTTTCCGTTTTATTGTATTTTTCCTGGTTTCGGTTACGGCCTCCTTTTTGTGATGGCATAATAGCAAATGAGCAGAAAAGTTAGAAATCAAGGATTCATAATGGTGTTTTAGCTTTTGAACAGTTTCTGTTTGCATCAGGTTTCAAAGGTTTTGAAAATCTCGTTGTTAAATCGTATGCTATAGTTTTGTGATTCTATAGACATACCAAACTAGTGACAAATACTTAGATCAAAATATTATATCAACTATACACAATGCTGTTTGTTACTTTGTCAAATGCAATTAATTACGTCAGAATAACCAGACAGATATAAACAGGAGTTCTAATTAATCTACCCCACCTATCATCGTAAATCTTGTCATTTGCATCCGGATTCGCTGAATAAATCAAACATTGTAATGGCAACATTTACGACTCCTGAAATTGCCAATTTCGATACAGATATAAAATTTCCGAGTGTTCAATTTAATTAGGTAATTATTTATTTATTGCAAAAATCTTGTTTGTGTGATAAATAAATATTTTTTTAATGCTAGAGGCGGCAAACGAGCAAGCGGGTCACCTGCTGGTAAGTGATCATCGCCGTCTATGAACATCTGCGAGTTGAGAGAAGTCGCTGATGCGTTGATAACATCGTAAGACCCAAAAACCTTTTAAAAACAATTTTATTTCTATTGTGTCTGCTGTCTGGACCTGACGACGTTAAGGTTCCTAAATCAAAGCCGTTAGGAAATACTGCCTCGGCTAAACTGTTCAACAAAAAAGAGAGAGAGAAAATGACAATAAAAGTAAAAGAGAATGAAAATGCCTTGGTGTTAGCGTCACCTATGAAACTGATTTTCCATAACACAATGCACTCTATCTCACATTAGATATTCACCACAAACTTTTTGCAGGCAAGTTTAAAGCCGTGCCCACTTAGCCGGCCTTTGTTGAAGCTCATTTAAAATCAATCGTTGCCATTCTGTCCGAGGGTGGCGGACTGCCAGAGATTTCGGAGAGAATTCTTAATTAAGCTGGCCCGACATCCTCTTTACTTAATGGAGGCGTCCGAAATCCTTAGGAGTACAGTAAATGAGAAGCGGCAACGTCAAAGGGCAGGGCAAGATTATCGCACACGATAAACTTTTCGTTTTAATTTGCAGAGATCTAACGACTCGGCGCTATTCAATTTCTTGACGGTCCGTGGATTTTTATGAAGACGGCCTATAGAAATTGGAAACATCAGGCAGTCGGTACTTTTGGAAGCTTGTAAGACTGCTTCCTTATTTGAAATAAAATGGACTTGGAAATTGGATGTGAGATGAAAGATTCTAGGGCAAAGCTGCTTGTATTAAAACTGTAAATGTAAGTAGAAAAGTTTTGTATAACTTTTTGTGCATTAAAGTTTATATAAAATGTACTAAACACTGTACCTACCGTAAAGGGATAAAAAGTAAACAAGGTATCAGCTTAAAATGTTCTTTCCCACTGCAGGGCAAAGGCCTCTATCATAGAATTCAAGTCATCACTACTATGATGGGATTAGGCTTAATCACCACGCTTGCCTAATGCGGATTGGTGATCACAAACCTGAGCTATATTCGAAAAGTATAGCGCGTATAATATTTGTCTTCAACTTCAAAACTGTTTTCTCTGCTACATGCGTAATTTTGTAGAAATAAATAGTGAATTTGAAATTAGAAATATCGGTGTTATTTAATTTTCCCTACTGCATCTTAGGTACTACTGGTAACTATCTGTACCATCTTGGGCAATACCTTGTTTCTACCACGCAAGGTGACAAAAAACCAACTTGAAATTACCGCAAAAACTTTAGGAAATCTCCGTAATAATGCAGAAGTGAAATTACTTCCAACTTTCTACTGTTTACCTACGCTAATTAACCGTTTAAGCTGCTCACACATTATATCCAACTTTGAATGTTTCTTAGCAAAAGTTTCCTACTATTTTCAAAACCACTTGGCTAAATTGGGGATTAACCAATCTCATGGGCTCGATGTGTTTGGGGATTAATTTTAGGCATACTGCCAACATAACGGAATTGGGCTACCATTCTTGTTCACATATTTAAAACTAAACGGCCTATAAAGTTAAAATAACCGGAAGGTTTGGATAAAATTCCAAGATTAGCAAATTCAACGGAACGGTTGGAAAGATTTTAAGATTGTTGTTTATGAATGTCCAACTTTTTGAGGTTGAAAAATCATTTAAATGTTGTTTTACAAACGGGTTATTAAAGGTTTAGAAAAAAATTAATTGTTGATTATTATGTATTATTTTTGAATCTATACTAGGTCATTTATGTAAAAAAACATATTGAACAAATAGCCAAACAATTGAGATTTGGCACCATCTATGCGCGAGATTAACTCACTATGGTCTAGTTTTTTTGACATCAGACCAATACCTACTTTACACTAAAACACAAAATGAAAAGACACAGAAGGTCGGCTATACCTGACATTTCTGTAAAAGAGTTCATTGACTTTCGCAACAGACAGTTCATCGTTTAGAGTCACTCCCGCCACTTGTTCCGTAGTCAGTTGTTACGTCACTGTAGCCGACATTTTGTGACTAAAAACTGTCTACTCAGCGACAGCCAATTTTACTAAAGTCGTATCAAGTTTGTGAGTACCCTAACATGACTCCACAGTATCCAGTAACCATAATCATTAGGTAGGCATTGGTCTCGAGGTTAACTATCCCATGTGATTACCGTTAGTGCGATGTAGAACGTAGTTACTAACTACGTGTCCTGTGAACTCACTAATAATGTAGGTAATGCATATTGAATACAAAATACTAGTGTAAAATGCCCGCCCTTACTTAGTTTCGGAACTCAATTTTGCGAATAATTCCTATCTTTGCCGATAGATGTCGCTAGGATTACATTGCGCCAGTGTTTCGTCTTTTCTGGTTACAAGTAAGATTTATGGTTGTCTATTGAAGCTATCTCTTTATAAATGGTATAGAAGACAATTTTGCTAATAGTTCCAATCTTTGTCAACAGATGGCGCTGGGTATCGATTGCATCGCGCCAGTGTTTCGTATTTTCGGTTATGTTTTAATTAGTAATTTGACAAACAGTCAATTCTTCCAAATGTATTAAATAGGACTGTAGGACTATAAGGCAGGTAAGTAATACGACTGTAGAAAATGTTATTTTCTGCATATTTTTTTTCGCAAAGGTATCCCTATCATCTCATTCTTTTTTTATCTCATTTATATCCCTGCCACTCGGACTAGTGGTTACATTACAACTATACCATCAAATAAAATACATCACACGTCATCAAGGTAATCACTCGCCATTCTGTTAACGTGGCTACATTTGTTGTGTCCTATACTATAAAGCTGGTTTATTCTCACTGTTATGTAGGTACGGCGATGTATTTTGTTCATCACAGTCATAAAGGCTTACTTGCCCAAGGAGGGTTCGTTAATGGTGAATGGATGCCCGTAATTACGCTTTGTTCCGCTAATATTAACGCAGTATATTTTCTGAGCTAGAGAAGTTTTGGCTTTGTGTGCGGAGTTCCTTTATGTACATAGTTTGAGTGTTATTGCCCTTCGGTATAGTGAAGTCGTTTGTTTTAATTGTCTTTGATAGTATTACTTGTCGTCTCTTTTAAGATAAGTACGTGCAAGCTCTTTGTTTGTTTCTAAGTGTCCCAGTTTTGAATGGGATAGCAGAAGTTTTCTAAAACTTTATTAAACTTACTAAAAAGCCTTATAAAGAATGCGCCAGACAATCACACTAATCAACCTAGTCCCAAACTAGGGCAACCCCTGTACTATGAGTACTAGATGACGATAATTTACTGGACAATCCAACCAACCAACCCAGAACACCCCAGACCTAAGGCAACTTAGAAAATGTAGTTTCCTAAATTGACTTGACCGGGAATCGAACCTGGGACCTTTCTCGCTTTAGGCGAACACCTTAGCTACTGCGCTATCGAGGCCTTGAAAATAAACTCATCTTATTTCACCTTGCAGCTGTCGCTTTGAAGCCCAGGGCGCGCTTATACCGTGATTCAGGATTTGGGGAGTCTGGTAATTACAATGAAGCGACTGCCATCTGACCTACGTGACCCTTTCACAAAAACCAGACAAACTAAATCATGGTTTAGAAATTATCCACAACGAGCAAGTTTCCTCACAATGATTTTCCTCACCAAATAACGAAGAAATCTTAAGTTAACCTAAGCAAAACTGAATAAGTTTTTTTAAGCCCAGAGGCTGGCATTTTGGGTTGGATAAAGCCACTTTAGGTGATGATGCAGACAGGAGTTGATAATATTTATTTTGAAAACGTCTGAATAATGTTCGGGGAACGCTCGGAATAGAATTTACGGCTAAATTCTATGTACGCATACGCAACAGAAATTATAAGCAGGGATGTTTTTGGGTAATGAACTTACAAACAGAACAAAAGATTAAGTTTTGTACCTGATTTAACAATATCCTCTCCACCTGTATCCATTCTATCCAACAATAACGCAATACAATCCTAACTCACATATCGTTCCAACTTCCCACACAGGTGTTCCGGATAGCACGTGTTACTCCGACAATGCACCAAGCTGACAATCTGACAAATAGTTCCTTCCGGACGTAAAATTAGTGATGTGAAAAGACGATAAAAAAACTGTTACTAACAAAAATATTTCTTGCGAAAGATTTGATTTAGTTTCTTCGTTTAGGTTTACTACCAAAGACATGCGTCAATCCTTTTACAGTTCTATTTGAGCGTCGTTTGTTCTCAAACGCAACCCCTTAACAAAATAATTCTTTTTGTAATCCTTGATTTATGTATTGTCAATTTTTCTAATTGCATTTTAGGGCGTATGTATTATGTATGCATGCACCACAAACAAGAAGCTATTAATTGTTATTACACGCGTTACAGATTCAGCATACCAGTATACTTATACGTATATAATTTGATTAGTTAAATGAGCTATTATAGATGTAAAGGCCTATGCATTCAGATGAAAAAAGAAAAAAATACCTACCTAATTTCATCGATTTTTATATAAAATGGCGTACCTACTTCAACAAAAAACGTAGTCCAATTCAAACGGCCAAGCTTTAGTATCGGTGATTAATCGAACTGTTAAATTAACAAGGAAATAGGACGCGTGCTCTGTGCATCATTAATCTTGGACTAAACAAATACGAGCGAAGAATGCTAACAGGAACATTTGTAGTAGGTGTCGTTGAAATGCTAATGAATGTTCGGTGCTTATGGGTACAGGTGCTAATACTCGTATATCCAGTGGATCAATTTATGTACTGTCAAAGTTAAAGGTATACCTACAAGCTGTATTGAAATTTACATCTCTTTAACAACATCTTCTGCCAACCGTTCCGAATATTATTAAACTAAATGATGAATAAATGAACAGATTTTGTTCTACGGCGTTTGGGAATTTGCCCACTAGTTTTTAAAATTTGTATGAAAAGTTGATTTTTTTTATGCGAAACTCTCAAAGCCAGAAAATGTAAGTGTTCCTTCATAGGGAAGAAAATGTTCGCGTATCTAACACGTTGCATTAAAGGGTTATGATCAACATTAAAAAAAAATACTTCCCCATACTAAATTACGAGCGATTTGTGGGGGCACTGCCTCGGATCTCTCCCTCATACAAAATACAAGAATTAGAATTGAAAAACTAAATCTAACAAATCCTGACACAAGTTCCATAGTAGTGAAGATTATAGTAAAAACAAGATTAACCTAACCGCGCACATAAATGAATGACATAAGGAAGACGATAGGATTAACCTAAATGCGACGGGGCCAAGAAAAATGGCTGTGCCCTGATGGAGACCTTTATCCGACAATGGAAAGACGAGCTCACGATGATAAAGATCTAAATAAGCCCTCAAATAAGATAAGTGATCCTGTTCATCACAGTATTATGTCTAATGAAAGTAAAATTAGTAAGAAGAATCTGACAGGTATAAATAACGAGATTTATAATGAAATTTCGTGTAAACGGCTAGCGGATATGACAAAATTCGATTTGGTTTTTCCGCTATAAAATTAGAAATAAGTAAGTTTAGTTTTTTATTTTTATTTCACAAAAATACAATTGGCGGACTTAATACTGAAGGTACAGAATTATTTAACATTCAACCACTGTGCAAGGCAAGAAGATGCGCTATCATTCGGAAAAGATGATGCCAAATTACATTGACCCTGCTGAAAAATCTTTGGACTCATGAAAAAAGCCTCCTTTTTAAAAGGTGGTTCGTTGTAAGCCCTCGATGACGCAAAGTCGCATCAGCTAACTTTTTCAGATATTTCAAATCCTAATCCAACCTAATATTATAAAGGCGAAAGTAACTCTGTCGTTCTGTCTGTCTGTTACTCTTTCACGCCAAACTAGCTGAACGGAGTTAAATGAAATTGGTATACAGATGATCTAGGACCCTGAGAAAGAACATGGGCTACTTTTTATTGCGAAAAGGGGGTTGTAAGGTGTTAAAAAGGGGGGGTAAAAAGTAACTATTCCACGCGGACGAAGTCGCGGGTGGCCGCTAGTCTGTTATAAATCGGACCGGGACCAAATGGTTTATAGCATTTTATTAAAAGTAAAGATTTTTTTAACTGTTTACTGTTATTCGTACTTTATATAATTGCTACATCGGAAGCAGCACAAAAGAAAACACAAACCGCAGACTTTTTTCTCCGCCGAGGGATTCCAAGCAATTAAGTCTAACGACTCAATTTGTCTATTACCACAATCCTCTAAACCTCGAGGTACGAAACATAGTATTAATCGTTCTAACGTAGTACAAATATTTCCAGTAGTAATAAGACAAATAATGCTTTGATACATGGTCATCGCATGTACATAAATTAAAGTTACTAAAACTGGTCTTCCATTTTCATGGAGCGCGCGCGAACGGTCCATCTCATCTTTTTCTTTTGCAGGATATAATTGCCCAGACATCACTTCAGTTAATTATTCTGTGCTTCAGGTATCCACCCCACTGCTCACCGATGGACGCCTTTCTGCGTTAATTAAATAATGATAAGTAATTTATTACTGTGTGAATGTAAATGGGTGGAGAAACAGAAGACGGCTGAAAAAGAGAAAATGGATTTTGTGAAGAATGATCTGATTGTAAAGTACTAAGACGTATATTGTACTAAGACCACAGACAGGAACGTATGGAAGAAGAAAACATGGAGCAGTATGTTAACCTGGCAATATTGCAGGAAGATGATAAAGTAATCACTACTGTGCCAGACCACCCACCTCACAGGCGATCTGAGAGTCTGGTTGAGAGTACCAGGCTTCGAGGAAAATCGTTCTTTTCGAGCATACACCAGTAATATTTACACTGTGTCTCTAATAACCGTCTGAGTTTCGCCAAGATAATTGAGGAGCAATCCGTTTCGGTTACAAGCTACAAGCAATGGGAATGCCCAAAGGTTGGATACAAATGCGCGGTTGACAATGCTAGATGGGCCGGCCATGGTTGAGTAATGCCTATGCCTAACTTGTCTTAAACTATTGCGAACGAAACGGCCAGACGCCGCAGATTTGTCAAGTCCGAAGATAGTTAGGAGTTATAAACGGGCGTGCTAAACAACCCCTCATTATAACCAATATCTTGAGTTGTGAGTACGGTCGAGTCCAAAAAGTCGTTTTCACCTGGATACTATATATTACTATATCATAGCCATTTATTTTCTTGCACGGATTACTATCCGTCCTATAGAAATGCTAATAAAATATAATAATAATAAAAGTAGTATATTCATAAGTATGTGCATCTTCTTGGCTTGGAGTAACTACTTTCTAAAATAAGGATTTGTAAGTTATACTTATAATGATGCCAACCTGATGCACTTTTTGATTTTTTTAATATATGTAGATACTTATTTGTACTCGTAGTAATATATTACAACAAAACATAGTGAGGAAACCTGCACGATCCAAATAGTTTCTTAAAAACGTGCCACTAACCATTCAGTTGGTCTGGTTCTCTTGTTATAAGGCTGTAAAGGTCAGACGGCAGTCGCTTTATTTCGAGTAACCAGACTTTTCAAATCCTGAATTATACTCCTAGCTTACCCCGGTCCTTAAAAAGGCAGCTTTGGCTGTAACCGAGAATTAAACGCTGAGATGAGATCAGTCTTCGACTAGATTTTTCTAATGTGTGTATAATGTAAGCACCTATGTCTATTTTCGCATACCCCTGCTGAGTTATGGTAAGTACCTGCATTAGGTTTGACCCCGCGCTAACACGGCTTCGATTTTACGATCACCCATCCGCATTTGGCAGGCGTAGCGATTAAGTCAAGTGTTCATTATTAAAGCTTAGACTCGGTTTCAAATCATCGAGGCCTTTGCCCTTTCTACCATTAATTGGCTGGTTCATTACCATATATTAAGCTGGTACCTGTGGGTTAGTCGCTGAATTATACATCCACATGGAACTGAGGTAATTAGTGGTCGTGGATTCCATTCCTGATACCAGTAACTGCTATTATTAATGAGGTGGTTAATTACATGCTCAGTTGCTATGTACAATGTGGTTCTAGCGATCAGGCAGATAATAAAGTCATCTTAACATTTTGTTCTGTTTTACTGAGTACCGTTGGCGTCATTTGGGGGGAAGGGGTAAGGTTGGTAGCGCCCATGTGACTCTACTTGAGTTGTGGGTAATCATTAGCGGCGGCAAAAGCTTACCATTAGGTGGTACGTCTGCTAGTCTGCTACCTGCTTATCATATAAAAAACAGGCATAATGTTGCAAAATATACCACTAGTTATAAAGTTAGTAGTCAATTTTAAATATGTATGTATAAGAACTAAACCTGTGAAACAAGTGGGTTGTCAAGAAGTTTTTACGAAGTATCGTAAAATTTAATTCTCATCGTTATAGTTTAAGCTCCGTTTGATGCGAGTATATTTTGAAAGTTTGCGAATAAAAAATATGAATTTTATATTTCATGTTGAAGATAAAAACGCTTTTAACTTATTTATTTTATGTTCCTGTTATAGACTTATGTTCGGTGTTATATTTAGTTAACTTAGTCATTTTAGATGTTTTATTGGGATAGTAACTTCTCATACAGAAAAAACAGTATAAACAATTTTAGTTGAAGATATTCGTGTCTACATAGTAGCAAATGGTGAATGATACTTACATTTTATTTTTATAACGACATGCCTGTTTAAGCAGGTATAGGTAGGTAGGTAAGTATGCTTTTAAATTTTGTTAAGCCATAATATTTGTCATTCTTAGTGTTAGGAAATCAAATTGTAGGTAATATGTGATGTGAAAGATTTGTGTGTGTGAAAGTAAAGAACCTACACTTGCACAAAAGATAGTTACAATGTTTTCTAACAGTCAAATCAGTAGGCACCTAGGTATGTAGTTGGTCTTATTGCGAGGAGCTATCAACTTTAAGGTGAAAGAGCTAATGAGTAATCCGTCATCCCAAATTCTTTGCAAAACTCAACTTTAAAACTGTCATTCCAACGTGCTCAGGAAAACTCGCTGACATAAATAAGAAGACACAGAAATTTTGTCGTAAGTGAGAAAATATTACAGGAGCTTAATGTTACGAGGGGGCCAAACGGAAGGCTCGCTCGTTATGCTGATTTATGTGGCAACCCCGAAAACGTACAAAGAAAGGCCCACCTTATGAATTCGGTGGAATTTAGGTGGAAGCTTTCATTATGATTGTGTACATATTAAAGTGTCTGAAATATGGGAAGCCTCTTGGACCTGGGATTTGGAATGATTTTATTAATAAAAAGGGCGAAGAGATACGACTTCACTCTCTCAACGTTCGTTAGAAAATACAAGGAAAATGTTGATTTGTATATATTTTGCTCTTATGTGATAGGTGACAAGATGAGCACCAGACGGATTACCTGATGGTAAACGATTGCCACCAACCGTCGAAACTCACAATACCATTGGAGTCACAAGTGTCCTCGTATCCTTTTAATACCCCTATCCCTCGAATTAGATCTCCTACCCTCTCTCACTCGGCGTTACAGAGCACAGGTGCTGTTTCGCTTCTGTTTCCTGAGCATGTTTTCTCTCTGGTCATGCCGGCCATAGCTCTGCAAAGCGTGACTATTCCACGGACATGTAGAAAGATAAATACAGGTGACCATTTGTTTGCGTGAATTGCGTGACTCAAGTGGCAATGGGCAGGGCACATTCCGAGGAGAACATACTGCCGTCGGGTCGGAAAGGTCCTTGAGTGGAGGCCGCGTACAGGAAGTCGCAGCCGTGGCAGGCCCCCCACAAGGTGGACCGATGATTTGATGAAGGTCGCGGGAATTATTTTAATGCTGGTGGCACAGGACTGATCTGTGTGGAGAACATTGGGGGAGGCCTGTTTCTAGCAGTGGACGTCTGTTAGCGGAAATGATGATTATTTGTTTATCTCTCGTAGGTAGGTAATAATAATACGAAGACCTTTCAGCAAATAAGTTATTAAAAAAATAGGTCACCGACAAAAAGAGACGTCTTAAAAACCACAAGGATTTGTCACACGATGTGAACAGAGTAGGAATGTAACCCACGGACCTTGCAAGCGGCAGGCATCAGGCCACTCCACTTATGCACCTACCTACTAAAATGAGAACTCATTATTTTGCCCTTGCAAAGTTGAAAGATTCAATTTATCACACCAATTCACCAACAAAAAAGTAAAGCAATCAAAACGCATAATAATATTTGTCATTTACAATGAAGTGAAATAAATAAATAAATGATAAATGCTCCAGACAGTCACACCAATCAACTTGGTCTCAAACTAGGACAACCCCCGTACTATGAGTGAAATCGAGACAGTTTGCACTTTACACTATTAATTAATAATGAAATAGCACTATTTATGCCGTTATTAATAATATCATTAGTTAGTGCACTAACGTACACATCAGTACTACTAAACTAGGGTGCGCTGGCTCCCTGGAGACCTCCTGCGGCTTAAAACATAGCAGTATGTATTGACCAAAGCGTGATTATGACTAGAAGTGGCTGTGTACTACATACTCGTACCTACATTACATACATCTTAAAGATTTTTCTATTTCAAATTCTCACTAGGATTACAATAATACTTTTTTATAATATAGGAAGCCAAACGAGCAAGCGGGTCACCAGATGGTAAGTAATAATACTTTTGATTGTGTTAAACGTGTTCTTGAAGACATAAGTCTTATTACATGGAAGTAACGAAAGAGATAAACTCAACTCAACCCTGCAACAAATATTATGGTTTGTAATGAATTTTAGCAGGACTACTTCCTCTCTCCATAAATTCAACATTTACTCAGAGGCTGTCATTCCAAAGACGCTTGATTTAACTTTATAAAACATCTCGCGTAAAGATTAAGAAACACAATGAAGGACGCTTTGGTCGCTGTTTGGTCTTCTTGAGTGCTGCAGTAGGAATTTTTGATTACTCAACTCAAGTAATCTTGATAACATTATCTTCTGTGCAGATGACCGGAGCTGCTCTATTAGTCACATCCATTGTTTAGTATCTTTGGTCACACGTACTGCAGCCATCAATGGGCTAAATTAATGGGAACCACGTTTTATGGTAATTCATATAAGCTTGCCGGCCCATGGCACTAAAATAATATTCTCGTCACTGGCCATATAACTGAGTGAAATTTTACGAGAAAATTGGAAATAAAATTAATAGATATTATGAAGGAAATTTTAGATTTACGAGTTCAAAATGCATTAGAGTTTAATATTATGACCCGTAATGTCTTTTATTTGTAAGCATCGTATTGTATTATACCTATTAGTTACTAAATTGTTATTTATTTCATTTGGAATTTGCTGATAAAAGTGTGGACTCAGTTTTTTTTGCCTTCTTATCTTGCTATTGGGGCTAATCTGCTATGATTTCATCTTTTATTACTACTTAAGTGATCAAAAACTACCCCAATATCAACACGATTTAATTTTCAATAGGTAGGTACAGACGGCCACACATCAGGTTACCACAATCTGTCAAATTTCCTCAATTGATATTCAACCTAATGTGTATGGCATTAAGATGAGAGTCGATTAAAGAAATGTCGATTGAAGAAAAGATGTGTGGTTGTACTTACTTTTACTGTAGTTTGCCAAGATATTATAATAAGAAATACTTATGTGTCTTTGAGCTCCTTTTTCACTTAACAGCAACCACGTTATGGCTAAGCACTATGTTTGTCATATAATTTAGTCTAATCTTTATTTAAAATCGAAGAGTTCTCAGTTAATGCTGGCTGACCATTTCAGAACGGCTACTCTTCCATGTCCACACAATTAATAAACCCTTTTATCTCGCATCTTTTTGAATGACATGACATTTCACGAAGGCTATAAACAATTTGCTACATGAAATATAAAAAGACATATTTCTCACAGCGGGCTTGTGTCGACGACGCCGCCTCTACATTGTACTTAACAGAATTACGAGCCGCTAAATATCTTCTTTAAAATAAAAACGGGCCTGAAGGAAATATTAATGTCATATTAATACTTTATCGTGTTGGGGCCGAAAGGGCCGAGTTTATAATAAGCTTCGTAGCATAAATCAGCTGGTTTATGAGCGGTGATGCCAAATAAATACCGCTCGCATGGCGTCGAGTTTAAAGGAGAAAGCAAGTGGGGTGGCAAATGTATTGGGTCATCGGATTTATTTTGAGTGTCTGAGGAAATGTAAGCAATTTCCTCTGTCAATTTGACCGGAATGAAGGGAGACTTAAACGTCTAATTACCATAGCTATAGCAATAACAAGACACGATTTTTATATTGTTATTATTAATGTGCTAATTTGAGTACGTTGTGATTAAATTATTGTTCTGGGCTGACCTGATGTAGGATTTGGAAGTGATGCTTTACAATTAAGGGTTTTGGACTCAATTCTTACCATAGACAAACATTCGGTAGACATTGAATAATTCAATCTGAGTTTGTGAGTCATTTTTGTAGCCATATACCAACAACGCAAGGGCTGTAAGCTTTTACAATAACATCGATGTTGGCGATGTATTTGATTTGGAGAAACTGGGGTGGCAAGTTGTATTTGTATCACTTACCTAACTGTCGAAAACCCTAGTCAATACATAAAAGAAAAAAATCGATGGAGACTCCAGCTCTGTTACAGAACACAAAGCACAGTGTGTCTAAAGGTTATTGACCCAAAAGCTTGGTGGCTTCAGTACAATTAGACATGATAGTTAGATTTTGGTTGGCCACTTTTATACGACAAGTTACTAAGTTGTTCGTTTTCTTCTTTTTGTCAGACGGAAAGACTTATTAAGAGATGACAATCGAAGTTATGGTCACAGTACAAAATATCAACTTAGGTGCAGTTGCAAAGAAATTTCGCTTTAATTTGTCTGCAATTAAGTACCGAGTTCTGAAGGAGAAACTTAGTCGGTTCGCAATTATAAACTCCGTCCAATAAGGTGCGAACCGGTCAAAATTACTGACTGAGAAATTAAAGGGAGACACTAATTAAACATTCACACGAATCGGTATTAAAGTTGCGAAAATACTGATATCATAATATGAGAATTGGAACACAGCTTTCGTTTGTAGAACTTTCATTCAAAAATAGCATCATCTTATTTTCATGTTTGGATTGACTTGTAATTGTGAATTGTTTTGGTCGTAGTAGATTATTAATAGGGTAAGAGAAAAGAGAGTGCACTTGTATCTGCGAACATAATTTTATTGTGCACTATAAATATCCTGGGTCGATGGCTGATCGTTAAAATTGGCCGCCATAGCCCATAGCCGAAATATTGGTTAGGAGGACATTAGTATCATTTAAACTCTGTAAGTCACACTTAAGAATTGTACCTAATCCTGGGTTAGGTACTACCACAAAGTAGGTAGATACAATAAGCAAAAAGGATGATTTACACGTAAACAGCACTGAATTTAAGGCTTAAATTGCCACCTTAATATTGATTTTTTTAGTTGAGGTTGGGCTGTGAGCTCTGAAATCACATTAAACCTTTGGTTCAGAGCCAGGTACCACTTAAAAGCGCAAATGATGTCCAAATACGAGGTTAGGGAATTTTCTATACCTATTGACGTTTAAGATTTAAATAATGCAAAAAATCTTGTTATTTACATTTTTATCAAAAGAGGAAAAGTATCTAATAACAAGAAAGAGTAATCCTGAATCAAGAAAAATCTCTGCAACCTCTCAAAGAATGAACCCGTAATGTATTACTTCCACCATCGATAATAACATACATTTTTGCTCTAATAGATTATTTTATATCTCCAAAATGGATTAGGGCTCCCCTGATGCAATGTAACAATTCCGAATATTGGGATCCCCCTCGACGATAATTTGGTTTGATGTCATACTTCTTGCGCATGAGTGCATACGGATAGGTTTCCCGATGAAATTGTTAACTCGGATATAGATTGGTCGCCACAGACATTCGGATAATAAACAAATAAATGCGCCAGACAATCACACCAATCAACCTGGTCTCAAACTAGGGCAACCCCTGTACTATGAGTGCCAGATGACGATAATTAACTGGGGGCGTCAACCCAGATTTTTTTTCTTTATTTATGTGATAGGTAGCAGACGAGCAGGCGAATCACCTTATGGTAAGTAATTCGCCGCCGCCCATGGACACCTGCAACACCAGTGGAGTCACAAGTGCGCTGCCAACCTTTTATCCCCTTCTCCCCCGTTGGCCTCCGGTACCCTCACTCACTCGACGAAATACAGCACAGGAGCTGTTCACGCCGGTTTTCTGTGAGACGCAAGAAAACTATTTTTTTATACTACGACTGCAAACAAAGCTAAGCGCGCGGCTTTATGATTAGTGTTTCTTTATCGCAGCCCATCGACGCCTGCTACTCCAGAGGATCTGAATATGCATTTTCAACCCCTAAAATAACTAACACTCTTACAATGAAGAATCCTATATGCTGCATTAGGGATAGGAAAAGGTACTTAATTTTCATTAAAGTTTTCTTAACTATACAATACACAAAGAAGATTTTTTTACAGGATAGGGGGCAGACGAGCAGACGGATCACCTGGTGTTATGATGTTATGTGAAGTGATGTTATACACATAAAATAAATTAACTGCAAGTCTATGGCAGCTCAGCGTCTACCGCCGTGTCTATATTTCACTGGCAACTAAAATAGAACCTCGGATGAAACAATACAGCGTTTTTACTCGATTTAATCCCCTTTGTTAGAGGAACGTGGATTTATTCGGACCGCTACACGCAATCCAGTGGTGCGGCGCTCCCTGATGTATTGTACTCACATACTTTAGGTACTAGAATTTGATGTAAACAAACGTTATGTTACTTTAATACTTCTGCTTTTGTCCTTCAAGCAGTCTCTTGGTGCGTGTGTACCCCACTTGGAGTATAATCTAGAGTTTTGGAAAAACCCGCAAATAAGATTGACCTTATAACAATTAGGTACAGGATGTATGTGAACATCCCTTTAACAACATTTTTTAACATCTGTTCAACAATTTCTCGAAATTCATCTAAAAAGTTTTCGACTGCCTAAACTAAACTAAACGAATAAAGAGTCGATTGTACCTACCTATAGTTTCAAAACCGGCTTCTTCTCAATCTTCCATAGAAATTGTAAGGCAGGCAGTGCATTCTTATGTTAAAAGAAGCACTTATCTCCATGTAAGTAATTCAACGGCAGCAAATGAATACACTTAGTAGGTAGTAACTTAAGTTCATAAATATCGACCAACAAAGAAATACTCCTCATAGAAAATTACCAATACTTTCACACTCCAGCGGATTAGTACAGCAAAAACGATCAGCGATATTTACGATAGCAATACCTTGGCAACTAGACTTGGGTAGAATAGTTCACTCAATTTCGAACTATGTATGATGCAGTTCGTTTAATTGTAAATAACTTTGTAAAGGAGAACAGACGGCGATAAGGTCATCGAGTGCAAGCTGAGTATAGGAAGTCGGAAGCTGTGGCTCGCCCGCTCAAGGTAGACTGACAATTTGGTGCAGGTCACGAAAATTCCTTGAGTGCGGGCGGCTCAGTACTGATCTGTCGGTGGCCTACATCCAACAGACGTCTATTGGCTGATGATTTGTAAATCATCTAATAAAATTACCATGAAACTATTTCGTTGTGATTTTTTGTTATCTATGTGAATGTTGGTGTTACGGATGTCTATGGGCGGCGGCAAATGCTTGCCATCAGGTGATCGGTCTGCTCGTCTTCAACTTCCCATTTGACTGTTGATGACTTTGATTTCTTTCAATATTGACGCATTGCTTTAAGGTTCCTTCCAAAATACAAGTTCAATGTATTAACACATACATTGAACTACCTGGAATAATTGAACTACTTATTCACGCACAGCACAATTCAAGTGTTATTGCTAGCCAACATTTTGTACGACCATGAAAGGCGCTCATTTCGTGAGCAACAATATCATTGAAGCCACAGAATTAGGATTGTAATCCCACTTTACAGTCGTAGATTAACCACTTTAGGTATGTAATCTTGAATCTACAATTTAAGCCTCTGATTCTGGCGGCATGCGAAGTATTTAAGTACCTACTTAATAAATGAGCATTTTATTAAGTAGGCTGAGTTACTTTGTTGGCAATAAGAAGATCTCACTTAGTTTACACGCTAGCATTAAATGACGGCAAGAAATCATTTCATAGCATGAATAATGTTTCACATAACTACGTTTTGGGGTAGTGTTGCTATTCCATACTTTACCAATAGATGGCGCTGGGCGTGAATTACATCGCGCAAGTATTACCAATCAAACGATACCTATTAAGCTTTATCAACCTAATATCCTAAAACAGAATCAACCGACCTGATGGTAGTTTAAGAGTTTTGGGATTCATTCCACCCTGGATACAGATTTGTCGAAAAAGAATATTGTGTTTTCTAAATTTGTTAGTTTTAGAATATTCTATTAGGTATGAACTCGCAAGCAATGTTGATATCTATGACATCTTCCTTCGTTCATACTAGTTTTTAATTATTTTAGTCACATGATTTGATTTTTATTATTTAATATGTTACATTTTTTCATGTATATTTTATAGACGTTTTTTTCCGAAATTTTTTATATTAATCCACCAAATTTTTCATTTCACAATTCAATTGATTCGAATCAATAAATGAATGTTTAATTCATTACTAGCCGCGAAGTAGTAGGTAGGTATTTGATACTAACAGAGATATCTCGTAATCATAGGAGGCATAACAAATGACTGGATATGCTAAATTAATAGTTAGTCGGAGCTAATAGCTAGGTACCCAAAACTGTCACTATTATTGATTGACTTCGACACGCCCTGGGCATTGGTGTATTTATTGCGTTAGTTGAAACAAACATAATAGTAGCAGTGTATTAGCAATGTAGTAGTATTTAACGAAACAATTCACTTTAATTCTTAACATTTTTACGTAAACATTTACTTACATTATTCCTTCACTTTGAAATTTTCTTCAACTATACTTAAAACCCGGGTATTTGAGCATTTTATTGACTTAAAATTAAATTGAATTAATTGCGAATTCACTAAAATTAAAAATTCATAAGACAAATGAGCAAATCGTGTCTAAAGCGTTCTCGAAAGAGATATTAAAAATTGAATAAAATCTAATGAACTTAGGGTATCAGGACTGAGTAGAGCTGGGTAGAATCTTTTGTTGTGACTGCTCGCTGAGGGGGATCCTTTAATTAAGTGTTGGAACTCCTCTACTGTTTAATGCAATGAGTTCTCGGCTCGTTTAACTTTCATAAAATTCTCTTGAGCTCAGCGATTTTTTCCTTAACTAGCGGAATGGAATTTGCATGTGAAATGCCTTTGTAGTGGAGGTAAAACATTTTTGCACGCGTTCTGGCCCTCAGTGGAGTTGTGTTTTATTTATTGCATTATTATGGACTTCATAAGACATGTTTGTTATGTTTACATTATAATTTACATTTTGTTTTTAAACAAACGCGTATGTATAACTATATAGGTTTACACTTACTTAACCATTAAAAATCTGAGAGTTGTAAACCTACTGTGAAAACTCATTAAAATAGTAGCTATGTTTTTTCTATTAAATATGAATCATCATACAGTATTTATCTGTAAACATTTAAGTATATCCTATAAACCGCGTCTTCTTCCAACCATTCTGAATTCTACTATAACTTTTGAAAATTGCATGAAAAAATCTACTTTTCATACAAATACGGGTCCACGCGACTTGTTTATATTGCCAAAATTTTAGACGAAGTTTTCAAAAGTCTTATAACAAATGTTGTTCAGAATGGTTGGTAATAAGACATACCTAGTTAAAGGAATGTAAATGTGTCTTTTTTTATGTGATAGGTAGCAGACGAGCGGGCGAATCACTTGATGGTAAGCAAGTGCCGCCGCTCATGGACACATTGCAACACCAGTGGAGTACAAGTGCGGTGCCAACCTTTTATCCCCTTCCCCACGGTGGGCCTCCGGTACCCTCACTCACTCGCTGAAACACAGCACAGGGGCTGCTTCACGCCGGTTTTCGTGTGAGGCAGTGGCATCACCCCGGTCGAGCCGGCCCATTCATGCCGAAGCGTGGCTCTCCCACAGTTAAAAACTTGTAATGTAAATCTGTAGACATTTACATCCCTTTAACTAGGTAGATCTGTCTGTCTGGTAGGTGTATCTGTTACACGTTGTATAAGATTAAACCGTGTGAAATACTACGAGTACATACTCAACTTATATTTTTACCAAAAAATATATCTGCCTCCTCCTCATATCACATGGAGGCATATATATCATAAGAAATGGTATTCATCAAGGTGATCTATGCTGTTTACTTGCTGATGTGAGGCATCAGACAGACGCTGAGAGGCAAACTTGTTATCTTCAGCCATTTTGTCGCGAAATATGAAATTCTGATGAGGCCGTGTGCTCTCCCAACGTGAAAGGTGGAGATAGGAGGAAAGTCATGCTTGAAAATAGTAGAAATGAATTCTCAATATAGTTTTCTTAACTCATTTTGATTGTGGTTGTTATCCTAACGACCCGTTTGTTTAGTGGTTACAGTAGCGGTACGTGAACAATTAATTCATACCTACATTATTGGCTTTAAAGTATATTAAGAAGTTGTTTTACAGACAATGTAGGATATAAGTAATCTAATAAATTAATAATGTTTTTCGATTTTCAATTTCTGTTTTATACACTGACTTGTATTTATTGATGATTTTAGAATTCTCAGATTAGATAAAGGACAGCTTATTCATTCAGTTCGGCATTGTTATGAGCTAAGATTATGACAAAAATGTATATTTAACACAAATTATGGAGTAATTTCCCGATAATTGTTATAGCACCATAACTCTTCCCTCGCATTTTCATTACGTTTATTGCAGTCATAACAGAAAATTCGTTGCATGAAAAATCAGTTAAAAGCCGGGTACGTGCTATCAATCAACATTAAGTACAACAGGTCAAAAAATTATTAAACTCCCGTCCAGACTCACGGGATATTTTCCCTTATCTCTTCACATTTAAGGGTGAAAATTATGTGTTGAAATTAAGCTATTGATTACATTTTTTGTGTCAGGTTGTACCTATTACCGGTTGGCTATAGCCGGAAATTAATAGGCCAACGTGATGAAGTGAAATTATAGGCATAATTAAAATCCCTATAATAATTGCCATTAATCTGAATATTATTCGATACTAAACGCTGATTGCTGTATAAACGAGGTAATCTGACGCTTATACGGCCGTTTAGGCGCCGGTATTGCCTTGATGGTGATTATTGGTGCTATTAACGTGGTGATTTGTCATTTTACTTGTTTATACCGAAACAGAAATTTTACTATAGGTATTAGAGTTCTGTTCCCAGAGCGAGAAATTGTTAACACATGCGTAAAGAGGCAATATTTATAAATATATTTAGTATTTTTTATTCCTGATGGACTTTAATTAATTTGACTTCTTATTTGTACTCAAGAGAAGATACATCAGATGTAATGATGATGTGATTGTACATTTAACGAGAAGAAAATATGTAGCTCAATTGATATTCAAAAACAAAATCTGATATTTGGAAGTCGAGTCTTTTTTATGTTAATTATGGAACGATCATTTTGTCTTCCAAAGGGTGTACTTTTAACAGTGTCAAAAGATGTTGCCTGCTGACTACGTGAATTTTGTGATATTATTTTGACTATATTAATTATTGGTAAAGGATGATTCAAAGGTGATTCTTCTGCTTGTACCCCACAAGGATCAGCTGATCTTAAGCGATTGCCGCCGCCGGTGGATACCCGCAACACTAGCGGAGACAAAAATACATCGCCGATTTTTTTTTTAAGATTTCATTTTTAGGAATATTTTTGAATGTTTGTCACGGAAATTTGTAGTACAAGGCTAAATGTTTCTTGAGAAACGCACAGTTGAAGACTGCCAACCATCTAAAAGATGACTTGTTAACTTTGGTCGTATTTGCCGATATTTTTCCTCGTTTATCAGACAGACTTTTTACAACTAATGAGTACCCGAGACTCACTAAGCCAAAATCCCCCATACCTTCTCATCACAGCGGCGGTAACCCCATATCATACTTTCAATGCACCAGCCTTATGAATACATTTTTGCATCAAGGGTGGTGCCCTAATAGAGATCGATTGCGTATTATGATCTCCCTCTATATTTCGCATAATCCCATAATTGATATAAAATCCAGGCTGGCTTTTCGCTATTAAGAAGACCCGCCCCAAGATTTATAATAACCGATTGTTGGATTTAAATGATTAATGTTGTTTACAAACCTTATTTCCCTTGTCTAAATTGTGACGTTGAAATCTTTATTAATTGTAGGGATCTTGCTTTTGTTAATTGTGGACAAATGATGCTGGTTATGAAAATTTTAATTTCGTAACCCTGAAATGGCTTCTGCGGTAAAAAATTAAAAGCAGTTACTTACTGTCATTTCATATTTCATCTTTGTAAAATACTGGCCTTAAACATTTTTATAATAATAATTTAGATTATATTATTTAAAATCTTTTTCGGTCAATAACAAAAGTAGGCAAATACAGCCATGGTATGGAATGAGCGATGGTAATCCAGTGGAAGAGAACGCGCCTTTCATACGAGCATACACCTCAGGATTTTCTAATCTTGGCATGAGGAAACTTGCACGGTTCGGATACTTTTTGGAAATGCATTAAGTACCATGGTTTAGTCTTGTTCCCCTGTAAGAGAATTCTGAAGGTCGGATGGCAGTCGATGATCGTTGTAATTACCAGACTCTAGAAATTTTGAATCATGACTACCCCGGGAATTACACGCTAAGATGAAAGAACGAAAAATCAGAGATTAGCTAGGAGTGTATTCTCGTAATTTGAAAATACCCTCAGTATTTCAAAATGAATGACTTAATCTGCTCAATATTACGCCTTCAAGATCTCCCCCAAGCTGCGTAAATGAACTGACAAGGAACGACAAGCCGCACCATTTTCGCGGCCACACCAAGTGTTCTGTAAATTGATACAAAGCAAACATACGTCGCATATTTGCGACAGTCTTTTCTGTTGTTTTAGAGAGGGATAGCCATAGTTTTTGTATGGGTTTGTCTCATGCTGACACACGAAAAATAAACGAGGGTTGCAATGCGAGGGTGGACCGGGTCTAATCGACCCGCCTGATAAACAGCGGAGCGTGTACGCTGCGTTAGTTACGCGTAGTAATGAATCTGTGCGCATTTTAGGGTTAACAATTGCTTCGGTACGTTGGCCGCTATTAGTTAATAGTTTTCAAATTAATTACAATGTTGGGAATTGCTTTTGGTTTCATATTCTCAATATTAATTATTTTGAACTTGGCTCCGGGTTCTGAAGCGATGTCGTCGGACTCAACTGGGGATGACGGACTGAGACTTTGTTAAATAGTATCTAAATTATTAATTACCAAAATATGTTTGAAAAAGTATCATTTTAATGGTATCATTAGCAATTTTAAAGACTTGATTCAAACTGTAAGCCAATAAGTTATTTAGTTAATTAGTTTGTGATTATAAAGAAATAAGCTGTAATAAAAATAACAGTATAATAAATTATATAAAGCTAAATTATATCTACCATTAGGACGTACTTTAACAATGTACCTAGATGTATTTAGCAGTTATATTTTTTCTAACGTTATGACCAAAAATCCTCAAAGAATAGATGGTTCCAATGTTCTATAATAAGTGAGCTGAGTTACCGTCGTGATTAAACAGGCATTAAATTTTGTCCAAAAATTGTTACATAATAACAGGCCGTTGACCACCGAGAACCAAAAAGGCATCATTTTCCTTCGGAAATTCTAACTATTACCTCATCCATAAATTATGGCGCTGCCAATTCCGTTTCCCAATTACCTTCATCTGGCCATGACGTGGTAATTTCGCACATATTTCACGCGTGTCAAAGTAAATAAAGAGATAGTGGCCACGTGACCCGCGGGCGGGCACACCATAACCTTAAATCAGAGATGGGGCTCTAATTGCTCCGAAAACATTAACGGAGATGTTTCTATGTTTGACGCAAGGGAGGAGATTGAGACGGGTCGGAAAGTTGTGTTTCAGAGCTATTTTTTGTAGGCTAGATTGGTTCCTACTAGGCTTTGTATGCTGCCTTTAAACTAATTTACAGTAATAGCTCAGAAAAAAGTGCGCTCAAAAAGTGGGTAATGCCAATTCAAAATGAAATAAAATTTATTCTGATCCGAAACACAGTACAGGCGCTGAATCTTCCACAATATAAAGCTTAAAGTTTTCCTTTTTCATGTTAAAGAAGGTGAAGATTTTAAACGTCCTGCAGTTTTTTACAACTTGCACCACACTTGCAAGCTCATCTTGCATTGCCAGACTGCGTTCGCGGCACGAACCTTAAGAACTGAAGAGGCATCCAAAGAAGAAGAAGATTATAAGCATCCGTCTTCTACAACTTGCAACACACTCGCACGCTCATCTTGCATTACTGCGTTAGCGGCCCAAACCTTTAGAAAATGAAGAGGCACCCAAAGAAGCAGGAAATAGCCTATGCTAAACATCAAACATTCTTTTACAACTTGAACCAGACTTGCACACTTTATATTGCATTGCCAAATTGCGTTTGCGCAGGTCCCTGGCGTAGATCTGAAAAAGCATCAAAAGAAGAAAAGGTGACAAACATTCTGCAGTCTTCTATAAGCATTAGCGCACGTTCCTACCGCAGAACTGAAAAAGCATCAAATGAAGAAACATATGGCACACATGCCGCAGTCTTCTACAACTTGCACCACACCTGCACGCTCATCTTGCATTGCCAGACTGCGTTCGCGGCACGAAGCAGATAATTTTATTCCCCTCCAGACTTCGGATGCTTAGGGTCGCACGCCGAAGGGATGCTTAGTGTCTGTTTGTTGCGTAAACGGCCTGCGACGGACAATTTGATTCGTAATAAATTTTATTTCAATGGCCAATGTCAACTGTTTGTGCATTGCAATAGGGTTAGAAGAATAAATTGATTTTAGCTGATAAATTTAAACAAGACCGAATGAAAGAAGTCGTTTAAATACTGAGTGATATATCGGGTAGCTCAGTGGATACCTAAGAACGCGCTTTACATTCGTGAAAGTCAGGTCATGGTTTCCTGGATCAAATCCTAGCATGCATTCTTGAATTTTGGACAAATCAATGTGCATATTTCTACCATTAGCTCGGCAATGAGGGACATCGTAATGAACTCTGACAAAAAGGACATCATCAGGAGGTTCATCTGACAAAAAGGGTGTATATTTGACTATATCATTATGTGTATGTGTAGGTATATCAGAATATTTGTTAAAGTGAAATAATAGATACAGTGATTTTAAACAAAAAATATGAGACAAGTACAACATAGCTAATCTTTGGAAGTGGATAATAAAAATGGTATAACTCAGATCGAACCATAACCTACTTCCTTTTGGTTAACTTTATAGCAAATATTTGGTTACGTTTATTACAAGAATCTTTTACCTCAATTTGTTTTTTATCGGCCAACATTTTACGACCTCCATAATTTCTCCGTTCTAATACATCGAGCGACCTCTACGTTTCCAACAATATTTCATTCGCAAAAACAATGACGGGGTTACATAAATCCCTAACGAGTATATGTTAACCTTTATTACTTGGCAAACCGTAAACACGCTCTTTTTTATTTGTGGCCGTGTTAACGAGTCCTACTCCCAAAAACAAGGTGTAGTTAAAACAATATTTATCTTAATAATTAGTAAAAACTAGCTAAGTCGCGGTTCATTTGATAAAGGTGCGTGTAAATGGGCACCGGTCGCGTGATAGGCCCTGGGCGTATATAAATTAAAACATAATTGTGTTATCGTGACCTGGTGGTTTAATGCGTTTAGCTACGACGTCGGAATGAAACGCTCTAAAATTAATTACATTTACCATATTCGTTCAAAGCGTTGGTGACATGACGCGGGGCTCATGAGTACGTAATGAAAACCAACCTGCAACGGATAAAAGTGAACAAATGGTAAGCGGTTACCATAATATTCACTATGAAAATTTGGAATATCATAATTAAAACATAAATAAATACACATACCGAATCAGCAAACTGAAGTGGCAGTGGGCTGGTCACATTAAGCCGCAGAACTGACAACCGTTGGAGCTATAAAGTCCTTGAGTGGAGACCGCGACTCGGTAAACGTAGTGTTGGACGCCCTGCTACAAGATGGGATGACGACATTCGAAGGCTGGCTGGAGTGAGCTGGATGAGAGTGGCCGAAAATCAGGAGCGGTGGCGTGCATTGGGGGAGACCTATGTCCAGCAGTGGACGAGCGTGGGTTGCTGATGAAATACAAATATAAAAACGCTTATTGCCAATAATATAACATAACAACAAGTATTTATCAATACTTTTTCATGCTTCGTTCGAAGGAATCCAAATTATAGGAAGGAGGAGACACATGCACCGGTAATTATACACGTACCTATATCAAGTCTTACACCTATAATACCTAGTTCTTTAGTTGCGGAAAAAAGCGGCTATGACATAGAGACGGACAGACAGAAATGTCGGACATCTACAAGGGTTGATTTTTTGCCATTCTACTCTAGAAACCTGAAAAATAGAAAAGTAGCATTGTATCAGAGCAGACGTGACGGTTTAGATGTGCCCATACGAGGTAGGTAGGTAGGTAGTAGGTGTCAAACTCAAATGAAGATTTACTGCCATTGTAAAATTTTGTGTTTTTCTCAGCTTCCGGACTGTATCTACCCACCTTTTGTTGGGAGACAGCCTCCTTTGTTACTCGACATGTTCTCGGTTGTATGCTAATTTAATCTGCGGACCAGTCACCGTTGCGATGTCTTATTGTGGCTTTATTACCACCCTTGTATTTATGAAAAGGTGTATGTTAAGTTGTATTATTGCTTTACGCATTGTCTTGTGGGTTTCCAGTTAAAAACATTAATGTGAAAAAATCTTCACGCACATTTTACCCTTTGGAAGTATCTCTCTGGCCAACTATTCAGGTTAGAAAAAAAAACTGTGACTGTGACATACGAACGGGACAGACGAACAGACATGACGATTCTATAAGTGTTACATTTGTTTTCATTTGGATACGGAACCCTAAAAATACTCAGTTTTTTTACAGATTAAGCCGTTCTGATGCAACCGTGCAAATATCTCTGCCGTCGTTTCACACTAGAGTCCCATCAGACTCGGATTGTATGAATTAATCCATGGGACAGATCTAGTATCTATGTAACTATCACATTAGTTTCTTAATACTAAAATTCGATTTTTTTTTCAACTAATTGGTATTCGTCTGGACTAGTTGGCTTTTCAGTTTCGAATACAATTTGTTACAGAGTGTGTTATGCAGTAGCGTACAGCTGTTGTGTTTTAGGTGCCTTTATTATTGAGTCATATCATAACTTCTTTTTCAATTACTTATGCATTAAAGAACTAGTCTTGTCTTATATTGTGCGCCCTCCGAATTTCCTATGTACCAGACAATTTATGAATTAATATCGCAATGTACAGTATGATGCTCTCAGCAGGAGTCTAGAGGTACATTTCAAAATAGCAATTGTGCCGTTCATTGCACATTTCAAAGGCAAAATCAATATGCAAATAGGTTGAGACTAGCATGTCAGCCAGCTATTGTGCTGGGTACACAGGAACACTAACAACTTGGGCTAACTTTAACCGGTTTAAACTGGTTGCACCTAAATTTGTGGCTTTTGCACGCTATTGAAATTTACAGTTTAAACTTCGACGCTATGCGGCATCGTCTACGTTGTCTAGTGGTAGTGGTACTCATGAACATGTAAGAATTTGGGGTGGTTTAACAGTTGCTAAAGTGATGAAGTCGATGCTGGGAAACTGGCTATAGTCAAACCAAGTATAGAAGAGCGGTAATGCAACACGAATACGCGTATAATAGGAACGCAAATTAGCTTCTGTAAAACGAACTGAAAGTATTCATAATAAGTGTTGCTTTGATGATTGATATTATTGAAGTCTTGAATAGTATTTAAGTCATAGATTTGATAACTTATAGGGATTAGATCCTAGATTTAGATCTCAAGATTAAAAATGATCAAGAGTTTGTGTCAATTGGCAGATTAATGCATATGTATACCTGCTACAAAGCAAAAGCTATCTATTGCTGAAGTCAATTTCAAAGTGAATATCAAGGTAAGTAGGTAGTAATAACATGATGATTGATGGTTTACCTGGTCTTATTTATTAACAGCTCTTTATATTTTTTCACAAATGATGACCTTAACGTCATACCAGAATCAAAATTAGTAATTTAAAAAAATACCTACATAAAAAATATGCCACCTATAACACCCAATTTGAAAATAGTTACATAGGTACTAATAATATTTCAAAATCAATGCATCTATAAAAAGGTGTGTTAAAAATAGCTTAAACTCATAGGGCGCGAGTGTTGTCTCGGCAAAAACCTTCACCCCTCTTTTTTATTTCGGGTATTACTTCCAGAAAATATTAAAAACTACTTACAGACAGGATGTCTCCATTAACACTGATCTCCCCTAATATTGATTGTTTTAGATTGGATACATGTTTTTGTTTTAAAGTTTTTAGTCTACTTAGAACTATTGTTACTTTGGATTTGAACACCTGTTAGAATATTAATAACATAATTTTGTTTAGTAGAGGAACATTGAAAGATCACTAAAAGGGACACACAAACACACACAACACACGAAGAGGATATAAAAAATCAGTCCAAGAAGATTGGTTATTTACTAATGCTGTCTTTTTCTAAATATTAGGTTACTAATTTCAGTAAGACCTAGGAAATTGACTTTCGATTAGCTGGATGGCGCATTTGGTAGTGACCCTGGCTCATACGCCACTTGTCCTGTATGTATTATATTTGTTAATCCTCTATTATCAAACAATAGAGTGCACATAAGTGCTTAAGCTACTTAGTACGGATCAGGTCAATGTATGAGATCTTGTGTGAATTTATTTATTAAGAATACCTTCAATATTTTGAAATTACTAAAACACTTGACAAAAATTGTGATAAAGTCATCAATGAAAACAAACCAATAAAGTCATTGAAGTAAGCATCGCAAATGTGCACTTGAGTCATACATTTTCTTCCAAGAAAACCTCCAATGTAATATTAACCTCGAGCGTATCATGCTCAAATGTTTCATAGGCAACTTACCGTAACTTACTTTCACAAGATGTCACATAACTCTTATTTGGCGCTGCGCGGCGACGGAGCCAAAAATAGATGCCGACAACTTTTTAATAGGTGTAGGGGCTTTGAGGAAGCCGAATAATGTTGCCAGAATCTTGGTATAAATAAGTAAGCGTTTGGTGATTTAGTTGAACTTGTTTACATAATTGATAATCATACTTCTCAAAAAAAAAGAGTGACAACAAACACCAAACAAACACTTTCCGGCCACAGTTAAACTGATCTAAATTAGATATATAGCCCCCGCTCATTGTCATTTTTGTCGTGCAAATGAAAAGAAACCGAATCCTTCGCTTTAGGCGGGCTGTGCAGATTTTTGGGCTACAACATGTAAATATTGTCTCGTCTAAAGCGAAGTTTTAATCCCGGGATACAAATTGGTAACTTTGTAATGTCATTACTAAAATGGTAACAACTTGTCAGGTCGTTTTCCTTATGCCTTGCTTCCTCCTTATCATTATCATATTTAGCTTACTTGTGGTCTATCCATGGACATAGGCCTCTTCCAGCAACCTGAGCATGGACCGTTCTCATCAAATGCTGTGCTTTATTTCTTTTGATGTCCTAATATATAGTCCTATAGGGACCCATATAAAATGGGTACAGTAGACGCCTCCTTTACAATGACCAAAATCCTAGAAATAAGTTATAAAAAAAAATACCAAAAATAAATCTAGCAACAATGTAATGATAATAAAAAAAAACCACTAGTTTCACGTCTCAAAATGCATAAAATCGTGAACAAAATCTCATTTTGGCAACACTGTCGGGCAGTCGGCGCCTTCGTCTTCGCGACGTCTTTTATGACTTCGGCACAAATTGCTTCTGCTCTTCATTTAAATATACTTCCGAGCGATCGAGTTTTTTTATCACCTCGCCCTATTTCAAGGTGTGAGACCGTTCGAGTGAGAATCTCGTGTGCTATAAAATCTGAACGTTTTTGGATTCCGTAGTTAGACGGCAATAGACTAGACTAGATAATAGAATGGTTTTAAATGGCAAAGATCTTCCTTTTAAATATTATGAATACCTAATTAAATTCACGCAACACCTTATACATTGACCTGACTTCATACTTAGTAGGTACTGGTGTTACAGATATCAAACAACTGAGGAAATTCAATATAATACTTAAATACATAATATTACAACCAGACACTGAACAAACCCAAGTGTTAATCACACGAATGTTGTCCAGTGTGGGGATCCGACTCGAAGGACCATATTTTCAGGTGCGAGTTTTAGGTGATTATTAAAAGTCCTGAAGAGAGTAAATACATGTTTATCGTAAACTAATACACTGGTCACAATATAAGAATAAGATCTATAAGTAAGGATAAATTTTAAATGTTGATGAATGTTGGAATGCACCCGGTCGCGATTGTTCCCAAAGAGGCACTGGTAAGCCACGCGGTCACCTATGACTTACATCGGCGCACGCGCCTATGTACGTCATCAGAGTGCTAGGTTACTATGCACCCAACAAAGGACCTTTGGCATATGAGGCAGTGCGTAATGAGAGACTACTAAATGCGCCATCCGGTCAGTCATTTTTCGGAGTTTAAGCGCAGGGTTATAGGTATAAATAGGTGTTTAGGTAAGAAACCGTTGTAACCAAAAACAACACGTTGGCTTATGTAACCCTAGCACATAGCAAACTTCCAAGTGCTCCTGAACTCCTCCGATACCGGCAGCTCTCAGGCGACAATAACAGACAACTCTCGTACTAAGTCAGCCGCAGCTAACTCGAGACTTAGCATTCTATCGGGCGCTAAGTCAGGCGAACTCCAAACTAAACGTTTTGCGGCCCAACTTTGCCCGTGAGTTAATCCGGCCGCAGTAACTCGTGTCAGCAACAATCATTTTGTTCGGATAGGTATAGACTTGAAATTTTATCATTAACTGATTCATTCTCCACATTAATTCACTCCACTGATTCATTCATAGTGATAAGGCCGTCTTTGTTGTACACATTACTCCTGAAATAACTAGTTTTAAGTTTTATACCTCTGTTTTGTGTGCATATTCATTCATTCATTTTTCACAAACTAACAAATTGCTTCAGCAACGCTTCGGCTTGAATGGGCCAGCTCGACCGGAGTCTTCCCATGGCCTCACAGAAGACCAGCGTGAAGCAGTGCCTGCGCTGTGGTTCGTCGAGTGTGTGAGGGTACTGGAGGGGCCTCTGGGGGAAAGAGAGTTAAAGGTTGGCAGCGCACTTGTGACTCTACTGGTGTTGCAGGTGTTTATGGGCGGCAGCAATCGCTTACCATCAGGTGATCCGTCTGCTCGTTTGTCACGTATCACATAAAAAATTGCATACTTAACATTTTAGATACTATCAAACCTACGAATATTTTAAACTCTAAAGTTTGTTCGGATGTTGTTTGTTGCTCTTTGACCGCCGTCCACAGCTAGTTTTCTATAAACAGTGAACACATTATTATGAAATTCAAATTGATTTTCACCGTAGCTAATAAAACCATTCAACCATTCGACTGCTTCTGATTTTATAACCACAAGCTTACCAAAATCGATTTTCCAAAATCTTTTCTTCTCTCATTAACACTCCAATAACTCTAGATAATACCAATAAAACTGTCGGCAATAATAAAATTTTAACATATAAATTTCAATTACGAAACAAAACACACAGATTAACCTGGTAAAAACCAGTTCGGGACCCTATTTAGGGATGTGAAAATAATTTCACAGAAGACTGCTATGAAGCAGCCTCTGCACTGTATGTGACTGAGTGAGGGTATCGGGGGAAAGCGGTAGCTTACATAATATTGACATTCATAAATGTTCTATAAGGACTTAAATTGAATAAAGAATATTTATATTTCTATTTCTAAAGAGGATTAGAAGTTGGGAGCTCACTTGTGATGCTCGGATGGTGTTGCAATTGTCTATGGGTAACGTCAATTGCTTATCATCAGGTGGTCAGTCTGTCGTAGTCGTTTGTCACCTATCACATGAAAAATAATATATCAAATTTTATATATCGATCTTGAAAAAAAAATTTTTGAATCTTTTTTTTAAATATATCTTTTTACTCTCTTTCCCGATTATAACTAATTAAAACATAACAAAATAGTGCACTAAGCATTAAAACTCCATTGAAAAATATTTTAAATATTATACTTAATCAATTATTTTATAAAATATTCTTTAAATAATTAAGGATGTTAGAGATACGTGAAAAAGCAAGAGAGGAATTGGTTTCTTCTTGTAAAGATTGTCACATCCCTACCCTAATTCCTCTGTTGGCCGTCTGTAATGTCCACACATAATTGTAATCCTCCGATAATGGACGCAGACATTGACTAATGCATATTGATGGAACATTAAGCCTTTCATCGAATACTCATCTTTCATTAATTTAAAAGGGACAGCAATGTTTAGGGTCGCGGCTAAGTGAATTAGAATATTCGATTTATTGATTTTGTCAGATTAAGTTTGAATGAAGTTAACTGAACTTGCAGCTCTCAAAGTTTTTTGGATTGCTTTTAATCAAGTGACAAATATTTTGTCTTATACCTTTTACACTTACTTAGACTATAATATTATGTTGTCTTAGCACCACACCATGGGGATCTTGGGCATCCAACAAGGTAACTTTTTCGGTCGTTAGTTAGTCTTATTTAATTTAGCTAACAGATAATAATGTATTTGCAGTCCCGGTAAATGTTATCGTTTGACCTAATATGTAACTAAAACTTTTAGATTTTTTACTTCAATATCTTAATCATAACTCAACTCCGTGACTCCACTAGTACGTTTTGAGAAACTTTTTCCCTTTTGTACGAATTAGTTCTACCATAATACTTATAGGAGACAAACAATGTCATATCGATAAAAACCATAATCTCTACAAAAAACGGTTGCACCACAGCCAACATGTTATAATAACTTAACCTAAAAGTTTAATCTTGTACGTTTTACACTCATTGTTTAGATAATAAACATTTTAACATAAAATATTTAACTTTATTAACATCGACACCAAAACCTTATCTGGACATTATGCAGCAGATAAGGAACTTAGCTTTATAGTTTCAAAAGGTAATGTTATTTCAACACTATTCTAAACAGCATTAAGTTTAAGTGTTAACTAGATAACAAAACTTATCGGAGCAGTGCAGAATTCTTGTAAAATTAGAATCCTGCTTGTCTTAAATACCAGAAGCGGTGCCATTTCGCTAAAGTTCCAAGCTCTAATACGTATTGTCTTACGTATCCCGTCTGGCAAGCAAATATAGTTTAGCCCTCGTTAACATAGCACGTCTCTCTGAGCAATATTTGTCTCGCTGTGTGGAACGTGGAGCTTGCTAGTTCTAATTACTTCACCATTTAATTTATATTAGACGTCTGCACATATGTATGTATGGTACAAAGCCCCATTATGTCACTATAAAAAAGCTGTCAAATTTCCTCCACTGATAAAGAGTATACCTACGGTTAAGAATATGTTTTTTCTTTCAAACGTTTTCTTTTTTTTTCTTTTCTTACAGAATAGGTATATTGAATAAAATGTGTTTGACTTTAAGTTGGAAGTCCATTAAAGAAATTTAACTCATAATTGTTATTAGTAGGTAACACATGTTTGGTAATCAGATAGACAGTCAAATGGATGTGAATACCTACCTTATTGATGATTACTCGCTGATAAATAAATGTTATTAATATTCGAGTAAGATTTTAACCCGTATTGAACTACAATTGTGTCTCGATTTAGTTTAAAATCGATGATTGATTTTCCAAGCATTATAAATTTTCAACAGGACGAAGCAACGGCGTTGCAAAATTGAGGAAAGTTATATACATATATGGATGAGCAAGATTTTGTAAACAAGATTGGTCCCCAAGTTGCAATGGGCTGTAAAGAATGGGAAAAGGGTCGTAACACGCCTTAGCCCTAAAATGGGATGGAAGAGGTTCAAACAAAAGTTCAATATCAACTAACTTACTACGCGTCAGTGCGTTATTGGATTGTAGATCCTACTTCTTTACATATAATCTGACCGGCACGAAACTTGGCCATTCAAACGTGAACGAAAATAAATACGCGGATTTCTTTACAGATTGGAAAAACAAAAACCATCATAACATTTTTTTATATGATAGGTAGCAGACGAGCAGGCGGATCGCTTGAGGATAAGCAATTGCCGCCGCCCATGAACACATGCGCTGCTAACCTTTTATCCCCTTCCCCCCCGATGGGCCTCCGGTACCCTCACTCACTCGGCGAAACACAGCACAGGAGCTGCTTCACGCCGGTTTTCTGTGAGGCAGTGGTATCACTCCGGTCGAGCCGGCCCATTCATGCATTCATACATAATATCAGAATACAAAGTACATGTCAAATTCCTGTATTGATATTGAATCAAACGTGTTTGAGATTTGGGTAAGAATCTATAATTATAGAAAATTTTACAAACTTGTATTTATAAATTTGTGTGGCTCTCCATACCTACGTACTGTTTTGGCTACAAGTTTTTTTTTAGTTTCTTTATGTAGTCAGACGAATTAATCATTGGATATTTACACACTTTATTATATACTTTGGCATTGGAAAATAAAGTGTATTTTTTTTACAAAGCCACCAAGGCTTTGGAAGAAAATAACGATAATAGCGTAGTAGTCTTCTTCGAATTCAAGTAATGCTAGGAAACCCTTAGATGATAGATGTTGTTATAATAAGCATAAATGCAGGCAGCATAAATACAGACGCAATCTAGATCATGATGAATGTATTCATATCGACGATTAGATATGCAACGAGAAATGTAGAAATCATGATCCGGGTGACGTCAGCATCCCACGCTGGTAGAAGAGTCATATTCTGGTGAAATAATATTGGTTCACATAGAAAAATGAATAAAACTTTAGAGAACAATCTCTCTAGCTTAGTGGATAGACATTTGCTCTGGAATTCCTGGAATCTACGTGCATTTTTATACCATTCGCTCGACAGTGATAGAAATCATCGTGAGTAGCCCTTTTGGATAGTTTCTCAAACTGCTATCTATTTAGTGTAATTGTTGAGATAATGATTTTAAACCATGGTTAAGTTGGTCTACCTACCCTGTTAAAGGGTTCCGAAAGGCAGGCAGCAGTCGTTGCATTGAAATTACCACACTCATCAAATCATGATCCAACCGTTTTAACTGTGGGAGAGCCATGCTTCGGCATGAATGGGCCGGCTCGACCGGAGTGATACCACTGCCTCACAGAAAACCGGCGTGAAGCAGCTCCTGTGTTGTGTTTCGCCGAGTGAGTGAGGGTACCGGAGGCCCATCGGGGGAAGGGGATAAAAGGTTAGCAGCGCACTTGTGACTCCACTGGTGTTGCATGTGTCCATGGGCGGCGGCAATTGCTTACCATCAGGTGATCCGCCTGCTCGTCTGCTACCTATACCAAACAAAAAAAAAAAAGAAAAAAAATATCGTTTCTTCAATGCATGCTGTCACTTAGCACTGTCCTGGTTTATTGGCTGGAATTAAAATAGTGCTAATATGGTTTATTTATTTGTGTGTATAAAAAAAAATATCATTAGAATATTTTGCTCCCGGATATTCTAACTATCAACAAACGAGTACAAAAATAACTCTTTTAACTTAGATGACTTTCTATGAACGTCGTAAGGCCCAGACAGTAGATACAAAGTAAAATCAATTATTTTATGCCTTCTAAAAGGCTTTTAGGTCTTACGACGTTCAATGTTCTGAAAAGTCGTATCTACAAACTGTAATTTGCATTACTCTTACATACAGTTTAACTATTCATGTCAAAGAAAGACAGGGTTCATAAGCCAGAAGCAGATTCCAAAGGAACAACACAAAGAGTTAGACATCTCGCGTTATTTTTAGCTGACCTCCGAGTGATCTGTATTGTTGAATCCATGACAATAAGCTTTCTATGTTAATGTATGCAGTACAGCTTGCGTTATTAGTCGAGTGCAATTCAGTACGCTCGCTTTGTATTAAAAGTGTGGAATATGATTTTCATCTCAATTAGGAAGCTTTTTCGTTTTCTTTTGTTTGTAGCTGAGCATGTTTACAGGTATTAATAACTTTTATACAATATTTTATATAAAGGTGTTAAGAACACAATACATGTTGAACATTTCCATCGTTTATTAGAAAAAGGTCATATCTGCTAGTAACTTGCATCAGAATATTAATTAGTCACTACTATTGGCCGCCATAGTTATTTGTTTCGAATATAACCTGCTAGACTGCGAACAAAAGTTGCTAAAACTACATCTCGCAACACAGTAGTAGAAGTTAGGTACTGACAGCACTCCGTAATCATAAAGCAATTAACAATTGCTGGATTGGTCAATGTCGCTCAGATTGGTGGTGACAGCGTACTCTAACTAAAAGATGAGCAAGTAGAAAGGAAGTCTCGAGTCTCAACATACCTTGAAGAAATTGACCTTCCGAATCAGCAGTAGATAATAAAATTTGACATTCATAAATGTTCTGTAAAGGACTTAAATTGTATAAAGAGATTTTGATTTTATTTGATTTGACCTTCCACGGTACAATCCTGTTTCACTCCTCAAGGAAGCCGAACCTGTAACAGAATATAAATCATAAAGCAAACACAATGGCAAAATCAATTACTTCGCATGGGTAGTAACATCACACCCCGCCTAACAGATGAGCATGCAAATAGGTCACGAAGTACAAATTCGCTGCATAAGGAACTCTGCAAACAGAACCTGCTATAAAATACAAATCCTAAACCAGAAACAATGACAGAATCAGTCACCTTCGCACAGGTAGGAGGTAGTGACAGCGCACCCCATCTAAAAGATGAGCAAGGAGAAAGAAGGTCACAAATTACAATCCTTATTTGCTACATAAGGAACTCTGCGAACAAATCCTGCTATAAAATACAAATCCTAAACCAGAAACAATGACAGAATCAGTCACCTCGCACAGGTAGGAGGTAGTGACAGCGCGCCCCACCTACTTACGCCAACAGCGCGGGCGCCGCAAATCAGGTGCGTGGGCCCGATCCCGACTCACGCACTTGTCAGCTGATTGTGTCTTGCAAAACACCAGACAAATGACTCGCGGAACTTGATGGACGGTGCACACTTTATATTTGGACAATTGAATGGGTGATAAAATATTGGTTTTGAGTTGGAAATGTTGAATTTACGTCTATGCGGAATACTATTGCGGAAAGTGTTATTGATGGTCTTCATTATTGTTAATGGATCACGACAACACCTAATTTCATAACACATTGCAAGTTATTATTAATGGTTTTCTTATATCATAACGAACTAAAATTTAATAGCATACAAAAGAAAGACTCAGATGACATTCACTTCATTGTAATAATCAGACTCCCCAAACCCAGAACCATGGTTTATGTGCACCTCGAGCTCCAAAGCGATAGCTTTAGACTAATACTAGGCTTGATGGAATACCTACGACTAAAATTGAATTGTTTGTTTCATTTACTCTTGAGAGATTTCATGAACAATCGCTTTAACTAAATTTAACTTCAGAGAAATTGTATCGTCTAGTCAATATTCTACCAATATTAATTTTGCATCAAAATTGAAACTGGCAGTTTAATTGAACTTGCTTCATTACAGATGCGTCCTTTACGGGCAACCAATATTGTCTGAAGTTAAATACGTGGCCAATGAACCACGACCCAAGAGCCAAACTTAGTTACCTAAACAAACAGGGTGGGTCTGTAGTCAACAATAAGGGTCTAGCCGCTCTCGCGTTGGTGCTCTAGGATTAGATGCAATTTTAATTTGAGCTTGCTTCGGAGTATAATTGATTAATTTATATTGGGTGTTAAAGAAAGATTAATAGGTCATAATTTTCTGGTTCCGTTAAATATCAATTACACAATGGTGTCTACAAAATATTTACACGCCTAGGTATTATAACAAGACTTTCAAGCAACTCCGCAAGCGAGATTCAAAAATGTATAACCATAATTATCTTTCTACAATACCAATTTAGGTAAATAAACGTCCAAATTTCCGATCACTGATACACATTAACATTGGCAACATCCGAGGAATTACATAGCATTTAGCAGAGATAAAGTTTGGTTATGAACTTTCTTCAATAACTCAGTCATATACATTTCTTACTACTTAAGTAAACATGTAACAATAAAAGTACAAGAAATGATAAGTTACGAGAAAAAATAAGAACATCCCCTGACCCTTTAACGTTCAAGAAATCAAAAAGTAATTTGAAGCGACTACTGATAAAACTATCGACCTAAAAATGATTGGCGTTTAGCCCGAAGGAAAGCACTTAAGATCCCATCTCACGGCGACAGTAATACGAGTGACGTTCGCTAGAGGGCCCATCAAATTTTATCATCTCGCCGTCGACAAGGTTTTGGCGAACGACGTGGGTACGCGTCAACGAATGCCAATAAAGTCTCGATCAACGAGTGGCTAATGTAGTTACGTTAACAGGAATACGTATGGTAAATAAGTATCGTCTCTTCGTAACTAAATTGAAACTATTGTTGTTGCACCTGTTGTAACAGAGTGCATTATGGTAAGGTAAATTATGAAAGGTGATAACTAACGTATTCACTGTTCATTTAGAAGTTGAACAAATATTAGGAGGATTAGAAGATAAAGTTATCGAGAAAGATATGTCCAAACATTATTAATATTCATTGACTGATGATATCAGAAAAAAAAACAATCCTCTTTAAATTATAGAACGTGTTATCGTTATACAGCGTAAACCCTCTTAGGTGGTGGCTCTGCCTATAAAACTAAACATCTTTTACTATAGAAACAACATTAAAATCGCAACAAAATATTATGTACCTTCTTATACAAATTGACCTCGGTCTATTTCTTGAAAAAAAAGATAAAGAAGGCTGTATAGTATATTAGAATAATATTTAAATAGTAAAAAGTGTGTCATGCAGCTAATCTTAAGAACTTAATACATTCAAGGCCGAGGTATAAACCATAAACTAAAGCTGTTATTAAAACATATCAACATGATTGCATAATTTCCCGACACCGTGTTTTCTAGCTAAAACCTAAATAAAAGAAAACATGTTACACGTCGAAGAAAATGATACGTAGTAATTTTAGTTAATAACCGTCATAAAAACTTGTTACAGAATATTGCTTGTAAACGATTGAAATAACCTTAGCATCGTTTACGGAGTAATTGCGCCATTATCACTATTACAGCGAACATCGAGTAAGGGGTAATGATTTTTACGCATATTATGTCGAGCGTTATATGAGATTAGTGAATTTTATGCTACATATAACTAATACCTACAAAATTATGTAGGTGTATCTGATAAAAAGTATATAGGTAGCATCTTTATGTCCCCTTTCTTAGTTAATAGTATGATCCATGTGTGTCCTCCACACAACATGTTGTACATTCTTTAGTTTAAAATGCTTTGCTGTTGTGTTCAATTATTACTATTGATTATATTGAGCAAACTGCCCCTTGAAATCTCAGATCATTTGTCATTGAAGGGTGGAAAAGAAATTAAAATTGTACGACTTCGCGGATTTCCTAGTATTGTAACTTAGGTAATGGCACATAATACTTAATAGTACAATGGTAATAGGCTGATTATTAAGATCGGCCTTTGTAGCCGAATATCGGTCGAAGCATATTACTATTAAACTACTAATAATTGTAATAGCTAGAGTATGATATCTAATTACACTACTTTTTCAAGGTTTACATTTCCATTTATAAGAAGACCAACGAGGCACTTACCAAAATATTTTACGTCTTGCTACCTATTGGCATGGCTATCTTTTACTGCGGCACTAGCGTTACCTCGTTTACGACAAATCCGAACATGCATTTAGAATGTCCCTTAATCTAGGTCTACCCTCCCACAGCACCTGTACTTAACCCGCAGATTTAGCGCCAAAGCTAAACCGAGCATCCTATAATCTCCGCTTCACAATTTATGAACGGCATAAGCCAGATCTGTTTCAAATCGATACTTCATAGTGCCGGCTGAAATAACACAGCTTACGTATGTAGAACAATAATTATTTAAGTCGGCACGGGTATAAACAATAGTAATTCCACAAATCCCGAGGCAAGGGAAGGCAAATTAATGAGTTGCACGCGCTCGGGAGCGTTACTCACATGGGATTATAGTACGGGTGCGGTGTAAACTTACTTTATTAGATGGCTAATACAACGCGCCGTGTTATTGGACAACTAGCTGCGTTTATTGTTTTTCTGTTGTTCTATTTTATAGAATGCAGTTGAATGTTTTCGCTGGAGGAATACCGACACCTTTAATTATTACTAGTGGCCCGCCCTCTTTCCGCCCGCTTCCTGTTCTGTAGTAATTCCAAACTGTACCCAATAGATGGCGCTGGTTATCGATTACATCGCACCAGAGTTTCGTGTTTTATGTTTACCTATAAGGCTTACCGTTACCTTAAGAAATTACTTCTTTATAGTAGAAGATACTCAACGATAAAACACAAACCTTTTATAGGTTACGGTCACCGATTGGCATAAGTTAGATCGCAAATTTGATTGCCTCCTTTACGATTGATAGTGGCCCACCCTAACTTCGTTTCCAGACAGTCATCTCACTGTGGACCAATAGATGGCGCTGGGCGTCAATTGTATCACGCTAGTGTTTCGCATTTTCGGCTTGTATATAGTTTAGTATGCATTATCATTTCCATACTACTCGTAATCTCTAAAACAAGAGTCCAAATAGGTATCCTTATACTATAAATACCTATAACTTTGGGGAACTCATCAAGTTCTATTTAAATGAAAATGAAGCAAGAATTCGTTTCCGTAATTTTATTATTCAATGGCCCATAGCCAACCACAGTCAATTTTAACTTTCCGGCGATAATATAATAAAAACCCTAATTTGTCGGACTGGACACACAAGGGAATTTTCAGCTCATTCAATTTGCGTTCGAACGTTTTTCCCAGGGATGTTACGAAGCTTTGACAACTAAACTATCGGATATTTTAAGTTATGCGAAATAATTTAATTTAAAAAAAAAAGGTTGCCGCTTTAAAGAAAATCAACATGCTCTGGGTGGGTTTTGTAAAAGACAGGCAATTTGACGCTTTGGCATGAATTGATCGGCACGACTTAAGTCCTTACAGAAGACCGCCGTGATGCCTGCGCTGCGCCTGCGCCTGCGCTGTATTTCGTTGTATGAGTGAGGGTACGAGGCTCAATTGGTGATAAAGGGGGTGCGCACTTTGGACTCTACTGGCGATGTAGGTGTCGATGGGCGGCGGTAAATCTCGTCTGCCACCTATCACATAATAAAATGCACTCTTGAAATACACAAGCGAGATATTTTATTATAAAAAGACTCACCTATTATTATTTGACAATCATAATATAAACTTCAACTGAGACTTCCGTGTGACCTTTGCAGCCATCAGATAATATCTTAAATCAAAAAGTATAATATTTTATCCCAACCTAACGTAAATAGGTATCGAAATTCGAAGTTATACCGCAGCTCATACCGATTTTACGGGTCTGCCCTAAAGATTTTACTACCAAAATCTTACTTACAATTTATCGGTCATCCTTTGTACAGTATGAACGAAGTCATGATCGAAAGATTCTCAGTACCACCTTGCTTCTAATAAAAAATAAGGGTACTTATACCTAGAAGTCGATATTGTTGCCGAGTGTAGGTATCTACACTCGGGCACACAATATTATTGAAAACGTGCAAACACGTGCAAACTGTGACTTTTCCCAAAAAAAAAAAACTACGAGTATCATGATTATAACTACTGAAGTACGAAGCTATAACTAATGCTGTGTACTATTTATGCCCACAAAAGATGTCACGTCGTGTGAAGCGGGACACAAGAGTGTCTAATACGGAAAAGCGTATTGGTCCTAACTTTTTCGAGATATGATGTCTGCTGCCAGCGGTGTAGCGTAGTTAGTATATTATGTTATGTGACAGGTAGCAGAGCAGACCGATCACCTGAGGGTAAGCGATGGTCGCTGCCCATAGATATCTGCGTCACCGGTAGAATCACAAGTGCGCTGCCGACTTTCAACCCCCTTTTCCCCCAATTGGATTCTCATCACTCGACGAAACACAGCGAAAACGCTGCTTTACGCCAGTTTTTTGTTAGGCCGTTTATACATTTTATTTCTGTATGACTCCGTTTTATGCCTTGAATCCAAATACTGCTCTTATTCTTTACAACCCTAATATTTATACTGTAGATTCAGCAATCCAAGTAATGGAAACCAAATTGAAACGTGAGTCCGGGTCTGAATCGAATAAACCTTACGATGAATTGGCTAAGATGTGGAGAGCACCTTTTCTTTGCAAAGTAGACGCAATTTTCCTTTTTATATAGCAAGAGCTTTTGCTATCTCTGCGATATTATCAGTATGTTCGAGGTAACGATGGAATTGAATGAAATTACTTTTGTCAAAGTAAAAATGGTAACTATTTAAAGTTAGTTAAAATGCTTGTCTAAGTTTGTAGGTTTACCAGGTTTCTTACTTTACTTACTAGTCAACAAGGTTGGAAAATTTCTGTGTTTTTAAAATTTTACAGGTTTTTATGTTATAAAACTATTCATAACTTTTTTATGGAACTTAAAGTTAAATGGATTTTTAAACTGGACAAACACTCGTCTGATGCACACTTATGTTCTTCCAGTGTCTGATTGTTTTGATGATTCCCCTGTGTACATGACTGTATGAGATATTTTTGTTGTGTGAATTTGCCTGCATTCATTGTTGCCAAGCAAGTACCTTTGATAAATGTTTTCTCGCTAGTCAAATAACACTCATCTAGACTCAAACTACATTATCTCTAGTACAACTATTGAGATTGATTCGAATGAAAATAAAACACAGCTTATTTTGATCTAGCATGGAAACGTAAAGTCATAAAAATATGATTAATCTCGTTTATTTACAAGCCACCTCGTTTAATTTAGATATGGAAAGCATAAACATTGTTATAGCACCCCATTTCATTTCATACGACGGAAAATATTAAGAAATGTAACGAAATTTGAATACTACCCTCAACTTGGGTGTTCCTTGAATTTACCTCAAGACTCATTCCCGCAGATGCGAAGATAAAAGTTTATTATATTCGCTCTGCGTGTGTGATTAAAAGATAAATTTTGTAAGCGTAAGATACTTCATACTGGGCTTTTATGAGATGAAGATACTTGAGACGAATACAGGGGAAACTTGTGAATTATAATCAGGTATGTTTTATTTTTAGAAAATTGTTCTGTAAATAGAATTAGGTATTTTTGAAACGTTTCCACTTAAGCAAATGTAGCGATTCTTTTAGTTCTTAAGAGACACCATCGCAACTAAACTATAAATTAAGTAAATACAATATGTAGCTGACTTGTCTACTACAAGTCGGCTCTAGCCGACTTTGATTAATGGAGTTCCTAATAGACATAGCTAATAGCAGTATATTGTATCTCAATGTTGTATCTTATGTGTACCGCACGTCTAGATTACAGAGTACTTTTTAATATGAGTCTAGATCGTTGCACGCGCGCATGTAAGTATGTATAATTATTTCGTGACACATCCTCGTTTATTCTCACTAGAGGACACGCAGCCTTAAACTTGTTCTTAAACCTCATAGTAAACTTAGAGGGCAAGTTACACTACGAAGTGCGGTGCACAGGGTTGATCGCGGTGAGGAGAATAATTTCCCTGAGGAGCCGACCGTATCGACGTGGTTCAACCTCGCTGCTGTCACTACTGCAACCAGGTCACAATGACGCTATATAACGCGACCACGGAAGTATTAACTTAAAGAAGTTAAGCATGAAAATTTTAAGACAAGTAAAACATAGCACTGCACTTTGTTAATGGGCGACGGCAATAGCTTACAAAAAAAATAGAACGAAACATGTTTGACTTCATGGTTTGGTTTGAAGAAAATTAAAAGATTGTGCTTAAGTTACATAACGTTTGTCTGTTCTAAACTTCAAACATAAACTCTAGATACAACATGAACGTGTAATCATGATTCAGTTGATCTGGTTCCCTTGTTAAAGGGATGTGAAAGGGTCAGATGGCAGTCGCCTCGTTATGATAACCAAACTCCCCAAATCCTGACGCATGGTCTAAGCGTACCGGAAATAGAGAGAAAGACATCTCAGCTTTAGAGATATAATTATATACATTTACACTTATAAATAAACGATCTAGTCAGACGATCCATATACAATATCAGTAATGGACCTGATTTCTCTAGAGAAGCGAGTCTACGTCGATAGAGACAGACAGCTATAATTGTTGTCACCGTCTTAATAATGCAGACGGGAGTCACTCCCGTACCATAGACATAGTGTGTTTATGGTACAATTTGTATAGCGATACTGCTAGTGATTAAATTATATTATTTCTACAATAGAAAACCAGAACAAGAAGTGTATTAAAGGCTACTTTACCAGTAATCTACTCCAGAGGAAAATGGAATCGCCTAATTATGTAAATATTTTTTCATACAATTTTGTGAAACCGTAAAATTAGAAACACTTTTGGACTATTACTACTGCGCAGAAATTTAAAGAAAACGTTATTTAGATATTAGTGAAATGTTTTAAAACGAGCAGATACTATATGCTCGTATAAAATAAAGTTCTTAACGTCCAGTGAACATATTTAATAATAGGTATGTAAATTGTACCTATATACATGTACATGTGTTTCAAGTAGACACGTATGTTCCAAGTTAAGGCGAAGTAACCAAGTTACATAGCGCCATGCAGTGAGTAGGGTGATTTCCCTCGAGGCAAGGTTATCGACATGGCCTGACGGGCTCGCCTTGGAGTTGTCACAGCCTTTGCTGCAATTGGGTCACACTGATTACAATATGGTGTCAGAAAAATAGGATAGTAGGAAAAGTAATAATAGCTCCAATAACTATCGTGTTAATGCAAAAAGATAAGTATCTAGGTCCTATTTATCCTTAGGTGGCAAGCCCCAACAACGTGGACAGACTAGACTATTTAGTGATGGTCGCGGGAACACCTTAGATGCAGGTGGCACAGGACCGATCAGTGTGAAAAACATTAGGGAGGCCTTTGTCCAGCAGTGGACATCTATTGGCTGTAATGATGATGGTGATGACCTAGGTACTTGAAGTTTCGGCTACGACGTTATGGCAGCCGAGCTTGCTAGGGTCGTATGCCTCACACATGCCTACGTATTGAAACTGCTTGTTTTAAAGAACACTGCATATTAAGAAGTAGTGAACTAGCATGATAAGCTTAGCTAGTGCCAATTTAGCTCGTACTCTAGATACAACGCATTGAACATAATGGTTATTAGTATACTGTCATCAAACGGTTTTTCTAACGCCCTTGCATCCTGGATGTAGTCGACAGTCATGCCATTGTTCATAGTAGAAGTTAAAACTATTCGCAACATTCATCGAAATAGGCACAGGCCAACTAAAAATGCATCCAGTCGCAGCACGGGTTTATCCGAACGCAAATAAATCTGTCAATTTCACTCAGCCCACCGTTCTCTATTCACTAGTTCGTAAAGATGCGGGACTGTCGATAGTTTTGCTATCGATATTAATCCTAACCCTATCCTAACTAATATTATAAATGTGAAAGTAACTCTATCTGTCTGTCTGTCTGTTACTCTTTCATGCAAAAACTACTGAACGGATTTGCATTTTTGGTATAAGGCTGGTCGAAGAACATAGGCTACTTTTTATTGCGAAAAGGGGGTTGTAAGGGGGGGGGGGGGGGCGGTGAAATCAATAAATAGTTAAAAATGCTAACTAAGTCGCGGGTAACAGCTGGTAGTAATATAAATAGGTAATGAATTCACACAACATCTCATACATTCACCTGACTCCGTAGTAAGTAGCTTTAGTCTGTTGTCTGATATTACGACTTTATTTATGACTTTAATGACCCTAAAGAGGGTCATTAAAAGTCCTTTAGATAAGAAAAGATATAAAACAGATTGGTTAAACTTTAGAAATGATCCTGTAAAGTAAGGAACTTTACATGACTACTGCTTTGCCCCGATATAAAATTAAAAACACATAAATATATCAATAGTAGACTATCCAGTGACATCACTATGCACTAGTTCGATGCCAGCATGGGAGCGTATTCTGCCATCCGCTCGTAATTGCGTTACCTACTCGTATGTGTACGTAATAGGATTGCGCTTGCGTTATTCTTATTCGGCTTTGATTTAGTCGCGATTGCTCTCCAATTTTCTAGTCTCAAACTAAATCTTTTTATTCGACGAAGACTTGGATTTTATGGAAAACTAGGATTTGAGGAAAACTTGGATTTTTGAACTAAAAGAGAAAAGTGAATTGATACCAATATTATATAGTTACCTTACCAATTAATAAAATTCACTTTCAGGTATGTTTCCCAAAAACATGAAACATATCCGTACTAAACGAAAAACAGTTGTGTATGATAATACACATATATTTCAATAGCAATTAGGGATTTTAATATAGTGACCATAAGCTACCGGCAACCGTTTAACAGTGGGAGAGCCACGCTTCGGATGAACGGGCCTGCTCAAACGGAGTAATACCACGTCCTCACAGAAAACCAGCGTGAAGCAGTACATGCGCTGTGTTTTGCTGCGTGAGTGAGGGTACCGGAGGCCCAATTAAGGTGAAGGGGGGTTAAAAGGTAAGCAGTGCATTTGTGACATTACTCGTGTTGCAGGTGATTCGCCGGCTCGTCTACCACCTATATCATAAAAAATACATTACCCACATTTTGTATTGACACAAACGGAGCATTTGGATGTCAGCGTTCAAAACGTGATGTTACTTCAAGAATCATCCGAATAAATCATAAGCCAAACATACATTAGTCTTCATAAGTCAAATAACCCCGTTGTATTCTCCTCAGAATTCCCTCTCAATTCGATTGTCTGTATACAGATTGGATTCTTATTCCCCACATCGATATGCCGATATGTTTTATGGCATGCAATATTTCGGAATCGGAAGCCATCCGATAGATTAGGTATTGTGATCTCGTCCGGAGATTGTCGACGACGATGTATCGATGTTTGATTGCTTCGGGAACATGTAAAGTTTTATTTAGATTTGTGAGGAAATTATTGGCATTTGAGTTTGTTTTATGGAGGCTTGTTTTGCGTTTGCCCACAGGGGGGTGGACGGGTTATGTCGGACTCCCCCCGCTGTAGGCGTGGGTTTACCGACTAAACCCCTGGGACTCTCCCTCATCGTTCATCTTGGAAGATGTCATGGGTCCGCGACACGGAGCCTAGCACCACGACAAGGTCTAGGATGACTTAGCTTTACATAAGTAGCCTCTAAATACAATTAATTATTAATAATCTACAAAAATTTATTGTAATCGAGTTCATATTTTAACTAGTATCTAGTTATCAGTACACTCTATAATAAAGTAATAATAATTAATCAGATACCAAAACAAAATTATAATGATAAATCAAAGATAGGAGCAAAGTAAACCTATTCAATACTCGATTCAGACGGATGGAGATTCCCTCATTCATGAATGGGAAGTTAATAATAGGTAGCAGATATATATATGTATGTTTTGTATATAACCTATGTGAATGGGTGTATGGGATGCCCATTGTGTTCGTTGATTACACAGTCGGAAATAAAAGTCATGCGGTACCCCCGGTCGAAAGCGTTTCCATTGGAAGGTTGTATTTGTAATCTCTACTGAGACTAGCTGAAGCAGATTGCAGGACTCAGATCTCTATTGTATGAAATACATGTTTTGTTGCAAGGTGTAATCAACTAAAGCTAGCAAAAAGTACTTAAACGAGCAATGGGTGGCGTCACTAAAGGCGACCACTTGTGTCTCTGTCAATCGAAAATTCTAACCTGTGACCATTTCTGTGTTATATAATTTTAGTATTATAATATAATTAAACTTTTCTCAGACTAAAACGGGCTAGAAGACTACTAATTCTTCATCATGTAAATTTAAGCACAAAGAATTTCCTTGCCTGTAGTATTTTTTTTATGATTCGTTTTTTCTATACTAATGTGTCATTCCAGAAAGCCATTCATCATTTAAGGAATAGATTTTTAAACTCTTAGATTTTATTTTTACGTATATTTTTCAAAGTGAAATGAACTAAGATTGGCTAAATTACGACTGGAGGTGAATTTTCGCCTCAGCTTTCACACATAAGTTAATCTACTGAAGTGGGAACTGTTTTACATAATCCCAAGTTTATTCGAGGTAAAGTATATGGTCCGCTTTAAGTAGGTATTTTATTAAAATTGCTGGCGTAACAAATTGGTGCTACTATCGGTTAGTTTCTAACTCATGAATAAATTGTTTTTACTAAACTTTGGACTATGTTATATAGCTTTTGCCCGCAGCTTCGCTCACGGAAGGGCAAAATTAGCCTATGTTGCTCTCCATCCCTTCAACTATCTCCACTTAAAAATCACGTCAATTCGTCGCTCCATTTTGCCGTGAAAGAAAGACAAACATACTTTAGAACTTATCGACTAGAGAAAAAGTAATAAAACAAGACGTGTAGGCCCTGTAAAGTTTTACAAAGTAATTGCTGTCACCCCTTCCTGTAAAAGAGGGATAGTGGAAAGTTTTTGTGGGACCGAAAAAAGCACGTTTTTTGTGCAAAATTTATCGGTCATAAACCACTGTCGTTTGGCCACGAAGCTCGTATAAAAGTAGCTGGGAGGGTCAGGAGGAACTTTTTAAACCCGCCGACCAAACTGCAGTTTGGTAACAATATTACGTATGAGTTAATAAAATATAATGCGACTTTGTAAAGTCAGTTTCTTATACGTTATTTAAAAGGAAAAATGTTTATGAGGTACTTTATATCGGGTTCCGTAACGTTTGGTTTGACTTATGTCGTATGTATACAAGTAGTAGTATTTTATACCTTCTAATGTCTAGTCTTGAGTTAATATTCTTATAACTAGGTTTGCGTTACTGCTCCTGTAGCCTTACCATTTGAGTTTGAAATACTATCCTCGCTATCGAAAACTATCGCTTTGTCTCTTTCATTGTGATGCATTTGAAAGATACAGAGCAATAGTTTACGTTATGTCAGTTTTAGATGTCAACTCATGGTAGCGCTACTAGTTACGTTGACGTTTTAAAGTTTTTTTCATAGAATTTATAGGTTCTTGGTTAAAAATAACCAGACAAAAGATACTCGTAGCCTACGTTAGTACCTTTTGCGTTGTAGGGAAGAATGTACGTACTTAACTCACCAACAATTTACAGCCCCATTTTCCCCGATCCCTCGGGTTAACGACCTACAAATACCTGTGCATTCTGGAAAAAGGTAATTCCCAGCAAGTAAATAGAATGGGAAGCTTTTAATTCTGGTGCATTAACGGAGCCGCCACCAGTTGCCTTCAGGCTGTTGGCGAGGATCCAAATTATTTTAAAAGAAACACGGTAAGGGATTCTCACCGGTAGGCTTTGTACTAGCTTCAGTTAGGGACCTGGGTCTATCGAAGTTAGACGTGTAATTAAATAAATTCAGCACAACATCTCAGACCATGACCTGAATCTGTACTAAGTAGCTTGAGCACTTGTGTAAGAAGAGCGTTTTACGCGCGATTTGTTGTTCATTGCTCTTTAATAATAGGCTTTGTAACAAGACACAGAACGTAAACAGCAATGAACTACAAATAGCGTGTAAAACGCGTGACTTATACGCGTCTTCTGGACAAGCTCTTACAGATATCAATTAACAGAAGTATTACAAATATAATGCTCAAATATATACATACATAATATCGCATCCCAGATACTGAAAAAGCACAAAGTGCTCATCACACGAACGTTTGTCCAGGGTGGAGATCGACCCACGACCATGTCCAGTGTACCTATGTATTTATGTATATTCGAAACAATTCGAAACATACTTTTGCTCGACCCAGGAATTGAAACCGGGACCGCTATACCAAAACGTAGCGCTGTAAAGTAAACAATATATTATTTTTTCATATTATTTTTGTTATTTTAGGTGTCCCTGTGAGCTAAAGGCCTTAAGGTCTCATTCCAGTGGATCAGAGTATACTCCTTGTTTTTATTTTTCATAAGCTTTACACGGTAGTGGCTTCGTAATTAGCCAGCAGCGCTCCGCTGCGAATAAGAATATAGTTTTAATTTGAGTCTGTGCTGAAACTATTTGTATGCGGTTAGTTTAACAGTGTGGCTACTTGTACATTTATGCAGTTGAAATCTTAATTTCTTTCCATAGGTTTCATACAGACTGTATGTACAGAGCCAACAATATTAGAAGTTATAGCGAATACTCTAAATGTTACAATCTTTTTTCAACGACTATTGCTCTGCAAAACCCCAGAGGGTTTGCGTGAAAATGTTATAATTCGTTTTAACCCTAAAACGGCTGAGTCGATTTGTTGAGCTTAATTATTTTGGATTCGCTTTGGAGCCAGAAGTCCGCTTTTCTGCTATAATGTATTGTCTTCTCCCTTTAGCATGTAAAGCGGTAACCTATGGATTTTTCAAAATTATTTACCTAATTTCTACCATTAGTTTAGAAGGTGAGGGAAGAGATTGTGAGAAAACTTGCACGATTCGATTAGTTTCTGAAATGTGAAACCATGATTCAGTTGATCAGGTTGCTAAGATCAGATGGCAGTCGCTTATTTGTACCAGGATTAACTTACGTTGTCAACGCATTTTATATACTTGGGTATTTATACATTTATATACCCCTTCTGCGAAGTTTCAACTTTGGTGGCATTTCTTACCCACGCAACGATTGCACAAATAGGGAATAAAACTTAAGATCATTCGAAGCCTACATTACTGAAGGCTTAGAAACCACTTACCCACGTTTTGCTCAAAATTGGAGGCACAAATGCCAAATAAGCGTTAGCAAAAGCATTTAGCTGACAATGTATACGAGTTTATTTTACGATTACTGCCGAAATCACAGCAAGCTGACATCTCAGACGCCGCCTACATACAAAGTAGGCTTGTCGACTCTGAAACTGTCTTGTAAATTACATCGTTGCGTATTACGCCTGTAAAGGTTAAGGCGTGTCTACATTATTTAAAACTGGACAATGTTGACAGAAATATGTTTTGAATCTCCGCGTTAGATTGTACAGGTGTTACCCATGGACACCCATCCATGGGCGGCGGTGGTGATTCGTCCGCTCGTCTGCCACTTACCAGACAAAAAAGATAAATCTATTACTAACTAGCTATTGCACTGGTAGGTAATGTTCATTAAACTAGCCGCGTACCAGATTCATTCTTCCGCAGCGTATACGATCGTTTTAGCATACGAGCTTATACGCGCGGTAAAAAGGCGCTTTAAAAACCCAAACGCGCTTATACGACCATATTTCTGCGTATAACACGTAAACTGAGAAATACTCAATTTTATTTTCATAACGTTTTTCTGTTTACGATACGAGCCTCGTAAGACGAGTAAGCCAAAACGAGCTTATACGCGCGTATAAATTGGTAGTCTGAAACCGCTCTTCGAAATCATATCACACAGCCTTTGATAAAGTGCTGAAATTGGTTTGTCTGCATTTGAAAGCACAATGAATAATGACTGCTTCTGGAATCATGGAAATGAAAACGCCGTATGAACATTTGTGGAATGAAATCTTCCTTACCTATTTATGTTTTTAATTATATAATATCGCAGACACTTTCTTGTGAATACAAAAACATTTGAACGTCAAATATACACGGTATCACGTACGCGCGCGATGCAAATGACGTCCAGCGCCATCTGTTGGTATAGAGTGGAACTAATGTTTTGAAACGAAGTCGGTTTTGAAACGGTCGAGGGCAAAAAAACAGAATTGTCATTTTCTGCAGTGTACACTCTTGTATACCTACCTATAATTAAAGGAAGAAAGGTTAAATAAAAATAATGTTTCCTAAGAAAAGACGTAACTTAAGTGTGCACACGCCCTCACGCTACAGTAAATGTCACAACCTTCTAAACAGCGTAAATTTTGAAGAGAAATAACTTTGACCCACTTTATCTCTCTCATTACGGTAAACACCGGCTGAGCGATATAATTACTATGTTATTTATCGTCCTCATATCACAAAACATGTTATACTGTTGCGTTTAAGATATTTTTATTCCAACTTTTCACGCAAACAGTGGCAGTTTACTCGAAATCGTGACGCGGGACTGTTCCAATTAAAATAATATCATGAACAACAAGAAACTAATTATATGGAATATTTCTTATGGAAATTTCCTTTGTTTGGACGCTTTATTGTTATGGAAAGTCAACATGTCATAGTAAAAGGAATTTGAGGTTAAAATATCGAAAATAATAGTATCGTTTTCCCTTGGTATGCCTTATCAAAGTACCATGTACCAGTGCTATATATAAATAAAATAGCTACATACCTACTTCTATATTTATATTCATTTTCAATTATTTATACCTAAACCTAAAAAGAAGAATCTAGAAAATTCTAAAAGTATATCAATATAAACAACTGACTACGCTATAATGACGATGTTAATAAGGCAAAACAAAAGACGATCAGAGTTTTGAAATGCCGTAATAAAATATTGTCAAATCTCGCGTATAAGTACCTATCTAAAGGTCAAAAACTAATTAAAGATGCTCTAGAAACACTAATCATTATCAGGTAACATGCAACATAATTGGTAAACAAAAGACGACACGTATTCTAGAATGACTAACGTGTAACGTCGAAATCTGGTTTGGTTCCATGAAGCTCCATTTCTCTAGCCAACCTGCGTAATTGCTTAACCTGTCACCGTCGTATTCCCCGGCACAATTTATCTTGTCCTTTATATAGGCCGCGGGAGGCACAGTTTTATCCTCATGCCGGGTCTCATAACGCCGCCCATTAATCATGTATTCATAACCTCCGTCAATCATATGGTGACGTTTTGCAAGCGTAGCGTTTACGCGTTCATGTTGTTGGCTATGTTTTTAGTACAAGCGATTTCTTGGTCTTACTCTTCTTCTTTGATACAGTTTGCAAATTTTAGCAAGGTTTTGTAACGAGGCCCATTACTCATAAATATTCATATTATCTTAATCATGAGGTGACGTTCTGCAAAGCTGCATTTTGCAATTCAGTATTTAATGAATGGGCTCAACCAGAGTGATACCCACAGCCTCACAAAGCTGGCGTAAACCAGTAGTGACTGTGCTTCGAATTAGTGTGAATACTGAAGGCCCAACTATGGAATTTGTATCGTAAAATTAGACCATTACCATAAGTAAAAAGAAAAAAAATGGTTTTGGGTAAACTATTTTAAAAATCATGAAAATAAAAAGAGGGAGTTTAAAGCCGCCATTTTAAGAGGACCAAATTTCTCGACCCTTAACAAAACGGAAAAGGAAACCAATCAAGGGCTCGAAAGCAGGAAAACTCTGGTATAATATCTTTCCCCTGGTTCCGCTGCAGGTACCTAAGGGAACACTGAGAGGTCAATGATCATTATTATTCATATTTTACGACAGTATTCGTGCCCTCACGCAGTCTACTCACGATTTCAACTTTTTCAATAAAACACCCTAGGTTTAGACCTGGAGCCCGTAATCAAACAAAATAAGCAGTATAATAGAAAAGTAAAATACCTAATTTTACTAGATGACTGTTTTGAATAACAAAAAATACAGGTTTTGACGTTAAATCGTTTACTTTTTTTGTACACCCAAATATAAGTTTAGGATCAGCAAACTAAAGCAAAATAATACCTAAAGTAAATCACTTACTTCGTATGAGACTTATGTGGTTTATTCTGCCGACCCTTGAATTCAGTCCATGATTACCAAATACTAAACTAATATGTAATAATCATGACACATCTTATCTGCCATTTTTTATCGCTTCACTGCACATTATTCCTTATATTCTTGGCTTTGATTGGTTGGTTTTCTTGGGTCCAGTTAATTATCGTCATCTGGTACTCATAATACAGGGGTTGCCCTAGTTTGAGACCAGGTTGATTGGTGTGATTGTCTGGCGCGTTTATTTATTTATTTTATACTAGCGGCCGCCCGCGACTCCGTCCGCGTGGAAAAGTAACTTCTTACCCCCCTTTCAACCCCTTACAACCCCCTTTTCGCAATTAAAAGTAGCATATGTCCTTTCTCAGGGTCTAGATCATCTGTATACCAAATTTCATTTAAATCCAGTTGAGTAAGTTTTGGCGTGAAAGAGTAGCAGACAGACAGACAGACAGAGTTACTTTCGCATTTATAATATTAGTACGGATGGTTCAGAACTAGAATGATCATTTAACCAGTCAACTTGTTGATCGTGTTCACTATCTCCTAGCCTAGAGACTACTCCCGCGCTCGACAGTGCGGTCACGCAGCGCGGAAAGCGATTTTATAACTTTATCACAGTTAGGGAGAGCCGATACCTCAGTGATGCGAGCCAAATCCGATTTTGCACTCGAGTCATTAGACAAACTTTCCATTTTTCTCGAATTCTCAAGTTGTTCTCAAGAAATAAAATAGTTAATAATCCTTTTAAATTACATTCTGCGATGCAAATCGAACCCTAGTTTGCAGCTTGGAAATAAGGTCGTTTGCGATGGCACGTAAAGGGATAAAATTATATATAAATATTTTTAGTGACATAGACGTGTACCCTGTTTACATAGCGTTTTGCTAGAAAAATGGTAGTGTAAGGAATAAATTGTATTTCTCAAAATCAAAATATTGACAACATGTGTAGAGGACGACATATTTTTGTACCTGACGACATATTTGTATAAACAACGTACTGGTAGTATTGTGCCTACATCTATGTACAGACGGCGTCAGCCCGCAATGCAAAAATAGCACTAAAACTCTAAAAAGGTAACTTGACGTGACGCCGTGTGTACCTACAAATGCATTTAAGCTCTGAGTATGCGTAGCAAGTAAGAAGTCTCAGTGTTGATAGAGTAGCTTTTTATTTGAAACGCGGTGATTCCCTTAAATCATCACTTTAACTAAAAGGTTCGCTCTTACCTTTAAGTTTCTCTGTCTCTAAAGTCACTCGAGTGAATTTGGAGTCTAGTAACATCACTATCCGATACCTGCAGGCGAATCGGAAGCCAGGGAAACTTGTGCGGTTATACCCCACTGTTTTAAAAGTAACGTACGGAATGGAATGAAGCTATCCGACTCTAATAACACGCGATCTCGTTATTTTTAACTTGTCTAGAAATGGCTTTGGAGTTTTATGATTTTATTATTTTTCCGATCTTTTACTTTCTTAATCGGTTTGAAAAATATTGTTATCCAATGGAAACTACTGAGACTCTAAATATCGCTAAATGTGAAGATTTTTATTTCTTAGAATTTACGGATGCGTCTAATAGTGTTGTACAAATTGAAAAATATTTTGTCGATCCCAATTAAATGATCGAAGTATAAAATGGTCCCGTGATATAATCAGTAGTAAACACAAAACAATAAATATCAAAACTGTTAAAAAGTTTAAAAAGGTTAATGAAAGTGATTTTGTCGATATAATTTGTGGTGATATATGATAAATACGGATAATAGTTACAAAAACATAATATTTTGGAAAAACATTATCCAAATATAAATTATGCACCAAAAACCTTATTCCACAAAACACGTCACAATGTATTGAAACCCAATTATTCCCCGCCAATTCAATAATAGACTCCATATTTATTGCATCTGGCAATCTCGAACGAGTGTTGTCAGCGGAATTGGACAAGCCTGCAATAATGCGTAATGCCCGCTATTAGTCTATCGGAAAATCAATATTGACAATTGACATACATTTGTTGCTGGTAACGAGCCCGTATTTTGCGGGTAAATTGGTATTTTACTACAAGTTAATATAGGTAAGTGTAGTTACTAAAATGTAGGTAGTATTCCATGCGCAATAAGTGAAAGAAGTTCCAGCTTAAACACTTTTGAAGATGGAAAGGTTTTTATTTCATAGCAGAATATTAAGATGGTTTCATTTGTGGATAGTGTACAGTACTTTATTTACAGTCCTAAATTTATCGCTGAAGAACTATTTAGACCTTAAAGTATGTAAAGGTTAATCATAATCAATGAAGTGTGTCCGTTCACTGTTGGGCATCATCATTAGCTTAATGTTAAATCCCTTTTACATCTCGTGCTGGCGCTTTGGTACCCGGGATCCGCTTTCCTGATACTTGTCTGTAGAGTTTCCTTATGTGGTTTGTACTAATATATTTTTGCTAGTTTACAAAAATACGGCTTTCGTCATCGAGTTCAGCAGTTTTTTAGTCAGCAGCGCGGTCTGCACTTCAATACACATTAACTCCAAAGATTTGATTGTCTATTCTACCGTCTACAATAGTTTTTGGCCAATTGGAATTGACACTATACTTATAATGTTTATTTTGACTTTCATCACTATTTTCAAACAACGGTTTAAAATCTATTCCTTTTTCGTCCTACTCAATTCCGCAAAATATTTCTGGACTCATAGAGACTTGATTGTTCACTCGACTCGTAAGTCCACTTTCAAAATCTATTGTTCTCGAAAACCAATTTCTAATTTGCGTAGCAGTTTGTTCGGCCAGTCAAAACAAGCCATCAATCTAGCCCACATTGTGTTCCGAATATGCAATATCAGACGCTAACTCAAACTTGACAGACTAGGTGTCTGGTTATGCAAACGCTACTGCAGTTCAGTGCAGATCAGGCAAATTAGTGTCTAACTTGACATACCATCGCAGAACTATGAGATTAATATTTATTGGGTATGCTTGACGTTATTTATTCCCAGTTATGCCACATATGAATAGAGCAATCATGACTCCGTATTAATAGTAAGAAATCTCATAAAAGCATTAGTCAAAACGACATAGATTTTATCGGTGGCAAATAAGAATATCAAAGCATTTAGGTCTAAAAAATAATTAAGCCTTTTCAACAAAATACAGTCAAAGTTTTTCAATAAGTGAAAAAAATTTAAGGTCGTTTTACCTTTTGCCAAAAAATGTAATGGCCCAAGGTCACAAGGAACAAGAATAAGTACCTTGGCGTTTAAAGCGGTATGACAGTACATAGCACTAACTAACTGAGGTATCTTTAGTAAACTATTCAAAATTTTAACACATATAGGTAGATGCATTTTATAGCACGAAAGGTGAACGACGATATTTTGCCATCAAAAGTAATGAGATTTTCTTAGCTGACTATGTCTGGTTGGCAACGAAATGCACGTCTCATCTTACCGACCGACTGCAAACTTTAAACCATACAAGATTTACACCCACCTCCTTACTTCGTTGCATAATAATTTTCACTTATGAATAGGTATTAAGCTGTTATTACTCTTATAAATATTTACGGCTAATCCCGAGACGAAGTGGGCGGGGCGACTCTGATGCACTGTCAAGTGGTGACAGATGGAATTTCATAGTAGATTCTAGGAAGAGTAATGATGAATGGTACCAGTAATACTGCTTTAATGAGCGTTTTGTACTGCACAATTGCACGTTTTGTTGTGGATGGTACAATTGTTGGTGGTAATGAATAGTCTGTTAATGCAAGGTCCTTTGTATTTGAAGCAGTTGTATTTAGTTCATTGTCAAGTATTGATGGTTTTATTTAAAGTTACGTGAACTGTATCCAAAGTATTATTGTTTTTTGCAATTCCTAATGTTAGATAGTGATTCAATAATTAAATTATCTTGATTCAGAAATAGAAGCAAAAGTGATTATACACAATTCTAGAACAAAAATGTTTCACATTCAAACAGACCTACCAATATAAAAGCATTAATGTAAGTCTAAAACGGATTTTTGATTTAAAATATTTAACTATTAAAATATCTAAGGAAGCAAGAAAAATTAAATAAAGCTGAATGTAGTTTGCCGGAGGCCACTAATGATCATGTGACGTTAATAAAGTTTTAAATGTCATCAATGAAACATTAGCATACACACATAAAATGTACGTGAAACCCGAAAATCTATAGTCCCAAACATCACATAAACCATAACGAACATAATAATAAATGTGAAACAAAAACGAAATAAATAATCCACACAATCAGGCGTAATAAATACCGTATCTCATCATTACGACACGGAAATTAAATATTCATTTTAATAAACAACGGTAACGTAAAAACCGTGTGAAATATGAGTGCCCACGGACGTCCAATGATTTGTTATGCTTGCTTACCATTATTAACTTATTTTCCTTTTTCACACCTAATGGAATACAAACATTAGCTACGAACTGACGGAATGGCCGTGCCCATAACGTTTCAGGTGGCTAATAACGAAACCGTTCCGTCACGAATGAGAATATACCTGGCTTATTCAAACAAAAGAGTGTGAAAGGGGCGGGGATAGAGTCAGTTGAGAATTCCGTTTCGTTTTAGCCCTCAGGTTCCTGAGTGGTCATTTTCGTGTAATTGTGAATTAAATTGAGTTTCGGGAATTCGTTTGTTGGCAATAGCTGCACGCGGCGTTATTCAAATGCTTCGTCTAAACGCATTTCACGCGATATAGTGCGCATAATCGCTACGTTTCTAAATGTTCAATAAGTATTTTTATTAAAACCTTCTGTCTCTTTAAAAAGTGAACGTGTTTTTTTTCTGCATTCAAAATTAATGCGCGTTTGTAAAATTCTAAAATAATTTAGTAAGACCTATTTAAGATTAAAAACTAAGTTTCGTACATAATATTTTTCTTAACTTTTTAAATAGTTCAGGTAAGTACATAGACTATTTGATTACTGCATCATTGTTGACCTCTCTGGTCATTTGAGATAGATGATCTATATTTCTCAAAATTTATAAATTTTTAATTTTAGTTACATTAAATATAATTAATTATGGTTTGGTTAAATTATGGCTAGTACAATTAAGGCGATCAGATCAAAGATCAGTGGTAAACTATATTTTTATTCTCAAACTTCAAAAATGGAGTAATAGGCAAACATATCCTGTAATCTAACTTCTCACGATCAAAAGAACTATATCTCAAGCTGCCAATGACGGCAAGACAGTAATTATTAGAATTTACATCGAGGCCCGTAATCAGCGGTTGTACGCGACAGGACCTAACATTGCCAGGTCTCAGCCGGCGCCAACACCCACGTCCAGCGTCTCAGACTCAGCCCGCGCAATAAGATTCTCAACGAAGGAGTTCTCCCCATTTTAGGGGAACATAGAATAATTTCGTCCCATTGGGTAAGGGGAGATGGAAGAGGAAATATGATCTGCAGTGGCGCGCTTTTTAATGCAATAGAATTATTCCTGCGCAGATGACTGCATCCAAATATACTTGAAGCAATACGGTGGTAGTCTGCTACATTATCATCATCAGTGGATATGATAAAAATTTTAAGTACTTGACATGGGATGGCGCTTTTGATAATGACCCTGCCTCATACGCCAAAGATCGTGGGTTTCCGTCTTTGGATAAATATTCATAAATGATGAACTCTGGCTATATTTGTAATTCCTCTGTTGTATGATATCCGTTACCCATAATCAAGTCATGTGTGGGATGTCTAATGGAATTACTGTGACATCTAATATCCAATTTAGTGCTCAAATGTGTGTCAAAACACTATTACTGCTTTTTCTCTTCCCATATCTGGGTATATTCTGATTGGACGCCAATTCAACACGATGTGATCTGGCGCAGGTCCAATAGCTTAATATGCTTCTAGTATGTAAATGATAACCTAAATTACTCTAGAAGATCTTATATGATATGTCGCAAAATTATGTTGATTTGACTAATCGGTATTTGCAGATATTTTTTATTTTAGTTAAAGTATTTAATAATTTATCAGTTTTAGCAGGTAAAAAATATACTAAGTAAGAGTAAAAACAATATAATGTACTGTCTATTGTTGTGGTTTCACTCTTGCTTCCTTTTTCTTCTTTCTTTCTTTCGTTTTATTGTACTGTATATTGTTGTGGTTTCACTACTTGCTTCTTCTTTAAAGTAGTACCTATCTTAGATTCAAAATCCCGCATTGTGCGTCATACTGAGGCATTTCCCTACAAGTAACCATTACAAGTGGTAAATATTCTAGAAGTAGGTAACTCTGTACCGCAATCTTTACTCCTACAACTTATTTACTAACTTTAGAATTCCCGTAGTACATTTTGTGATTAATATCCTCCGAGGGAAACTTCGGACGAAATAGAGTAATGAACACGGGGTCTGTTCAGATTGAGTTAGTGGCAATTTTAACTTAAATGTATAATTTACTACCTATAGGTTTCACTGACTATGTTTTAGTCGTAACCGTAGTTAAATTATCTACAACAATAACTCAAATTTCGATAACAGATTTTCACTTTAATGTTTAATGGTGAGATTAGGCTGAATCAACACGCTTGCCTAATGCGAATTTGATAATCAAATACTTGACTACACTTCGAAAAATCATATCAGGTATAGAATAGAGATAACCATTACGATTGCGGAAGTATATGTTTCGTGATAATTATAATCTGAATACCTTTAAGCAAAGTCTTTGAATATAAAGGCAGAGTGAGTGAACCGACATCGTCTTAAGTAAACGCGTAATATCCTAAACCTCATCGACGCTTTCCATCAGGTGCACTAAGCAACAAGAAAGAAAGAAAGAAAATACATTAATGAATTTGGACATAACAACACATAATTATTGTGCTTCACATAATTAGACGTTAGCCTATCAATAACAATAAAAAGGTATCTTACAGGAAAATGTAGAAATGAAATATTACGTATACAATTAGAAATAACGAGATCTAAATTAGCAAGTGCTGTTTTACGGTATAAATTGTGGGAGTAAGGTAAATCGTATCTTATTAGATCACCATTCCGCCTTCGCAGACATAAAGCTACTCCAACAGTTTTAATCTTCGTGGGAATCGCACTTCCTGAATATAACTGCAATATGTACACATAATAGATAAGTTAGCTACCATCAATTTCTTATTTTGCCATTCTACGTTCAAATTGAATCAGATTTACGTATTTTTTATAATGGCACCAGAATATTGTCTCCATAGAGTCAGTATAGACCGAACCGAAATCTTTTTGAAAGATTACGGAAATCAGTCAGTTTATTAGAGTTAGTACTAAGCAATACAAATAAAATTTCAGACTCATTCGTAAGTATTAGATTCTCAAGTTGTCATGCACTAGTTTTATGGAAAGCTTAAATAGCAAATATTGCAATACCCAGGCTCTGAAAAAACACTGGTAAGTATTAATTACACGAATGTTTAAACAGAGTGGGAACTACACCCATGACTATATCCACAGCACCATAGAGACGATCCTTAAAATTAACTTTGTCTTAAATAAGTAAACAGTAAATTTAAGAAGAGATTTTTTTTTCTGTAAGCAAAATTCAAATAAAAGTATTCTAATCTGTTACTCAAAACTTTGGACGATTTTCTAGTAGAATAAGTCTGCGCAGACTAATATACGGGCTATAACTAGTCTAAAACAGTAAAGTTCTCAAAGCAAACGGTCATAAACAACCAGCCAGCTTGCGGTTTGGCCGTTGCTATAACCTACCTATTAGTGTACCTTTACTACATGGCCTCCAGGGGGGCTTCCGTACAGCGGCCGCAACTTGGACCTAGACGCCGGGAAACTTACAGTTGTATGGAAACTTCGGTTTTATGCTAGGATTTAGGTTGCTCTGCATTTATGGTGTAAGAAGGTAGTTTGTTTACTTGACGACGCGTTAAGTACCTATATGACACTCTTAAGTTCGATCTAGCGGTTGTTGTACTGTACCTTTTTTGTTTCTGGTTTTCATAGAAAAACTAAAAAAAAATGTTAGTTGATTTTTTTTAAATAGCTGCAATTGTCTCTAGCCTCTCCAAGTCCCTACAAAATTCTATATTTAACGCTATAGTCGCCCTACTGTTATTTGGCGGCAAAAATCGGGATTAATGCTGATTCCCTTACAAGTGTCAGTGTTGTTGACATTTTCCCATAGATACTTAATCATGTTGTAACACCTGTCAATATCAAAGAGGCCTCCGGATCGTAGTCCTACTATATTTGTGACCAAAACACTGCTGTTAATAGATCTGATCGATCATACTCGTATAACTTACCATTCATAGAAATCGATGGCGATTCGACTCAGTCTCGTTCCCTCAACTGACAATAAAAGGCATACCTAAATACTTAAATACGAAATTATAGCCTTAAAACTTTTTATTACAAATGAAGGTCCGAACAAAAAGGCGCCTAGCGAAAGGGTTGGCGGCGCCCACGCACATATCGAGTTACTAAGCCGCTCGTTTACAACTCAAGAGCTGGACCGTGAACCTGCCACGACGTGCGTAGGAGGCTCTTGATAGCCTTTTAATTTCCAACACGAGGCCATCAGCGCGAATAGTGTAGTAATACCCTGTAATACGATACTTTTACACAGCGCTTCTGAAATGATATTTAGAGGTATTATGCGAAACTGCGACGAAGGCTTTCCCACAAATTTGCATGAACGCCAACACACAAGGTGGGCGGCGAGTACTTGTACTATCCGCTAAATGGTTTTACATGTGTTTGATTAGTATTTGCCTTAGTCACAAAATAATAAGATACAGAAGGCCAGTAGATGACACTAATTACGGAGAGTTCCTTCAGTAAATAACGCACTTAAAATTGCATCGAAGGGTTCGGGTAACGGTGGTTTGAACCCACAACCTTCCACATACCGGGCGACTGTTTTACCAATTAAACTAACCGAATGCCGATGAAGTTTTGTACTGTAAGTGCTTGATTCGACATGAGCTGACCATGTGAAGGCTAAACCCTTCAATGGATTTTTAAGTGCGTTATAAATTGCAACGATTTGGTATAACAAACATAAAATAATACATATGAAGTACTGAACCATACTGAGATCAGTGTACAGGTGTAAGAATGTGTAAATTGTTATACGACAAAGGTCCTGGATTGGCTGATACGAAGAATATGAAGTAGGCAGCCAAAATTGTAGGTCTACGGATTTTGTACTTCAGTTTAGTATTTCGCGATGACATTAACGTCCAGAGTTCGTTGTACTATCGCCATCTGTAATACTTTACGAGGTACGTTGAGAGATGACGAATCGCTTGTATTTTTAGCCGTTTGAAGTTATGACATTTGTAACAAAGGACATTCAGAGCGGCTGTAATTCTTGAATAAATATGAGCGAATATTTTATCTAAATAAAGCCAGATGTCAACATCATTCAGCGCGCCTAAAATGTTGCTCTTTTTCAGCTCAAATACTAAAGTTACGTCATTCATATTTGTAGTCTGTAAAGTTGCTGCTTTATTTTAAAATGGATGTTATTAGGTAATTGTTTTTTTTATGACTGGCCGGATGGCGCATTTGGTAGTGACCCTGCCTCATACGCCAAAGGCCGTGGGTTCGATCCCCACCCTGGACTAAAATTTGTGTGATGAACACTTGTGTTTGCTCAGTGTCTGGGTGTTATATATGTATTTAAGTATTATATTTGTGATCCTCTGTTGTCTGATATCTGTAACACAAGTGTTTAAAGTACTTAAGTACGGAGTCATGACGTCAATGTGTGAGATGTTGTGTGAATTTAATTATTTATTTATAGTTATTTTACTATAACTGAACCCAACAACTATTCTCCAACTATGGCTAAGGAATACTAGTGTAGTATAGTCTAGTCGGTTGGTGTGGACTGTCTTGCACATTTATATATTTATACTTCACTAAATTATATTAAATCGTACAGAGCCATTAAAGCAACAAACCCATTCTCTACAATCATTTCATCACACAAAACTCAAAGGGGCATAAAGAAGGCGGCCGATTAGACACTTAACTCTAAAATAAGGATCGTATCCTACCTAAACGACGTACATTAAATATCGGTTGCTCTGCTAAATCACGTTGACGTCTGTGATTAATCTTCCAAGGAGAATGCTTGTCGTTAGAAAGGCAATAAGGAGATAACAAAATAAATCAAACAGCTATAAATACAGCCGGATGAGCGATCAGTCCCAGAACTGTCTTCTCCGATAGAAATTTACGGAAGTTTTATGTGACTAACATTGGAACTAAACGAAGGATAAATAAATAGAAAAACAGAGTTGGTTGTAAATAACGTTTAATGCGTCTATGAAAGTCAGTGAGTTGTAACTTTGTTGCCGACTACTTCAACTGTTTAAGGTAAGTTAGCTGATTTCTTTGATATGCGTGTATTACGATACCTAGTAATGAGAAATTATTGGAATATTTTTTGTTTACTCCTTTTAATGCTTCCTTTGCACAAATAAAAACACTAAGTAATTCTGTAATCTTGCCTTCAAAGCAATTTAATTAAATTTTATAGGTGATAATGGCAGACGAGCAGACGGTTCACCTGATCGCAAAAGATTGCCGCCGCCCATAGACACCTGCAACACCAGTAGAGTCTCAAGAGCACTGCCAACCTTTTTACTCCCTTTCCCCCTAATCAGGCCTCCGTTACCCTCACTCACTCGACTAAACATAGCGCAGGCGCAGCTTCGTGTCTGGTGTTCTGTGAAGCTGTCCTATCAGTCCGCGTGAGCCGGCCCATTTTTGCCGAAACGTGGCTCTCCCACGGTTAAACTGTCGCTATGGAGCCCGAGGTCCGTTAAAACTATGATTAAAGTATACACTATATAAACGTTGGTACAGCATTACTGAAACATACATAAGATGAAAAATTCAAAAAAGCGTTTTGTAAACACAACAAAATTTCAAATATGTAGATAGGCACACTCAAAACTCGACAAAATCACTTGAATACGATGGTTACTTAAAAACTTGAAGTCAAACAATCAACAGTTATGTTAGTCGGAGAGCAAACAAAAATCTATTACCAATTTCACCAACTCCAAACACGGAACAGAAAGTTTGACAATGAATTAGCGAAACATACGTACTCATAACCCGCTAACTTTAAGACATAACTTGCGCCAGTAGTTCTACAAAGTGTGCAGGTAAACAGTTATTTTACTCATTATTTGTAACAAATTTTGAGCGAGAGTAAAAATTCGAAGAAAATTTATTCTTTTCGTTCAGCTTCCAAAAATATTTTTCAAAATTTTAGTGCGAAATATTAAACGTGGTAGCAGACTTCGGTTATTTCATGGCATAATTCAGAAGTTAGAGTTTAGTGCAAAAGTGAAATATCCGAGGCATGGGCTTTTTATTTCTTTATTTGTGCCTAATAGTTGTAGTATTAAGTTCAAAAAAATTTTGCTTACTACTTACTCCACTGGGTCAGCAACTCGAACCGAGTCTTGGTTTTTTTTATGTAATAGGTCGCTGACGAGCAGACGGATGACCTGATGATGGCGATTGACGCCGTCCATAAACGCCTGTAACACCAGTAGAGTAACAGGTGTGATGCCAACCTTTAACCCCCTTTCCCCCCAATCGGGCCTCCGCTACCGTCACTCACTCGACAAAACAACGCAGGCGCTGCTTTACGCCGATTTGAGGCCGTGGCACCAGTCCGGTCGAGCCGACCCGTTCATGCCGAAGCGTGGCTCTACTATAGTGAAGTTGTAAATGTTTTTTTTTATGTGATAGGTAGCAGACGAGCAGGTGGATCACCTGATGGTAAGCAATTGCCGCCGCCCATGGACACTTGCAACACCAGTGGAGTTACATGCGCGCTGCCAACATTTTATCCCCTTCCCCCCGAGTGGGCCTCCGGTACCCTTACTCACTCGGCGAAACACAACACAGGGGCTGCTTCACGCCGGTTTTCTGTGAGGCAGTGGTACCAGTCCGGTCGAGCCGGCCCGTTCATGCCGAAGCGTGGCTCTACTATTAGTGAAGGTGTAAATGATATTCATCTATTTAAATACTAAATCCAGAAAGTCCAAACAAAGCGCACGTTCTCATAACCCGGTAACTTTAGGCAGGTATAAGTCGCGCCAGCACATATTAAACGCGGTAGCCATCTTCAGTTATTATAAAGCATAATTCAGGAGTGGGAATGCGGCGCAAAAGTGCAATATCCGAGGGCTGCGCTATAACTGTCAACGGTGGAATGAATCAGTGGCACATAAATTGTGGGTAGGACAGCGATCGTGCCCCGGCCCCGCGATTGCCAACTGATTTTATTTTATTACTATCACTGTGGGAGAAACTCGTTCGATTTGTTTAGCTAAATTATTTTATGAACCTTGTTATCTTTTGTTTATGAGAATACGTGGATTTATTGAGCTCTTAGATCGGTCTGATACCGATCGGGTTCGTTTAGATTCATCATGATTGTGTTTGTATGATATTTGCGTTCCTTTGTCTTGGGTTTGTAGCGTTATCTTTGCGATCTGCTATAGAACTGTTATTTATTTTGCTTCAATTCAAAACAGCATTAAATTATAATTATAAGTGATGAAGTTTTTCAACTGGTGTTCATGAGAAAATCACGCTTCTTTTACCATGGGCGGCAATAATCGCTTACTATCAGGTGGTCCGTCTGCTTGTATGCCACCTTAAACATTAACAAATCCTGTGAGGTCTACACAAATGGTCCCACTACTATGTTTATAATCAAAATAACGTCATTCCAAAAGCATGTCCCGTGACTTGCATCAATTTGCGCCCATAATGTAAACATTTTTTATCGTTAAACAATTGTGTAACTAAGTAAACAGAGTTAGGTCGACAGGATGCTCGTCTCCGAAACTTGACAAAGTAAACAACGAAGTATTGGCGGGACGAAGATTGAAACGTTGATAAATTAAAGCACTGGAGAAACAGACAACAAAGTTGATATTGATGGTATAGTCAATTTAATAATGGATTACAATTTAGGATTAGGATTGAAATTGCATGATTTTGGAATACAATGTAGGCTGTCTTCGGTATTAATAAAAAAACAATATTATTCAAGACTTAGGTGCGATTCAACCAATCATTTTTCGACAGTAAATGTATGGTATAAGGCTGTCATTCTAATGAATCATGGCTTTACACCATCGATTTATCCTCGATTATGCGAAGTTTGGTCGAACCGGGCCTTAAACACACAAAATTCCACAACTTACTCGTACAGTGTAAACTATTTTAACTTTGTTTTCCACTTTGCACAAAAAATTCTTCTAACAGCATGAAGACGCACAATGTACTCTATAAAAAAAATCTATTAGCGGTAAAGTAGAAACGTCTCCACAGAAGTACATCTCACAGTCAATTCTCATACATATTGATCAACACAGTGATGAATGGACTATATCCTTCATACATCTAGTTGACGTGTACTAAGCTCTTCCGCTGACTCAATTTTAACGTTGATATTAATAGTGCACTCATTTCGAAGCTTGCGCTCAATTTTAAACAAAAATTCACACTATTTTAAAAACATCATATTAATCATAAACATTTGAAACATGGCATTTGAATTAAACATCAGTTTATTCATATTCAATTTGTGGAATTATGCCAGATTTTATTACGCCGTTAATTGTGTGCAAACCAGTATTATATTTACAATAAATAAGCCGTTGCAACGGATTCCATTATTCAAACGAGAACATTACCCAAGAAGAAGATGCCATCCAGATATTCAATATACATAAGTAGGTACATTTCGACAAAAGACTTTAAGTAACTATCAGCATAAATACTGTCCCACTGCAGGGCAAAGGCCTCCCCATCACAGAAATTAAGTCATCGTTACAATGAAAGGATTAGGCTTAATCACCACGCTTGCCAAATGCGGATTGGCGATCACAAACCCGAGCTATATTCGAAAATTTAAAACATACTTTTGCTGTTGTATACGTACCTACGTTTTGGTCGGTCTAAAAAGTTTATATATGTATAAAATATTAAAAAACTTAACTTAAAACATTTCAACGTGGAACTGTAAAGAATAAATAAGCAGTACAATCGGTCAAGTCAAAGCCCCTCTCGACAGTGACTTTCTGCGTTCCGAGGATATACGCTTATTACGACTTTTTCAATCTCAGCAGGACCTTATAGAGAGGTAATAAGAGTGATATTCAAAGATGAAAGGATGGTTTTAAGTGCGGTTTGTAAGTCTATTCCGGGTATTGAAGACCACCCAGCAGGGACGGCTGTTATTTTAGGTGCGCACATAATTGAGTTGTTGCAGTGTCGCGCCGACATGCATAATGCGCTGTTTTACATGTCTTTACAATTATCCGAAGCTGTCGAAGCGATGTGTTTAGCACTATCATTAAAATACGCGTTGTAATGGCTGAATAGATAGGCATATTTAGCGCACGTTGCTTTTGTAAGGTTACATCACGGAGTATAATTATCTTATTCGCGCATTTTGTTTTCTATTTATTTGTTGTTACTATGTCTGGGTATCCTAATGCAAGATTTAAAGCTATCCTAATGCAAAAGGATTTTTTGTTATCAGTTTAATGAAATAATATTGGAATGATCCTTATAACAATATTGCAAGGGAAATTGGAAGGAAGAAGCAGAAGAGGAGGGCTAAGAAGCAATCACATCTAACAAGCGAAAGAGAAGGCGAATCTCATTACGTACAAGGAGTTGAAGGTGCTGGCAGAGTCGAGGGAAGAATGGAGAATACTCCACCACCAAGAAAAGAAAGGCAGAGAGATAGTGAAATATTGTTTGATTAATTTTAACTAAACTTACAAAATGTTAACATGAGGTCGTTTCTTGTATAGAATCTTGTTATAAGCTGAGCAGTGAGCACATGATAAATTAGTAGCATAAACCTTTTTGCTTTTATACTCATATGTAAGGTCCGTTTACGTAACTACATATGTAAGACCCCATGTCATCGACACATTTAGGTAGGTAACGGTAGCAACAATTTTTGTTTTCCTTCTAAAACCTTTACCTTAACGTCGTAAGGCCCAGACAGCAGACACAATAAAAAATCAATTGTTTCATGCCTTTTAAAAGGCTTTTGAGTCTTATGACCTTAAGTAGGTACTACCATAATGGTTTGACTGCACCCCGGTTATATTTTGCATTTGCAGTTCATTTTAAATATGAGCACAATAAAATTCCCTCAACTTTGCCGTCGAACCATTTTAATTAACTGTTGGCACGAACCGTAGTATAAAATTATAGTTTTTAACTTTTATTTTAAAATTGTTTTTCTGCTTGCAAAATAGGCGAAGGAAATTAAATACGCGTATCTATTTGCTAACTAACCTGACTTATTTATTACTATATCTACTCCATACTGTGTTGTAAGTGGATGCTAGTAGTAGCGGTCCTAAGGCGTCGATTTGGAATTTTCGATGAATTTTCAAAAGTCTTAGAACAAATGTTCAGTATGATTCAACATCATCATTTCAGCCAATAGACGTCCACTGTTGGACATAGGCCTTGCCCAATGTTCTCCACACAGATCGGTCCTGTGCCACCCGCATCCAAGGAGCTCCCGCGACTTTCACTAGATCGTCGATCCACCTTGTTGAGGGTCGGCCACAGCTACGACTTCCTGTACGCGGCCTCCACTCAAGGACCTTTGCGCCCCGGCGGCCGTCGTTCTCCTCGCAATGTCTTGCCAATTGCCACTTGAGCCACGCAATTCTTTGGGCTATGTCTGCGACCATCTTCTGCGGATCTCATTATTTCTGTCTGACACGATCACGCAAAGAGATTCATAACCCTCTCCATTTTCCATAGTCTCAGAATGATTGGTTGTAGACATATTTGGCTAGCGCATAGGTCAATGAATTATTTGATGTTAGCAAGGACCGAACCTTCTGTGTTTATTTAATTTGTGCCCTCTACTATTTACTATCTCGTCCCTCTACCACTAACAAAGTCTCTAATTGAATAGGTCATAATACTGATAACCGTGCCTGCAACAGAAAATACACGAATCGTATTAATAGCACAATCCGTGTAAATACAAATGAATGTTCAAGATATTCATAATCTTTCCTCGCACCCACGTAAAGTACAATTATCTCAGAAATATGGCAAACAGCAGAATCCAGTCGAGCTCTAATTAACAGGACCAATAAAGATACACCATAACACGTTTTTATTAAAAGTGCTATTTCAGCTTGTAATGAGTAGTAAGGATGGCGAGGAAAAAGTTAATAGTGTGCTAAGAAATTTTAAAAGCCGTATTGCATAGTGTCACCAAAACGTTTATTGTTCAATCAGTTTTAATATTGTACTATTATTTGCAAAATTTCAGGCCAACTGTTTAGTTGGTATCATACTTAGGTGTTAAAAGTAAATCAACACTGGATTCCTTGCAACTATTAAGACCGGCGTTTAAAAGTAAAGGTCTTTGAAAGTTCAATAACAGTGTAAGGTTTGACTTGACAAGGTATAGAGTCAATGATCCGCCAATATCCATATTAAATATTAAGATGTACCTAGCTTAGTTATAATTATTAAGCCAACATTGTAAGAGAGAATAAATGTTTTTTTTTTATTAATTATATAAAAGTACGAGTATAGAAAAGAATATTCTTTACTTCTTAAAAAGTAAGTATGATTTACTTTTTCCGACATATTAAGTGGTCTTTTGTAAGCTTTCCTTGCCACCCCTAATAAGCAACTGACTGTATTTCCACTTGCAAATGAATATACAACAGCCCTGAAAGTTTTATAACCGCGCTTATGAGCTTATAATAACCTGGCTTATTTGACCGCTAATACTTACGCCGCCGGCAAAATGGACTAGTGACATTGAGATGGGCTAAAGACACAGACTTTGTAGGGAGTGAAGAAACGCACCGGGGAAAGAGCCCTTAGCAAGTACCTGGTGAGCGTCTCCCAAGATTCGGTCCGTATGCCGAGACGGTAGGAAGGACCATGGGCTGGTGGAGGGACCTGTGTCTTTATAATGTCTTCATATACAACCGTTTATCTTTGCTTCGTTTACAGAAAATTATTGGTCTTGAGGTAGTTGGTTAAGCACTAATAGTGCTATCGTTTAATTACCTTAAGTTAACACATAGATACTTTTAATTTTTAAAATGTTAAGTCTAAAGCAAGTCATTTATTAATTTATACAATTTTAGAAAACACGCAGCTAGGTAAAAAAAAACCGTCATTTACAATTGCACATAAACAACAATTAGTAGACTTATGAAGATGGTGGCTATTTTGTGCAGCACAAACAAAAAATAGCACACCTATATAAGTTGTTTAGCAAGCAGAAATATGTCATGGCAACCCAACATAGAATAATGGAAAGTAATGCCAATAAACAAAGGAGCGGCATTTTGACATTTTTTATAGCTTTGACCCGGTTTTGTCAGAATGTCACATGACTCGTACAAAAAAGCAATGTATCATTAATATGACTATGCTATTAATCATGGTGGCACAATGCACGTCTGCTCCTCACGAGGGGACACCATGGCGGAAGGCTTGAGCCATTATCCTGTACTGTGGTTTGGGAATAGGGTTGCTAGAGCTGATGTTTAAAAAAACTAGCATTATTAAGAAATTTAGGTGCCCCTGTATTGGAGTTATATCATTTACTGTTAATTCAAGTAGCTGTGGTTCTTTCATTTGTTCTCATACCTAGAACACGTGTTTAAACTACTTATCATGGAGCCAGGTCGATGAATGTGCAGTTCTGTATTTAATTTTATTTATTTCTGTTGTGCTTTTAAGAAGATTATTATAGGCTTTTATCGTACTGGTTTGGACGATTCCACCTTACCTAGCTGATATATTAATTGTCCATCACTTAAAGTCTGCCGTTGTAGACATTGAAACTTTAAATTTTGGACTCGGTCTTGAAATTTTACCTTAAAAAACTGGTTTCCCTAATAAGGTTTGGGCAGATTCATTTTGACAATAGTAGGAAACTTCAAAATTACAGAATTTTTAAAAATTATATTAAGAGATTGTTACAGAGCAACCTCTAATTATAATTTTATCAAATTTGAAAAAGTACCTTACTTGGTATTGAAAGGGAGGTAAATGACTCTGTATTATTCAAATTGATAAACTTAAATGTTTCACTTTTTTCCTTAACAAAAAAGTGAAGTAATTGATCAATCAGTTACTTCACTAGAAAACACAAAAATAAATCATCCTAGAGGTTTACTATGCGGGCAGCCCTATTTAGAAGGGACGGTTGCGTGACGTTCGCAGGATGTGATAAGTTAAATTTACTGCCAATCTAATGTGACGTATGTCTGTCCTTTCTTTGCATGCGTCAGGTCTAATACCTGGGGCGATGTTAAGGTCCTCATATCTCTTTATATCTTTAGTCGTGTTTCTTAATGGGCTAGGGTCATGCTTTGTGGGAAATACGTTGCAAGTGGCTGTTAAGATACGGTAATGTCGATAAGTGGTGATGAAGTGGCATTGATGATTTGTTAGTTTTTTTTTTGTGAAAAGGGGCAATTTGTTTTTATTATCATTTGGAACATTATAGTTTCTTGACATGGAAGGGATTTGTGTATCAGTCCTTCAATGCACTTGTAAATAGCATTAAGTTAACCAATAGAACTAACAACTAGTCTAACAATTTGTAAGAGTCTCGTCCACAAAAGCATCCTCAGACTACGTTGTTTTCCAAAATAATATGCAACAAAAAACTGCCACTATCTTGCGACAAAATATTTTGTCAAAGACTTTTACTATCCAACCAACCGCATCCCATCTCCAAAAGTGCACGTACAAGGCACTCTCATCCGAACCGATCCCATTTTCGCAGCCATCGCCAGTACAATGGCCACTTACAAAAATTAACATGCACTTCACTAAAGGTTCTGGCTCCATCGATGCCGATATCCACTTCAATAGCTTCTACAATTTTCATTGGCTAACTGCCGGAACTAGCGGTCAGTAAATTCGATGGATATCGCACTTTTCTACTAGTTTCCTTCTATCTTACTCATAATAGTAAGAACGGGAACACACTGTAGAAACTAGAAGTAGAGTAGGTATAAAATTTTTACTATTAAGCTGAAGAAAAATTGTCCCTCCGTGACTATGACTCGTTATCACAAGCTTTTCAAAACTGTGCAACAATTAGGGAACACACTGTAGAAACTAGAAACACAGTATACAATTTTTACTAACAAGCTATAGACTTTTTTTTATGTGATAGGTAGCAGACGAGCAGGCGGATCACCTGATGGAGAGCAATGCCGCCGCTCATGGACACCTGCAACACCAGTAGACTTACAAGTGCGCTGCCAAGTTTTATCCCCTTCCCCCCGGGTGGGCCTCCGGTACCCTCACTCGGCGAAACACAGCACAAGGGCTGCTTCACACTGGTTTTCTGTGAGGCAGTGGTATCATTCCGGTCGAGCCGGCCCATTCATGCCGAAGCGTGGCTCTCCCACAGTTTTTCCTTTTATTGACTCGTAAACTCAGGTTTTTCAAAATTGTGCAACAATGTTATTTTTTAAAGGCCTTTTGAGGCATAGTGAATATGAGTATGTGCTGTGACACCCCTTCCGATTACAGTGAGGCAAAGATGTTAATGGTGCTAAATTGGCAGACAAAGCGGTTTTCTAAAGACCACCAATGATGGCCATACCTAAAGTTTTACAAATAGGGGACACCACCTCCCTGTATCAATATGCCTATATAATTATGTTTGTTTATCGATGGACATAACTTATTACTGTTGTAGAAAATATACGTTTTTTGAACAGCAATACTGGTCAGTCCAGTTTACTTTTAGAGAGAATATTTGTTTTGCACGTTATTTTCAATCATCAACTGAGCTTACTTAATGCGATTTGCATTTTATAGATGATAAGGCATCTCTGTAACAGTTAGAATTAACTTAAAACTACGACATAAAACATAACAGCTTTCAAAAATATGCAGTTGTTCTATTTTTAATATTTATTATGCTGTCATGAATAAACTATCTCGCGTAGGTGAAAATATTTTAGAATGTAATAAAACGATTTTATAACCATCTTCAGAGATACTTATGGACTTATTTATTGCATTAATATTATATCAATTCACAACTCAAAAGTCGATTTCTTAACGTATTATGTACGAAGTTACAAACAGATACGCTAATCTGTCAAAACTTTTACAATCAACTCTCACCTTAATATCAAATACATTTGGTCCAATATCCATTTAGCCAATTTGACGTATTGTAACTCACATGAGGCCGTTGTATCCCAATAATGCTAAACGTACGTTTATGTCAATAATACTAAACTATCGAGGTGTTAAATTTACAATAAATTAAAAAGCATTTTATTTACCCACAACGGTTAAATTATTATAATCTGTTCTATTTCTACTTTTACGCGTTCAACGCCTACTAACTTATACAATAAGTTTTATACAATAATTTGCCCAGGTGTCTAAGAAAACATAAAATACTCTTTAATCGTCACAAAAATATTGATCTCCAAGTTTTTATTATCACGTAGACATTAATTTTGAACATGACTTATAAAGTGACTTCTGCTGCTGATTGTAAGTTGAAATGGAAATATCTTTACAAAGTTGATATTTTTTTTACTATGACATAAAATGACAATTGAAATAGATACTCGTATTACTACAGTAGCACTAGTGAAATGACGATATGCACCACTGGTATTGCAGGTATCCATGGCCGGAGGTAATCGCTTACCATCAAGTGATCCGTCGGCTCAACTGCCACTTATATCGAAAAAAAATACACTGCACAATATGGCTGCGATTAGCTGGATGTAGAATCTAGGATGGATCAATCTTACAATAAAAAAAAGTCGTACAGCATTACACTGCAATATACTTATGACTGTAATAAAATGATCATAATTATCTAATGAAAACATAGCAAACAACGTATCAAGCGAATATCGCCTGGAATTTTAACTGCAGATCCAAATTAGAGCAGAACACATTCATGTAGAAATCTTAAAAACTCATGTGAGATCATAGAAATAACAATGCCCACAGAGGGACAGTTTCAGATTGAAACTATAATCTTACTTTTGTCTTAAATCACGATAGTGCAAGACATCTACCATCATGAACCAAGTCTTACATCCATTCGTAACATTCTTTAACCCGAGAGCAGAAAGGCGGAAATAAATCTTGCAATCGGTCGCAAAAAGAACTAAACGCAGAGGTCAGTGTGCACCAGGCATTAGAGTTCAGAGGATTGCCGGTTCCTCCGCTATGTGTTTTATTGGCTCAATTATTGTGGAGCCGCGGGATTGCCACCAATAGTGAAGTACCAGCTTTGTTCGACTTGTACGCTAGAGTAGCCAGGACATAGATACTTGCAGGATTTTGTCTTTTTTTTATAGAATAGGGGGCAGACGAGCAGACGTATCACCTGATGTTAAGCGATTACCGTCGCCCATGAACACCTTCACAGGTTTGCTGCCGGCCTTTTAGAGAAAGATATGCCCTTTTCTTGAAGGTTTGTAGGTCGTAGTGTGTGTTGTCTGCATTTGACGAGAAAGTGTCTCATAGTCTCTTTCTTTGGATTTTTGCTAAGAGCATGGAAAACTTAACGTCCGTTATCTCTTTCTTAGGATTTTTGCTAAGAGCATGGAAAACAAACGGCCTAGACAGAAGACATAAAAGAAAATCAATTGTTTTGACCTTTTAAAAGACTTTTTACAAAGGTAAATAGTATAGAAGAAGATAGATAAACGTCAAGTAAGGAATTACACAGTCCCATTTGGCTTGGTAACACTAGTTGTGTCATGCCGATCCAGGTCGCCGTTTAAATGTTTAGGTCGGGTAAACTGTTTCCTTTTGTTTCCCGAATGCGATCTTTTCTTCGAATCGTATGCAGTAAAGACTGTTCGTGCAATTTCGTTAAAATAGAATTTTAAGTTTTACAATACCTGACAGGAAACAATTGTAAACGTAGTGCCTACGTAGTTAGATTTGAAATTATAATAAGTTTTTTTAAATAATAAATTATAGTACTAATGGCCTGTAAGTATTTTTGCAAAAGTGCTTTTTGCAAATTTGGAACAAATAGGTATAGTCAACTTTCCGGGCTCGATTCCCGGGCTGAGCAAAAAGTACTTTTCGGTTTTGCGTTGTAACCCATCATAGCAGCGTTGACTTGATAATTTATGATGGAGGTCTCTGCCCAGCAATAGGACAGTATATTTTACTTTTATAGTCAATTGAGATGAAATTCTCTGTCAAAATAAATTTTGATGCAATATCGACCTTTTAAAACGTTGTGTTAAAATCAAATTTGTTAAAATATTTTATACCTATATATCGTTTATCGATAGAAATAGGTTTCTTCATAGATTTCTTTATTATAAATGTACTTTCTATTTCTAGACGTCTAAAGTTCAATAATGAGATATACTGATCATTAAAATGCAAGCAAAAGGTCATCATTACCTTAAACAGAGAGTTAGGTTACAGAAAGGTCTACTCATTAAATCTGGAAACGTTTGTATCGAGATAGCAATCGTGATAATTTATCATCATGGCGATATAAAATTGTCATTTTGGTCGTGGGAGAGCCACCTTTGGCATAAAAAGGATCGATTGGATTCACTACCATGGAGTTGTACACTTACAGATTCTAAGTCCAGCAAAAATGTTGGATAGTGATTAAAATTACCTTGTATATTCTCCCTTTTTGTTTGTCATTGGTATCTTTATGATATTCACTAGCGGCCGCCCTCACTTCGTCGCGTGGAGGTTGTATGACACTTCGGAATTATGGACAACCACTAATGATAAATGTGCCTTGTGTATTCAACTATACATCGTGGAAAATTCGATCTGATGTTTCAGTAGTTTTACTTAAGAGAACAGGGTCCATTATACATGCTTTTTTGCTTTATAATAAAAGTCAGACTGATAGAGCAAGTAAGTAGGTAAATGCCTTACTTGCTTACTCTTTACTACAATGCAATTCCCTCTACCTGAGACTAAGAACCGACGCGGTCATAATAAATGGCCAGATTGAAACACAACCGGCGGCGCGATGCAAGACTCTTTACTGGTGTCTCCTAGAGCGGGACGGAACCTTTATCCAGGCCGATGCCATTGCATCCTATGTATAGTAATCTAGCTTGCCCATCGCATAATGGGCCGCTCTAGAAATCTAAGTGAGTCATAAAATGAGATCAAACAATCAACAGCCAAGTCATCCAATGCTAATAGGTCTTCTTAATTATTTTTGTGTAATAGGTGGCAGACAAGCAGCCGGATCACCTGATGGTAAGCAACCGCTAGAATGAATGGAAACCTCCATCGCCCATAAATACCTGCCACACCGGTAGAGTCACAAGTGCGCTAGCAACCTTTAACCCCCTTTCCCCTAATTGGGCCTTCGGTACTCTCGCTCACATCGACGTAAGATATAGCAGGCGCTGCTTCACGCCGGACTTCTGTGAGGCCTGTCGAGCGTTCCGATCGAGCCGCCTCATTCATGCCGAAGCGTACCTTTCCCACGGTTAAAAATCCTCTATCTTGATGCTGTGTCAGCTATAGATCTTTGTTCCAGATTTTTTATCCAATCACTACCTCCAGATCTTCATGTAGTAGCCCAACAAGTGACAAAGCACTATGCTTGTCTTGCGTACTCCAAGCCATATCTCCAAAGATGATCGGTTCTACAGCATACGTGACTACTACATTGACTTTTACGTGCTGATTCATACTAAAGTATGTTTAAAGTGAAGTTTTCGTCAGTCAGTCTTGCATTTTCGAACTACTTCCACCTGAGATTAAGAACCGACTCGGTGACATAATAAATGGCCAGATCGAAACAAGCGGCGCGACGCAAGGCTCCGTACTGATGTCTCTAATTATATCTAGCGGGAACGTTTACACCGAGACATTAAAATTAACTGCGCACACTTTGATCTTTCCATTAGGGCACAATGTAAATATAGAACTAATAAAAACAGCGCCGTAATGAGTCAATCGTGTTCAGACAATGTTAGGTGATGATTGTATGGGAAGTCATCAGTCAGTGATCAATGTATTTGGAAAACGTTACTTCTGTACTTCTGTGTGTGGAGCAACGCTTTCGCTGTATTATGCTTAGATAGTCAGGGTACCGGATGACCAATTGGGGGACCCCCCTTGTTAAAAATTTGACAACGTACTTCAAACTCCACTGATGTTGTGGGTTTTTATGGGCGGCGGCAATAACTTACCATCAGGTTTTCCCTCTGCTCGACTACCACTTATCACCTGAAAAATAATGAAGCAGTAAGTGATGTAGGTATAGTTGAATTTTAATAATTCTTACTGCTTTCCTTTCTCTGAATACTTTTAAATAGATGTTCAAACAATATAAAAGTTTTAGTCTTTCAAAGCAGAAAGAAGCAAGTCTTTATAGATACGTGTGTGATTATTCAATGTGTTAGGTACTGCTTTAAATAGGTACACTAATTATATTAGGATTCATAATTATTTTTTGTTGAGTAAAGTTGAAAAGCGCCCGTAAATATTCCTTTGATAAATGGTTGCAATAGCGTTACAAAAGGAGTAGCGTACCGAACCGCTCGATAAAATGCGATTATGTCGCCCAACGTTTCGGAATAGTCTTAACAAAATTGCGAACTGGAGCCAGCAACTAGAACAACAAAAAGTCGACGCGACTTTGTTCGCGACGAGATAAAAGTCGTTCGCATTGTTCAGAGAGTGGACTGCAAAAACAAAAGAGTGGTGCAACGTAGGGATGCTAAAGATAATCGAATATCCAAAGAAACAATGTTTCTAAATCGATTTGTTCCAAAAAGTTAGAAAAATATCCTGAAAGTAACATAGCACAAAACACTATAAATATATCAATACAATGAAAACCTGTAAAGTCTTTGAGGTACTAAATTGCATTAAATTTGCAATTAATTATTGATGACAAAGTATTACCTGCTTAGTTCGAAAATGCTTGCACAAGATCTATCGTGCATTGATCATTACTGGACTGCGAAAGGAAACATGCAATTAAATTATTGCAAAAAATAGTAATCTTTAGTTATATGTATATTATTGTTTAATTGACAAGCATTGCGATAATCATTCCTATCACATATACCTATAATAAAATGCAGATTCAATCATACAAGTTCTTTGCAAACAGCAAAGGCACAGAGAAACTAACTGTCTTCTTAAAACGAGTGTGAATTAGGATGCACTGATAACAGTGTATGCCAATAAATGAATACCTAGTACTGATCGATTTTCCTACTAAGTAAGAAAATCGACTAAACCTGGATGACTAAGTGAAACAAGAAAAACATGGAATCACATCTCTACTTCTCCAACGCGTCTCGCAGTGGCATCGCTCATAATTAATTGTACGCCGTTCGCAGAATCTGTCGACAAACAGACGCGAGCCGGTGAAATGCCATTTTATCACTCGCCGACGAGTTCATAAATACATTTTAATATCAATAACGTCAACAATTAGCTCGGCCAAGGCCCGCGGGGACATCTTGATATGTAAACAATAGACGGCTCAATTTATATTATTGGCTTCATCTTTTGATATACATCTCTGGTATGTTTGTTTTTCAAAATCAATCGACAATGAAGAAGAATAACATCATTGTTTAGTTTAACATAGTATTTTACCTTTTTTTTATGTGATAGGTAGCAAGCGAGCAGGCGGATCACCTGATGGTAAGCAATTGCCGCCGCCCATGGACACTTGCAACACCAGTGGAGTTACAAGTGCGCTGCCAACCTTTTATGCCCTTCCCCCCCGAGTGGGCCTCCGGTACCCTCACTCACTCGGCGAAACAGAGCACAGGGGCTGCTTCACGCCGGTTTTCTGTGAAACAGTGGTATCACTCCGGTCGAACCGGCCCATTCATGGCAACCGGCCAATTACCTAATACGTCGTAGATAAAACAGTAGGAATCTTCTTACTTTTTTATTTTTTTGTTTCATGATGTGTATTCTATTAGGTACTAGTGCTATTAATATCACTAGTAATATATTAATATTAAGAAGTATGAAACTAGACGAGCGATTGAAATTTGTTGTATCGGTATCAAATATTGGGAAGAAAAGTCTCCGAAATAGAACTACTAATTTTGGAATTTTTCGTCAAATTCTGTACAAAATCATTGAACACAAAAATTGTTGTGACTATTTCAATTTCATACTGTAAATTAGAAACAGAGCAAGTTGTTTACTATGTAAGTATTTTGTAACCGGCACACGTACTGATGGGTCTGAACTTTGATTTGTGCTCCGCTGCGAAACATTGTAGCTTTCTCCAAGCGATAATATTGGAGCGAATGGTAATGTTTTCTTTCTTCAGCAACAATACGTTTTAAATCATCGAAACACATTTAAAGTCATTTATTTTCATGAATTCCAAAATAAATACAAGTTATATTGATATAAAGTCCGAAGACGTCCTTGTTTCAAATACTCCAACTCAAATACAAGTGTTATTAAACAGTTCATTGTGTTACGTCTAAATTGGCATGATTTAAGTATATTGTACTTGTATGTGGTTGAATGAAAGTCGGCTTGTCAGCAGGCTGAAAATAGTGATAAGAAAAGCCGGTATGTTTTTGTACCGATTGTAAACTGGAATGTTGTGAAAATACAGTGGCAATGCGTACAAAGAAAACACATTGGAACATTACTAAGCTATTTAGAAAATAGTTAAATTTTTGTAATCGTGGTTCAAGTTTATTTGTAATCAACACCTCGAACATAATAACGAAGTGACGACATTAAGTAGTAAAAGAAATCAACTGTCTCCAATTTACCACTTTGAACTACATCTTCATCATGATTTTAGCTGGTTATTCTCAGTCCCATATAAAGTCATCGTTTTGTGACTAGTCAGTCGCCTTAGAATCGTCATCATTATCGTGTTGTAGCACGTCTTCCTAACTGCGTCCAAAGATGCCAATTTATCTCCAGCTATTAGTATTCCTTCCACTTTGGACGATCTTTTGACAAAGAAAATACTGAAGTTACATAGTAAGAGCAAAAAGGAGTCATCAGTATCACAAGATAAAAAAAAAACAGGTATGTTTACAAAAATACTTAAAACATTTTAAACCGGTTTTTCTCACCACCACTTGTGGGCAAGGCGACGCGAAGGAGCGAAGCAGCGAGGCGGAGCGAGGGCGCGAGCTCTCATCAACTTTAACGAGCCATTACCTTGCTTCGGGGGGATTCGTGTAATTTTCGGAACTCGGCAACATATAATTATTTCAGAGAGGGCGTCAATAACGCAACCGCAACGCATTTAAATGCGGCCGGACCTTAAAATAACGTCATAACTTGTGTGGCACACACGGGGGAAATTCCAATTTCACGAGACAAATGTTTCGTTTTGTGGCAGCCCTAAAAATAAATTGCGGGAACTTTTCATACATTTATGAAATTTGGCACATGAAGCAGAAGTCAATTAGGCTGAAGCACCTTTTATGTGAAAAACAGAAAAAAATGTGCATATTTTCTAAGGTAATTACGACATAACTTCTACTGCTATTCATATTATTAATTTTTAGTAGGTGTTATTGTTCAAATGACGATATTAACAATCCAAATTTTGTTTAATTTTTATGTTTGTTCTGTCACTCTGTGACTCCAGTGCTACATGCACTCAACTAATTCATAGTTTTAAAAAATATTATATTTAACATGACTGTGTAACGCCAGAGCAGGATATTATGATACTTTGTTGAACCAAAATAACAGACATTGCCAAATTTTTAGTTTCATGTATTAGGTATGGATTGTTAGGTGTCGCACAGCATTGTCCGACATGGCGTTGTACGTGGTAAAATCTATACAAGCTTGTTTATTTATCAGTAAGTTCAGACCACCACTGTCAATTAACATTTATCAATCACCACGCCGACAAACTAAAAAAACTAACAAAAAACTGTCGCATTGCGCGAATAAAAAACGGCTTTCCCATTATGAGGGAGTGGCTATAATCAACAAATTTATGTAGACAACCGCTGTCAGTGAATTATTATCGGCAACAGCAGACAGGGGTAAATGCTTACTGAAATGGAACGTAACAAGTCTGAAATAATTCAGAGCCGATTCGATGCGGATGCTCTCGGGCGAGAGTACACTTGTCTTCGCTCCTCTGATTAGTCAAAGGGTAAGAGGCTTTGTATTTCTTGGAGAGTTAGACTGATTATACTAGGTATGGAGATGAATACTGTGTCGCTTGATTTGAATAGTATTAGAGTGTGGATAACAGTTCACTTATCTTACTCTCTGAGTAAGATGCTGTTATTTCTGAGGTTGTCTTGTCATTACGGAACTTGCCAAGCTCATCAGCATATTTTGTAGCAGATAACCTTACAAGCTTTCCTCAGACGTTCATAGTTTTGTTTGATAGCATCTAAGCCGTGGTGACTGAAGAAGAATTGTTACACAGCTGCTACGTGTATTCTGTCCCATTTTTTAATGATGATGAGAGAAACAGACTGGGTGGATAGGTCACCTGGTAGTTAGTGATTACCGCCTCCCATGAACACCTGCAACAGAGGAGGACAAATGTATACCGATCTTTTTAAAAGGTTACTTGGTTTTAGCAATTTATCGAAAGTGGAAAGTTCTGTAGTTTCCTATAATACTTGTTGAGCAATCAGCCAATAAATAGCCCGTGTCCATCTGCTAAACACAAGAAGTTTCTTTCTATGATGCGTTACTGATTTCCACCCCAAGGGTTTCTTTGTCCAGCCTCTACCTACAGTAATTCTTCTCTCTCTTTTTCTTCACGTCGTGTTGTATCCAACCCATGTTGGTCAAAAAGATTTGCTAGCTGTCGACCTTGTCAAAGAGTTCCGCCTACTTCTAACTACAAATCGAACTAAGAATGTTCGGTAGGCCTCTACCTACAGTAATTCTTCTCTCTCTCTTTCGTCACGTTGTGTTGTATCCAACCCATATTGGTCAAAAAGTTTTGTTAGCTGTCGTACTTGTCAAAGATTTCCACCTACTTCTAACTACAAATCGAACTCAGAATGTTCTGTAGCTCCCTGACTAACCCTTCGCGGTCCCGCGGTTATTTCTAACCCGCGTCACGTCGTCGGCCGGATCGCCATACGCTTTGATGTCGCATTCTCTTTTTGCAAGCCGCATTTCAGACTGACTGGATAGCGCACTGAATATTTTCGGGAACGTCTAAGGGCCCTTTTTATTTAGCCTTGTTTTCCCCATTGTATATTTCAATTATGATCCTTTGTGGGCTGGGAAGATTCTTTTGTCTATAATAAGAATGGGTCGTTCGTTTCGCATCTTATCACGTCTGGGGCCCGCTTCATAATTGCGGCCATTAAAGGAACGTGCAACGCAGACCAACTTAAACTAAGTACACTGTCTATGTCTGTCGGTTTTGTTTCAGACAAAGTAACAAATACAGAGGAACATAAACAGTAGATAATGTCTGTTCACTGATTAATAGCGGATGCAATAAGTTTTTTGTTTATTGGCATAAACTGAGTAAGACAGATACACATAGAAATGTATGTGATGGTAAAGTATCGGAGAGTAGCAGTTACATTGCCTGCCTATTACGTTTTTAAGTGGTAGTAATAGACGAGACGAACTAAGCAGAGTCTATTACACAGAGAGATTATGAACTTAGAACACGAGTAAGTATATTAACTTTTTCCGTTAATTGTATTATTTTTCATGGGAATAAAGGTTTAAGCCTTTGACTGCCACATTTCTAGACACAATAGAAAAAATATTGTTTGCCGGTCACCGGTGACCCCCATGGCGTTCAAAGAGTTAAATAAGACAGCGGGTCGCCTGAGGGTAGATAAGTAATCACGGCTAATTTGGTGTAAAAGTAAACAACATTTCGCTTATCATCCATATTCATAACTTAACTTCCATACTAATTAAAGATGAATACACAAAAAACTGTATGAAAAAAACGACGCTAAATATAAAATAAAGTAAAGCATAGGTACCTACTTAGCCCGAAACCTTAAACAAACGTAAGACTGTTAAGTCCAACAAATGTTATCTCACTCACGCCAAACAATTCTGAAATCATATTGCAGCTAATAACACTACTATCAGTGCAAATAAATCTTAAGTTACCCTCTCAGGATTGAATCTCAAAGTTGAAAGTCCTATCTTCGATCTTGTTACGCTAGTTCCCTCCCCTTGAAGCTGTCGTTTGAAAAATTTCGAAGTGTCGAAGCCATGAGCTAGGGGTTGAGGACAGTTTATTTTCAGCGCAGCCAATGTGCTAACAGATAGCAAAACTTGGCAAGTGGGAGTTGGTAACATGATTTTGGTTCTGTACTTGACATTATAAATAATCTTAAGCATTTTTTTATGTTGACTACTCGTTTCATAATTTGCCTGCAGTGTGGTTAATTTTGCCAAAAAATTGTCTCAGAATGAAATGATATTAAATAACACATTTTCCTTAACTGGTAAATGGTATTGTATTTGCTATCTATGATAAATCATGCTTAAGCAACAAAACAATTGAAATCATCCTTAAGGCGAGGTTTTTTATCAAAATATTTCACAACAAAGTACTAAGCTAGCCTTCGTAACATACCTAAAGATTGACCTTAAGCCACTTTTGTACAACTAACTATTAATAATTGTTACAGTGTAGCCTTTGATCTAGCTTTGTTTTATTACAACCCACCTCGATTTCTCCTCTCACTCTATCTAGTACCTACATTCTAACTCAAGCTAAATGTTCGAGTTTCTCTGTTACCTTATCTTCAAAGAGAACGCTAAGACCTTTCGCATTCGGTATCGCGTAACCCTAAAAAGCGTAGCGAAACCGGGGACCGCGTGGGCGGCGCGTAGATAACGGCGGCTGGCGATATCTCTTAAAGCGGTAATTTGTTACCGTTGCTGCACCGCACCGCTGGTGATAAGAGCAGAATCTTCAAGACGCAATGCGGAATGTTCTAGACTTTCAACATGAAGACGATAGGTTTTAAGGATTTCATCAAAGTAATTGTGTGTAACGAGGTAGACCGAGGAGGCGATGGTGGGATGAGCTCGACACCTATTGCGCCAACTGGACCGTAGTCGCCCAGGATCGTGAAATGTCGAGAAGGGGCAAGGAGGCCTTTGCCCAGCAGTGGGACACGACGGGCTTTTAATAATAATAATATAAGTGTGCGCTGGTACGATATTGAAATCTTTAGATAACCAGCTACCAACATACTAAAAGGCCGGTATTAGCTGCATAACTTCTAGTAAAGCTGATCTATAGGCCATAGGCGGCGGAGATTACTTACCATCAGATGATCTGCCTTCAGACCTCCTTATCTTACAAAAGATAATATTTCCAGTTAAAAATCACATATTTTAAAATATTCTCTCTTTCCCCCAACTCTCTCTCTCTCTCTCCTTCTCTATCTTTCTCTTCCGCTCTTTTAACAGACGTAGATTCAGTTGGAGTCTAGGCAGAAGTCAAAAAGTCACGCAAAACCACCATCTTGATGTAGTAGATGTAGGCTCTGATTTATTGGAGGCCAAACTCACTAATGGGTCGATGCACCAACCTAGTTAGTTAATTCTTATATTAATAATGCAGTCCTAGCAAGTATCCACAAAAATGTATCATGGAGTATGATACAGATCTGCCTATATTTCATAGTTGCCACTTCGTTTTTCGTTGTGGCAGCTAAGTTTAAAGTACGTACGAAAAGGAATAAGGGGACGAATATAACTGAATGACACCATCACCGCAGTATAAAGATAATCAGTAGTTAAACATAAACCTCTTATTACAAAGCGGTGACTAAAGATATTCATGGCTTAAAAATTATGTTGTCGTTTTTGTAAAAGTGATAACATCAGTTTCTAACCAAGAAAACTTTAGAATCGGTTAATGTTTTGACAAGAGCGTCGCGCCTGTGGCCTGTAATGAAAACTTTAGCTTGCGAAGCTAAAACAGTGCGCCGAATCCTTAGTTCACGCGCTCGCTGGTATCAGGTCAAATTGCACGACTAGACATTCATTTTATAGAAAACATGTTGTAAATAAATTCAGAAGAGAAATAAATTCAAAAGAAAGAGATTTACTGACGAATATGATCTGAAGGTAGCCAAAATAGTATTAGTAATTTTATACGGCTCAATTTCCTAAAAATGTTTTCGTGATATCTAGAAACTTGATATAGGTACTCATTGAAATAACATTATCACGATACCATCCCTCAGCTATACTACAAAATGATTATACCTCTATTGTGGATTTACACCCCTTAACAACAACGTGTGTATGCGCTATACTAAAACAGGAGCCAAAGTGCGTATCGGCGTAACGTCCTACGATTCAACCTCGAGGGCTACATATCTCGGGCTACTGGTTTTATTTAAACTTTAGTTCTACAAAGCACCACCTGACTATATTTTATGACGACAAGGGAAACAAAATGGAAATAAAAGGAGGGAATTCCGTCACGAAGTTAAAATGCGATGGAAGGCTCCTTCGAAATTAAAAGGCAATGATTTATTGCTAACGTTTTTTGGCGTATTACTGGGACGCTTTGCAAAGACTGTCATATAAAATTTGACGGTATATTTTTCCTCCTTTTCCTGTCTACATTTAATAATGTATTTTGATATCTTTTGGCCAATCAATCAATTTGTCGTTTTTAAATTGAGTTGGTTTTTATTGGTGATTCTGACGTAAAATGTATGGATAAGTATAACGAAGGTAATTTCTAAACATATCCTAAAATGTATTCTTAGAGATTTTTGAACTCTAATGGGACTCCTAAGGTTTTACATTTAGAGGATGATTGACTGTTAGTTTTTAAATAAAAAATAATGTAAAAAGTAGATATTGGTACTTAAATTTTATTAAGATTCTAAACTTTAATGCAATTGAATTCGCCGGCCTGCTCGACTGGAGTGATACTACGGACTCCCAAAAAACTGACGTGAAGCAGCGTGTGTTTTGCCGAGTGAGGGAGGGTACTGGAGGCCCAATCGAGAGGAGCAGGGGTTTTAACCTTGGCAGCGCACTTGTAACTGCACTCTGCAAGCCATCTGCTCGTCTGGCACTTATCACGTAAAAAAACAACCAACTCTTTCTTGAATCGCAAACGATTACTTCAATACGCATTATTAGTTTTTATTATTGTCTCCAATCCCACTCAAATATCCCGACAGACTTTTTCTGACACAAACTGTGCCAAGTATAATGTTGCCAGACCATCTGGTCCGTCTCCATCTTTATGCAATTTTATGATAAGTGGAGCATATGTGAATACGAAATAAGTGTAAAGCGTTATCCCTGTTCTCGCACAAATTGACTTACAAAAACATGTTTTTTAAATCACTCGTACCACACACGGAGACTTTGAGAGATCGCAGAAAACCATATCATGTTACTTACTCGACACATTTTTCATTTTTAGTTTTAACTTTACAATGGCATTAATAAAACGCAGTCGCCACGTACAGTATACCAATGTTCAGATTCAAAGTGGGTCTACTACTACGTAAGACGAAACTAGGAAACGCAAAATGGGAAGACGAAAATGTCATGACTATTGGACTGGCATCAATCCACCGAACAACTTTTTAGGCTTGCCGTGGATAAATCACGATTTATAAAGCTAATGGCCAATCTTCAATAATGAAAGTGGAACTTCAAAAAGAAGAAGACGTAAGGCGAGCCAAGCTGAAATTCGTGTAGTATAAGCTGCCAGGGATGATGTTTCTGAACAGATACACCTGGTGATATTGAGGAAAAGAACTTCCATCCTTAAGAGCCGCCAACGTGATGCCACGGATGTTCAGTTGCCCACGGGTGGTGATCACATAGCATCAAGTGAGCCGTCTGCTCGCTTTTGCGCTATAATTCAAAAAAATGTGGATGGACGTACAAGCCTTTTACGAAGATTTTACGACCGAATCTTTGTCCCTGTCTCTTTCACACGTGCCGCGCGTCTTTTATTGGGATGTGACCTTAGATTAAATCAAAAAGAGGTTTAATCTAAGGATGCGAAAGTTATTCTCGTTTGCTACAAGACGGGACTGTGTCCCTAGAGAGATATTAATGTAGGCTCGTAGTAGGTACGTCTATATTTGACACGCAAGAAGTGCAGCTCCGCTAACGCTCATTTCTTCTCTTCTGGTGTAGCATAGACCTACTTTTACTTAAAAAGCTTTAGTTGTTCAACTAAGTTAAACAACGTTACAAGCCCTTTTATATGATCCAGTAACGCCTATCATTGAAGATGTTATTAATCTCACGCGTTACAGTTACTAACACAAAATAAAGACTCCATAAGAAAGATTAGTCATCATAAATCAAATTGCAAGATAAAATAAACACTTTTTTAACTCAATCTTTTATAGTTCCAACTTAAAGACCGTAACAGCAATCCACATAATAACAGACCTCGTACAAATCGCTTCCCGAGGTTTATTAAAAGGCAATTTTGTCTTTAATCTATCATTAATATTGTGAAATTACACCGTTTGGTAGAAGAATGCAGCTGCAGTAAATTGCTCTATCAATCAGTTGAAACGCGTGATTATGTAAATATGGTTTGTTAACATTAATGGATTACTCATGTGTTGGGTTGCTGCCTACGCAAAATAGACCGAAATGGTTCTCCCAAAAATAATTGAAAACTCACTGTTAAATTTTTCGAACATAGCTCGGGTTTGTGATCACCAATCCGCATTGGGCAATCGTAGTGTTATGTCTAATCCCACCATAGTAGAGATGACTTAGTGGAAGCCTTTGCTCTGCAGTGGGGCAGTATAGGTATAGGCTCATACTTTACTTTACGCACTGTTTGAATTGAAATAAAACATTTCTACGCGGCCGAAACTGCGTAATGCAGATTGGTGTTCTACCTATGGCTTTACCATGAGTTTGAAATACTATCATCGCTATCGAAAACTATCGCTTTGTCTCTTTCATTGTGATGCATTTAAAAGAGACAGAGCAATAGTTTTGGATAGCGAGGATAGTATTTCAAACTCATAGTAAGGCCACTGTACACAAACTCGAGCTACGTTCGGAAAATTCGAAACATTATTTTTGCTCGACCCGGGAAGACCCCGGCCTAAAGATCACGGCCTGGTACTAAAAGGTAAAGCACCACAATTTTATTAACCAACTCGACGAATCAAATTTTATACATAGAGTAACCAGATTGATAATCATATTGCAACCAAAACCCTTCTTTTAATGGATACTATTTATAGAAATATGATGGTATTATGATGTGGTTCCAGTCATTTAACAGATGATTCAACTGATAGGTCTGGTGTTATCTACTATTTATGGCTGTAACGGCTAGATTCTCCGCTATTAATGTTAATTAAAATATAAAGGCACAACTATTAAGTTTTATCGCACACTAAAGTTTGGTATAATAACGAGCTATATGTTTTTAATTCGTTTTGGAAAAGTTATTTCATGTGTGATCGGTTTGTTATAAGTTAGATAAGAGTGTTTTTTTAATGTGATAGGTAGCAAACGAGCAGATGGCTCACTTGATGGTAAGCGATTGCAGCCGCCAATAGACACCTGCAACACCAGTGGAGTCACAAGTGCGCTGCCAACTTTTAACCCCCTTTCCTCCCTAATTGGGCCTCCGGTACCTTCACTTTTACGACGGTCTTCTGTGAGGCGGTAGTACCACTCCGGTCGAGCTGTCCCAATCATGCCGAAGCGTGGCTCTCCCACAGTTATATCTGGAACGTAATATAAAAAAAATGATAAATCCAGCCATGAAAACAAAAGCACGTTAGAATTAACTTAGAAAGGGTATCAAGTAAGTATGTAGATAATCCAAAGTGTTACGTTTCAGTGTAACACACCCTTATCCCGGTCCACTTGATGTTACTTAACCTTTGTTACGCCTACACTGGCTCTCGACCTAACAATTTAGTTTGATGATGATACTGATATACAATTACTGCAACCCTAGCTTGAGGTAATAAGGGTGGAAATCCATTGCATAAGATGTGGCGATTGGTTTAGGAGAGGTTAGAGGTTAAAAACAATATTATTAAAATAGCCAATAATAGGAGAATACAGACAAATTACAGTCCCGAGTACGTGGAGCGCGCGGATAGTTATACAATCTATGCAAACTAATATTTAGTTGAAAAATATGGCCAACCAAATACATTATGGTATTGGCTCACTCACTGCGGTACTCACATACATCATTTAACCTTAATGTTCATTATTTTAAATATGTAGTCTTTATGTCTTTAAAATAAGGGTCAATTTTTTTACTCCAGTGAGTATTAACAGTGACAGTGACTGAGTGGGGTAGTTTTATAACTTTTAATAAATTCACTTCTATATTACCTATATGTATAAAATATCAAAACATTCTATCAGCGATATACCTATAAGAATTATAACAATAAATGCATTTCGCTAAATAGATCAATTGAAAAATACAATGTGAACCATTTTATGCAAATTGGAGACAAATGAACAAGCGGTTTACCGCGATGATAATTTTGCAGTAAAAAAAACACGCCAGTGGTGATATGTGAAGTACTCGTAAAGCATAAAAGTAAAATCGCTACAGCGCAAACACTCACCGCGCATCCTTACAGGAATCCCATGAAAGACGAGGGGAGGTGAAGCCTCATGGTTACCGTGAATTTCGTAATTAAACGCCTCGTGTAATTGCGACCAAAGGCCGAGGCCGGTTCACACTTGGCTACACCTCGCAGGGTTGCCAGTTGATCAATCCAAACTAGGAAATTTAAAAAAAAAACTTTCCACACAACACACCCTGACCACAAATTAGATAGCATAAGCACGTTTGTGTTTCGTTATGAAAATCATAATAAAAAATTGAATATACCTACTCGAATAGATATTTCAACAATCAGACATACCAACAGCGGCCACCTTTATATAAGTATATTCAGTTATTTGAGAGGACTCCAATAACCATCGGGAAAATTACTTCTTATTCTTCTATGTCGGTATCACTCTTTACAACACGCCGCCACTCTTATCTGATGGCCGCCTTCCTCTGCATTCATTAAGTGTGATGAGTCGCTTGAGAAAATTGCTTGCTTATCAAGCAAGCATATTTGTTTAATGTAAAAATATTGTTTCAAATAAGCCATTAGATTATTAATTTTAGGAAACTTTCAAGTTTCACGGCCGATTACCATCAGGCGTTTACTAAGGTCATTATTGATTGTCTCAATATAAAAAAACATGCACTTTTTATTCTGATTTTAGTCTCAACCCTGCGCCGTCTTTGTCTTGGATGACGTTACGCAACATTTCACTATTTCGACGCGGACTTATTTTGACTTTTTCCGTAATGAACCAACAGGCGACCACACAATGCGATGTTAATTACTTACTCCATTGACTTGAGAACCAGGCTTAATCTTGATTTCCGACCAAAAAGGCAACAAAATTGAGTAATACTTTTCACTGTATGAAATGGAAAGAACTTTTGATACCTAAAATAAAAGATTCCTTCTAGGCTTTTAGACAGTTAATCAATATTATCAAACCTTCAAGAAAAGAGTGTAATGAAATTTTACATTATTTATGATACGTATAGGCCACAAACTTTGTACAGTTAACTCCAAAAATATGTATACACTTTAGAACCTTGTCACAATACACTAAGAAAGTAGAGGTCGTTCTATTTTCTTATATTATGTAATTGTGACAAGGTCCTAAAGTGTATCCAAATTTTTGGAGTTCACTGTACACTAAACATTAATTTAAAAGATTCATAGATTCACCTATTTATGTTCCACTTGATGAAGAAGCGCTGCAAGATTCATTAGAAACTCACTAACCTGGTTATCGCCTAACACACTTAATGTATTCCAGACGATGAATCGTCCAAATTTAATTGCAGTTGACGGCAAGACATAAATCCGGGGAAAATCCAGGCGGAAGCGATTTACATAAACGCCGCCATTCCTGGCTTTATGCCTTCCCGTAGTTATGAATCTATGGCGGCATCTCAATGAGGGAGGCCTGCTTACATTGTTGCCACCGAAACTGAGATAAGTATCTTGTATTCTATACAAGCGGTAAAGTGAGGTAATATCACTTGAATAGTTCCAGTAGATGGCCTTGATTATGTTGGTGATCTTCTCGGAAACTCCGATTTCACGAGCCACCAGATAACGTTTCATTTTAGATAGCGTTTTAAAGATTTTTCGAAATCTACAAAGGTCACATACATTTCCCTTCTGATGCCTGTTTGAAGATTATTCGCAAGGTGTTGATCTGGTCAGTACACGATCGGTTGGGTCGAAAGCCAACCTGCTCTTTGCGAAGAAGAGCTTCGACGGCCCTCAATACGATAGTCTATCTAGGATGATCCAAGAGAGCTCTTCAAAGGGATTGAGAGCAAGGTGATGCCTCTCCTGTTGCCACATTCACTAAGGTGTCCCTTCTTGGGTACGGTGGTGAGAAATCCTTTTTTTTCTCTAATCCTTGGGCACCTCTTCGGCCAGCCAGCTGTTCTTCAAGAGGGGATTCAGCACGTTCGCAGCGGTCCAGACATCAGCTTTTAGCATTTCCGCTGTGATGAGGTCCACTCCTAGGGCTTTCCCGTTTTTCGGGTATTGGATGGCCTTCAATACTTTTCCTCCTGTAGGGGGAGACAACATCAATGTTGCCTTATATATCTCCCAGTAATCACTGGCATTGTCAGTGCGTTAAGCTCGTTCGGCAATACTGTCAGCCCACAATCGGCGATCACGACGGGTACTGCGGTAAATTTTTCTGCGAATCTGTCGGTATTGGAGGTTGTTGAGTTTTGGATGGAGAGAGAGTTGAAGATGGAGTTCCCGTCTTGTCTCAATCAGGTTCCAGGTTTTCTGAGACATACAGTCTTCGCGTGTATGTGTTTTGTGTCCAAGGAGGGCCGAGTTAGTCTCTGTATGGGCCATTTTGATATGGTTCCACTCCGCGTTGACGGAAAGTGTAGAGACATTTTCGAGGGCGGAAAAGCGATTTCGCAGTTTTAGCCCAAAGGCGTCGGCCAGGTCGATTATCTTGCGAGCTTTGCTGTTGAATCGGGCCGTGATGATTCGCTCTGAGATGGGTTTCCAGTCCAGTAGGCTCTTCGTCGCAACGTGAGAAAGGAGGAATCCTACGCCGTTTTCACGTACCTACGCCTTCTTCATCCTCCTTCCCAGATTAAAAAAAGTAAGGCTCCTGGACGTTCCCAGTTCTCCGAATCCATTCCTACGCACTTGCTGTGGACGAGTATTTGCAGCTTGTATCTAAGCATTTCTGCTTCCACTTAGGCTAGTCGGCTATCCTCGCCGAGTGTTCGCACATTCCAACATGCTATTCGTGACCGTATTTTCATGCCAAAGGTCGTTGTAGCTTTATCGGTCCGGTTTTGTACTTCTTCAGTTTCTTCAGCTGGGTTCAGGTAAGCTAGTGATTAATCCACTATACCCTAGCAAGCTAGTAGGGCTGCCACCTTGGAGCCTGCAAGCGTGCTCGGTTTTGTTTCGGGTTTCCTTTCTTGTGAGTTTGGTTCGGTTTGGAGGCGCAGAAAACTCGCCTTTCGACCTGAGCTCAGCTGCACCTCAAGGTGGCGGCCGTGTGGTTGAACGGTTCCAGGAGGAACGACGGTGACGTGAGGTGACTTGGACTGGCTAGGGCTCTGCTTAAACTTGGTGTTCCGCCACTAGCACTGCAGATGGTTTCTTAGCACTTTATTGGCAATGCCGTTCTCACTTACTAACAGTAATTCCCACTAAGACCATACCCTGATTCCCCCCTCCCCCCCCCCCTTACGACTATTGCTATGCAACAACTTAAAAACTGATCATATTCTACACGACTATTACCTTTATTAAAAAGTCATACAGGTTACATTAATTAACATCAACTAATGTGTACCTATATTAACGTGATTGCAATACAGCTACATGTCATATATTATATCTAATTAAACTCAGGTTTTTAATAATTTAATTTAATAAATGACAATAAACAATAAAATTGTTTATTTATTATAATTTCGCTGGCTTAAAATAATCACGGTGGTAGGGATTAAATTACGGTGGCTCAAATACAATTACGGTGGCTTGTAAAAATTTCAAATTGAAATATCTCTAAAAATAATAATAATATTTTTATGCCTCCTATATTTTTGAATACTACAATGTTTATTCTATTATGTGCCTCCCATAAAATGTATGTAAAGTGGTTTTAAAAATTCGCCACCGTAATTAGGCAAAAATGGAGTTTGTTGAAATTCACCCATAAAAGTAAAATCGCTACAGCGCAAACACACACCGCGCATCCTTACAGGAATCCCATGAAAGACGAGGGGAGGTGAAGCCTCATGGTTACCGTGAATTTCGTAATTAAACGCCTCGTGTAATTGCGACCAAAGGCCGAGGCCGGTTCACACTTGGCTACACCTCGCAGGGTTGCCAGTTGATCAATCCAAACTAGGTAATTTAAAAAAAAAACTTTCCACACAACCACACCCTGACCACAAATTAGATAGCATAAGCACGTTTGTGTTTCGTTATGAATATCATAATAAAAAATTGAATATACCTACTCGAATAGAACAGCGGCCACCTTTATATAGTATATTCAGTTTTTTGAGAGGACTCCAATAACCATCGTGAAAATTACTTCTTATTCTTCTATGTCGGTATCACTCTTTACAACACGCCGCCACTCTTGTCTGATGGCCGCCTTCCTCTGCATTCATAAGTGTTGATGAGTCGCTTGAGAAAATTGCTTGCTTATCAAGCAAGCATATTTTGTTTCATGTAAAAATATTGTTTCAAATAAGCCATTAGATTTATTAATTTTAGGAAACTTTCAAATTTCACGGCCGATTACCATCAGTCGTTTACTAAGGTCATATTGATTGTCCTCAATATAAAAAAGAAACATGAACTTTTTATTCTGATTTTAGTCTCAACCCTGCGCCGTCTTTGTCTTGGATGACGTTACGCAACATTTCACTATTTCGACGCGGACTTATTTTGACTTTTTCCGTAATGAACCAACAGGCGACCACACAATGCGATGTTAATTACTTACTCCATTGACTTGAGAACCTGGCTTAATCTTGATTTCCGACCAAAAAGGCAACAAAATTGAGTAACACTTTTTTCTGTATGAAATGGAAAGAACTTTTGATACCTAAAATAAAAGATTTCTTTTAGGCTTTTAGACAATTAATCAATATTATCAAACCTTCAAAAAAAGAGAGTAATGAAATTTTACAGTGTTTATGATACGTATAGGCACAAGCTTTTCACAAGATAAAGCTACTCGTCTACCATCCATCACAAAAATCAAAAGAAGGAAAGAGATAGAAAAAAAAAAGTTTAAAGCAGTGCGTTACTCTACTCATCACTAGAGGTATAATTACAATTACTATGGCCCGATTCGACCAATCTTCATCCGTGGAAAAATCTATGGTATGACGCAGTATAACGCCGATTTGTATGGAATGACTGCCTCACACCATATTTACTGTCTGATAAAGATCGGTCGAATCTTAAATATTTACAATAAATATTTAAAAGATTCACCTATTTATGTTCCACTTGATTAAGAAGCGCTGCAAGATCCATTAGAAACTCGCTAACCTGGTTATCGCCTAACACACTTAATGTATTCCAGACGATGAATCGTCCAAATTTAATTGCAGTTGACGGCAAGACATAAATCCGGGGAAAATCCAGGCGGAAGCGATTTACATAAACGCCGCCATTCCTGGCTTTATGCCTTCCCGTAGTTATGAATCTATGGCGGCATCTCAATGAGGGAGGCCTGCTTACATTGTTGCCACCGAAACTGAGATAAGTATCTTGTATTCTATACAAGCGGTAAAGTGAGGTAATATCACTTGTATAGTATACAGGTATAGGTTATCGATATCGGTCTTGCATCCTTTTGAACACCACTAATGTTGAACTACTGTAAAATATTAATTTTGAGATCATTCAATGAACTAAAAGACTAATTCGATCCATTTTTTTCACCGAACTAAACAGACCTGAAAAAAATAGGTTGACAGTGCACTTGTGTGTGGCGGGTGTCTATAGGCGATGGTAATCGCTTACCATCCCAATCACCTTTTACTTAGCGGTAGACATGTACCCTAACCATCACCTATAGAGCACAGGGCTCCCCCTTGTATATACAAGTATGTCACTTGTAGGTACAAGTGATGATATCGAGTTGATGGAATAGTTTTCACAAGCAAATAAACAATTGAATGTTTTTCTAATAACATTCTGAACGATGTTTATTCGAGGGTTGGGAATGAGCCAGAAGTTTCTCTATGAAATTATCATTTAGCCTGTTGATCGGGTTTATTTACAGGCTATAGATGGTTATAGCCATAAATTATAGCAATAAATATAATCATTGCGCATTCGGAGACTTCAACTAATTTTAATTTACACTTAACAAAAAAAAATTGCTTTAATACACCATCCATAATTAAGACTGTGGCTGTAACTGTTAAGCACATGTTTGGTAGAGTAAAGAAAATGAACCAGAACTACAAGAACAGAACACAAACGCAAATGTTAAGACCATAAGATTCTCTAGTGTTGATGTTTTGTTCTGGGCCATGGTCTAAGCGTACTTAACGTGACAAATATTGGTATGCAAATGTATTTTACAAAGTTCCATCGACTCTTGAGCCTATAGGGAGATGAGGCTCGCAGCCAAAACTTTTGTACCACAGAAAATAAATCCATGCGTTCTCTTATCGAGTGTAGCTGTATTCCAACCCCGATCCAACTGCACTAATCCATTAGACTTACATGAAAAGTTAATACAAAAGTGCCAATAAAACAGTTGGACAGGTATTACGCAGCACTCTCTCTGCCCTGGGGCCCTGCCCCATCCACATACTGCCACCATCAGCATTAATATCAAATATACGGTTTTAAACCCTAATATAACGTTTTAAGAGTTAAGTTATTTTAACGCGAGGGGTTTTGGTATATTTTAACGCGTGAATGGTAAAGTGGATATTATATGTTTTAATAAAATTATGAGGAGACAACTTTGTACCACAGATGAGTACCTATCTATTGGACCAAATATATCAGATTAAAATCTTATGAGATTATGAGCTAATGAGAGTTGTTCGTCTTAAAAGTGTGTCCAAAGAAAGCCTATTTTTTAATCTGATAAGTGGCAGACGAGCAGAACAGCCTGATGGTAAGCTACTGCTGCCGCCTATAGACACCGCAAGACCAATAGAGTCACAAGTACGCTGCCAACCTTTAATGCCCTTTCCCCCAATTATTGGACTTCCGGTACCCTTACTGACTCTACGAAACACAGCGCAGGCGCAGGCTTCTCTCCGGTATTCTGTAAGGCCGTGGTATCACTCTGGTCGAGCTGGCCCATTCATGCCAAAGCGTGGCTTTTCCAAGGTTGAAAAGTATCCGGACACAGCGCGCAAGATGGAGGCAGCTACAGTACTACTAGGTACAGATTGTTCACAGTATTTTCATTTTGTACCAAAAGCATTTTATATATTTTTTTCATACATCACGCCTCTATTTAATATATTTGGCTCCCTCTATCCACGAAAATCCGACTCCGCATTTTCTTTGAACTTCCCCACAAACATGTACATAATTTATGAGTTACTTGCAATACATTCAAATAAATGTGGGACTAGGTGAGTGCCCGGTAGCCAGAAATCTGATAATTTGCAATTCAGTTTACTTACGATCTCCATCCCTTGATAAATGCCTTTGTTTCGAATAAGAGCCCGTAGTATTAGCATAAATTACAATAGCAGATTAATTTCTACTGCCCTTATTTCTAAGAAATGTTAACAATTCTGATGCGACGTTACTGATATTGAAATGAAATTATAATTAAAGTAATAGCTCTGGTTACATGTTTTACCACGTTGTAAGCGAAGTTGGCTACTTTAACCGTCAACTGCTATCTGCTACACTAGAATTTAAACAACAAAAAAAAACACATTACGTCAGAAGGTCTACGAATACAACGAACCATCATTATATTTGACGTACGTGGACTACGAGAAAGCGTTCGACTTGGTGGAACTTACTGACTTTTTGATGAGATGTCGAATGGAAGACAGGTTCTTACTTCCAGAACTCTTAGTCAGAACTGTATGGTGACAAATTCATACAGTTGTGACGCAAACTCCGATCCAGAAAGTTTTCTGACAAGGAGAAGTCATTTCATCTAAACTACCTGTGTAGTTGCGAATGTGAATATCGAATAGATACCTATTTGTATTGAATAATTATATATTTGTATCTAGGACATTAGGTACCTTTTGGATAGAACCCTTTTAAAACGACAATCAACATTCGAGTACAATTTGCATGGGCAGCAAAACATAAACAAGCATAAATCATAACATCAAAATTAGGACCCTCGATACTCCACAAAACTTTAAATGCACCATAGACATTATTCACTGGAAGTGTCACTTTTCCTGTTCATGGTTTTTGGACGGGATATAAAAATTATGGCCATTTTATTATGACCAGACGTCTATGGTCGTAAAACAACGCCATAATAACATAACTCTCTGGATGCTCTTGCGTTTGATGATCGTAAACTACAGACACTACTTTTAGTGAATATATTATTTTGATTAAGTTACGTTTTTAAAATTCGTATGGGTGTTTAAGTTTATTTTACTGGCGTCATATATAAGGTAAACGCAACTTAATTTCATATTAGGCACAAACCTGAGAGATCTAGCCATCTAAATTAATATATGGAAATGGTTTAGATGATAAATTCCTGTTTGAGGATTTCCAAATAATACTTAGCTGATCGACTGTCGTCTACGTTGCAGTCCAATACAAATTCATGATTTTGAAAAAAATTGCTACAAGTGAGTAATTTATAAATAACATTATTATGGTTAAGCCTAAAGCATAAAGAAGACTGTCTTACGCGAGCTAGCGTAAGAACTAGCCTTACGATTAACTCTCATGAGCCAGCTAGATCATGAAAATTCGAGTAAGTATCTCTCTATTCATTACTATAGATACCATTTGTAACACCATGTATCAATGTGTATTTTAGCAAATAAATAAATGTTTTATGTTTTTCTACTGGCCAGGTGGCAGACACCACGTAATGTGACACCATGTAAATCAGCCTTAAAATCGATAGTAATTTTCCATTAGTATGAACTGGAGTTACCTGTGAAATTAACGAAACATCACACTGTCACCATTTAAAATAAAATCGCATCAATAAGACAGAAGTTATGACACAATTTAAAGCCACAGTTGTGAGGTAAGAACATTCATTAAGTAACTCATATGATACGATGACGTGAACTCTCCATCTTGTGCTGTAGTCTAATTACCTTATAAGAGGTAGGCAATATATTATATTAAAGTGTTGAAGCGTCAGGAATCTCATAATGAATTGGCTCTTTGCCAGCATGGAAGATTGTTATTTCATTGCGCTGTTTACTTGGCTACCAAATATTTTAATTAGTGAAAAAAAGTTAATGTAACAGCTACTTTAAGTAACATTGATATTTACTAGCTGTTAGCGCAGCAATACGCCAACTAGCGTATGTGTAATACCTAACTACTCTTAGTAACCCATTATACGAGTATATCAACTTCTATCAACAAAATTACCATATTGTAATACCTAAATAAAGATACATTTCAACATGGGTTATTTATACTGGTTCAGGAAGCTTGCGTGTTTTGTCTTAGGCGTTTTTCAGCCAATCTTCATCCGAGGATAAATATCCACAACGCTCCGATTTGTATGAATTGACAGTCATACCTACCTTAGATTTACTGTCGGATGAAGATTGGTCGAACCGCACCTTATTGTTAATTCGACTCGATTCGATTTTTCCTCTCATTAAAAAAAAGAATATCTTAACATTTAAATTTTTTATGCTTAATATTTAGTCCATTTCCTTACAGAGAATTTATGAAGTAAAGCCTAAGTCACTTATTTTCTCTAATTTGGAATATAGAAAAAAGACTAACAAAAAGCTAGGATCAACAATAAGAAAGGTTAACCACCGATACAGGAATATTCCAGTAAATAAACCAGCTAGATTTATAATTAGCAAAGGTTAGTAGCAAACTAATGAGGTGAGTTCAAGCAACAAACCGTTTGTTACTATTAAGGCAACAGCCAATGACAACCGAGAGCAAAGCATTACCTTCGCGAGAGCCTGTAAACCGCAGTGCCCAACGCTATTTAAAGTAAAAATAATTAGAAGACCACTAGGCCCACTTGCATAGAATTCACCACAAATGGCACCACTTGTAATTTGAATCGAATGGCTCATTGTTCCTTTCCTAAACCACTGATAAAGGTATAAAGGAAATCTCGTTCCAGAAACGGTGGCTACGTTTAGTGTTGCCAGTAACAAATTTTCAATTACCATGTTTGGGACGCAAAATTGACGTGTAAAAGCTAAAGACCACGCAGCTCGTAGCTATAAAAATAAATAAATGTAGTATAATGTTATTTTGCTCGTAGCTAAAAACAGCTAGAAAAGGACCTAGATAGAAGACTTGATGGGTTGAGGCCTAATATCATCGGTGAGACTAAAGCGCATCGACTTCGCTGGTTCGGCCACCTCGAGAGAATGAGAGAAGATCGTGTGGCTAAAGAGCATATGGGTGTGGAAGGTACCGCTAGAAGGATGAAGTTGATAAAGAGTTGCGTGGACTCCAGACTGATGACTGGCTGGAAGTGGCAGGACCGTTCTAGATGGAGGCTCTTAATAACGGAGGCCAAAGCTCACTTTGGGTCGCTGCGCCAGCCTAGTTTGTTAACAATTTTTTATACATTTACTAGTCAATGAATTGAGAAGTCGACATACTTCTATACTCGCAATAGGAGATTTTATACTTACGAATAGAAAAGCCTTCACATGCAAAATATATAAATCATTTTGGCTGAGCATATATTATTGTAACTGAAAATAGCCGTGTTGTAGAAAAATAATTAAATTGTTTTCTTTTTATTGATACCTACACTTGTGGCCCGCCCTTACTTCAGGACAGTAGTTCCACTGTCTACTAATAGATGGTGTCGATTGCATCGCGCTAGAGTTTCATCTTTTCGGTTTGTATATGTGTATCGACGTTATCTTTCTCTAAATAGTACCTTAGATTTAGCTGCAAGCCGGATTTGATAGGAAACTTAGATTAAGGACATATTGACTTCGTCCAATCTCCGTAAAACTGTGAAATGTCGTAACAATGGCAACACTGGCTACACTCGTAAATGTGACCGACACGTAAGCAAGACAGGAATAAATTGGGCCCTACGATTTATGGCCAAATGCTCTTAACCCGTAGTCTGCCGTTCCAAGATTTTTCATTTTGTAACAAACCCGAAACCCGGTAATAGATTAAATTGATTAATGCAGCAATTTGTTTGCGTTGTAAAAAAATACGGAGTTTCAGTATTATTTAGAAGGTATTTGATAGCGATATATAATTTTCTGGTAGTGCCGTAGTAAATGATAAACGGACCGACTATCAATCTATTACTAATATCGGCGACAACAAGTTATTATTTACCAAACAATATTGTTTTTTTTTCTTTTCTCCAGTAGACGAGCATTTATAAAAGCCACGTAAAAATAATAATTGAAACAAAAAACAATATGTAGGTATGTTACGTAAAAAAATATTGCAATTAAAATGTTTTATTTTTAATACGCGAAGCCGTGATATGAGCACGTTATGAAAACTATTAAGATTCAAGTGCTACTTTTGCACTGCGGTAAGTAAGTCGACCTGGCGCCGAGAGTAGTATAAAATAGTCCTTATGTCTGCGATTCAAGTGCTACTGTTGCACTGCTATGAGGTAAGTCGACCTGACGCGCCGTGACACTGTCCTAGGTGCGCTAGATCATTTTTCCAGAGTCACAACTAAAAAACGGGTGGCACCCTTTCAAACATACCTGACCGTAACTCTTGAGAGTGTAAAAGATAAATTACTCTACTAAAAAACTATTCAGCTCAAATCTGACTGATATGCATGTGTACGATAAGTTTATAATCAGACATTGATTCATGTTTGGTCAGTTGGTTGCGTAACCTAGTTTTTTAAAACCCGATGAGTTCTTCAAATTTATTGCTGCTGATAAACTTACTCGAACATCAAAGAGTTCTGGGTTTTGTAGTAGGTAAATATATTTCAGCCTATAAATAAATATCTATTAAAAGGTTTAATATACTATGTATAATGTGACCACTTATACTATATTATATGAGTACAACTTTCATTGGAAGACTATTTAAGAAATAAGGCTGGACACAAGTTCGTAGCAGATTGCTGAGGTGCCTTGTAATAACTAGCATTTCCGTAACGAATGAGAATATATCTGTCGCATCCAAATAAAGGTGAAGCAGAGGGCTTATGAAAGGGAGAGACACCGATTAGGTCGTAACGTCTAGTTCGTTTTTGGCTCCTTGTGTAAGGTGGCAGACGAGCAGACGGATCACCTGATGGTAAGCAATTGCTGCCGCTTATAGACACTTGCAATGACAGTAGAGTTACAAGTACTCTGTCATCCCCATTCCCCCGGTAGGTACGAGTACCTTCACTCAACAAAATTCAGCGCAGATTCGGACAGGGCCAATTTAGTTGGAGGCTTTTTTGTAGGCTTACTTTGAACCGATACGCTATCCTAGTCAGTTTATATGCTATTAAAACTTATTCACTGTTCTGTGTTGATGCATTTGAGAAAAATTATATATTATTCGTCGTAGTTAGGTTCTCGTAGTAACATAAATAAATAAAATTTGAGTACTCTAATAGGTACATATTACTAATAACCTTAATAATTATAGCACTGAATTAAGAAATCGTAAAATATATATCCATGCCTACAATATTTTAATAGCTTTAAAATGTTTGATCAATGTCTCAAATTTATGCACCAACATAAAATCCTTTATAGTTGCTTAATAGGCTGTTACCTGCTCATTGCTGGGACAAGTTAAGTAGTAAACTAGAACAAGTTGCTCCTTAACCCAAGGTAGAACATTATCAAAGCTGTATTATTGCAATAAAGCCTTTGTAGGTGAGCTGTATTGGCTAACAAGAGCTCATTGGGTTAACGACAGCACAAAAGGGCTGTAAGCTTGGTAACGACGTGCTTCGCTACATAGTCGACTGTTATTTATAATCAGCTTTTATTATTTTAATGCTACCATAAAGTTTGTGCGACACGTTAATAATAAAACTAGAAAAGTTATTGCTGAACACGCCTTAAAAATTTTAGTATGGCAGAATCGAAAAACTTTCAAACTAACTGAGCGGTCAAACCTATTTACCAAACATATATGTGCATTTGACAAAAATAGGATATGCCTAAGTGCATTCTCATTTGTCATTTGAGAACAAATGATAATTACTAATGAAATTACACTTTAAAATGAATTGATTTTTGCCAAATGATCAAATATTTTGGTACGTTTGAACGCAAAAATTACTTTGATCTCCATTTTTTATATTTGTCATTGAAAATTACTTACCAAATGAATGTTCTTGGAGTTTGAAGATTGTCGTGCTTCTTCTAATCGAGAAGACCTGCTCGAAAGTGGATTTTTAATACCTGAGCTCTGAGTCAAAAAAAATGTAAGGAAACCTTAACGTGAGTGCGAATGTTTCTCGAAACTCTAAATAAATTCCCACCATTCTTGAGATAAAGATGGCAATTAGGTGTATTCACTGTAGTTATTACCAGACTTTTTATGTGTTAAGTGGCAGACAAGCACATGATGGCAAGTGATTGCCGATATCCCTGGACACCCGCAACACAAGTGGAGTGAAAAGTACGCTGCCAATCTTTTTCCGTCCTCCGGCTTGGCTTCTCAATTATTGGTGGAACAAACTTAGCCTGTATAGAAACGATATAATTCCAGAAAGGATAAAGGCGTGATCACAAAAGTAGGTATATGTTTGGTTTGGTATTTGATATCTACAAATGCGCGTAAGGAACTGAATGCTACAAGAAGAATGTAGAGCAAATTGACTTTCGGAAGACGAAAAGAAAGAGGTTATAAATGAAAAAAAAAACGGATTTATAATAAATTTGCTATATTCGGAGATTTAATAGATTACAACACTGTTCGTTCTGAAAATATTGTTAAATGTTTGTTACAAATGCATCGCGGATAACCGATGGTTTTCGGGTTAAAATATTGCAGGTCCTTACATTCTAAATTGATTTTTTCATCAACTTAAAGAAAGCTTCTTATAAGAATACTTATTTTACAAAAAAGTATCTAAACCGCCTTTTAAAATAATTTATATTATAAGTAAGTAAGTAGGTATGTTAACAAAATTTACTTGAGAAGTACCCATGGAAAGAGATAAGGAGGATGTTTTCCTAAAATTAAATTCGTTGAAGAAACTTTCTTTGTGCTAATGATATTTAAAACTAGGATTACATTTATTTCTAATACACAAATTTAATATAAGTATCACAGTCAAAGATTATACAACTAATGAAGTAACTCTAAAACATTAATATGGCAGTGAAATGCAGGGCTGTGAATAACCTATGCTTGCAGTCAAGTAGACAACCTTGAATTCTTGAGTGGTATACAAATATAAATACGGGGAATCTCTCAATAATGCGTTTTATCAAATTGTAAAACTAGTCCTATATAGTGTGACTAGAATATTAATAGGAATAAGTTACAAGTATCAAAAGTTCAGTACCTACGTTTTACAAGTACAAGCACTACTGCAATCTATGATGATTATCTGAAGTTCACATTAATCTACATTTACGATTCGACATTTGAACTATCTTGAACATAAATTGTAAATAACAAAAAGATCTAACTTACAATAGAAGTCAAACTATTAATTGATTATTGCTTTGCGAAGTTTTGATATTAGACTCTAAAACATTCATACGATACATTCACTTGCTCCTAATTGTTCTTGTTCTCTGGACTCTGTAAAAGAGAATGTCAGATTACCATCAAAAGCTCAGCCAATTTCGATATTTATTGTGATTTCAAAAATCCACTTCAATTTACCTCATACGGGGGCGGCGGCAGTATATCACATAGATTTATTTGACAGCCCTGCTCGGACCTGGCTACGTTCGAATGTCTGCCCGTTTGTATGGGAATTTTGAAACTGTTCTCCCTACCGAGCCAGTGCCACTGCGGATAGTCGTACTCTAAATCATTCGTCGGACATACTTTGCTTTTGTCCTGTCTGCTTCTGGAGCCAGATCTATTCGTGTGGCAGGACCCGCAGTCATCATCCATGACATTTATTTCGTTATGCACAACCTCGTGTCTTGGCTCTCTGTAATCTTTAGTCGATCGACTCGAAGTGCTATGGCAACACGTCGAACATTCCCCGTTCGAGTACTGAATGCTTCCGTTACACGATCTAACAATGCTATTGTTGTGTGATCGTCTTTCTGGACAATTCCTCATGTCACCCATATCGTTGTCCTGGGAAGTGAAAGGCATTGTTAGAGCCATTGAAGTTTATAACTTGTTTGATTTACCAACGATGATGTTGGGTTACGCAAATCAAACATGTGAATAGGTAATCTAATCTAATGTCAACAATAAAGTTCTCATAACGCTTATCGGGACATACCTTGAAATTGAGTTCGGTGTAAATAGCGCTGGACGCGTACGGTTCCGGTGGGCCTCGTCTCATCCTGTCGACGCTTGACGCGTCTAATCCCTGGATAGAATTCTGTGGGAGACTGTATTCCGGTTCCACACTTAGAATGCTAGTCGACTGTCCACCTACGGAATGCAAACTGTCTTAAACACAAGAAAATGCAACGCTAACAATGTTCAAATGCTACATTATTTGCAGAATAAACATGTTGTAAATTTCGAGAGATAACCCTAAGAGCATACGATTTCCTTATGTGTACAGATGTTTGTAATATTGTAAGTAGCATATTTACCGTGTAAGAGGCTCTGATGGCAGCTGCTAACGTCGAGACTGGGGTTGTTAGGCGCAGCGAATACGGGCCGATCTCGTAACCATATCGTATCCTTATTCAATAAACATTGCTGTGCTGTCACAATCGACTGACCTAAAATTGAGATCAATGTTTCAATTACTCTAATTTGAGATGGGCATAAATATTAAAGTAATGGATGTGACAGGCACGAACCAGTTGACTTCTTCCTCTGGGTGCCGTTGCGTCGTCTGATGTAATATATGCTGAAAGCTCCGATAGCAATTACGGAGAATAATGTAAGGCCGAGTGCGACTAGCCAAGTCTCTTGAAAAATGTGTGAGATGTTCGAATCGTTGGGAGGCTCAGTTCTAAAAAATAAAAATATTTTAGAATCCAATCAATAGTTCTTTACTAGATAATTCTTTTAGATAATAATAAACATAAAAATAAAATAAGTGTTAAAGAACTAAACTCGTTCCAGCCCCTTTTAGGTAACATTGCGTATCAGAACGGGATAGCTTCAATACAATATAAACTTAAGATCACCTTTTGTAATACGGTGGCTTGTAACACGAAATGTTCAATATAATGTTTTAAAACACTTAAGATGGCGATTCGTGTCGCGACAAAGACCAAAGACCGGCATCGTCACTTGACTGCATTTAGTTAGGTAATTGTTTTTGACTCCAGTCTTTATCGTGACGAGAACTACCACCTTTATTTTTATACTCTTATAAACCTTTATTTTTCTAAACTCACTGGACATAATGTCGTTGGGACTGCGTCGGCGACATGTGTATCTGCACAGGGGCACTGAACGGCCCATTCCCCCGCTTAGTAACAGCGGCGGCGCGCGCGCTGTACCGGCCTCCAGCGCGGAGGGAGCTCGCCGCAGCAGCCCTGGTTCGGGGGCCCAAGGACATCTGACCGACTACACGGCCACCGTTGCTGCCGCTTACGCGGATTTCGATCTAGAGACAGTAGTAATTAGGATCAATGCCATTAAGAAAACGAACGCAAAATTTAGTCATGACACGTGTTCGCCGTAAAAATGAGACAGCATCACATGCATTGTCCTGGACCCAAACTAAGGTTTTATCTTGTGGTATGGAAACCAGAAACAAAGAAGAGATTACAGATACCCAACACAAATATATTATCCATTGTGTCAACAAACATTAATTGTTTTGGTGCGAAAATCCAATCCATAAGCACAAAATAATGCCATAAGTATGCCGTTTTACCTTCGCTTTCCCTATAGTTATAAGATTACAGAGCATGGGCTTTTTATCAATAAATTTCCAAAATTCATAAGTTTACCTACAAGTAGGTATTTAGCCAGTTAAGTACATTAATTTACCTACGAATAGTAAATTTTACACTCATCTCGAAGTAAATTTTCAGATCAAAACCAGTAAGACCTATAAATTACCTATGTCTTCTAATAACTGTAAGCTAGCCGGAAGAACCTAGTTTATAGCAGTTGGCTGATTGCCATCTCTCCACCTAACTGTGTGGCATATGACAACACTTTGACATTTGATCTATTTCGAGCAAATAGCTTGTAGATGACATCCTTACTTACCGTTTCCTTTTATCTTAGAATTAATTAGTTTTTAAATGAGTCTATTCTCAACCATACCTTTAACGCCATTCATACACAACCCTTTCATTACAATGACAGCTAAATTACACAAACTAAATTTCATAGTGTTAAAACCGGCACTTAAGTTTGAAACAAACAGAATAACATAATTATCAGTATGGAAATACTTACCAAATACCCCGTGATTTCCCCGTTCCAAGTATTGACAGGTGGCGGTTCCCACCGGATCCAGGCTGATGTTGCGTTAATTACACCCGCTGTCACACTCTGGGGCGGCGCCGATGGTACTAAAATAATCATCAACGGTAAACGCTTTGTCATTTTAAAACTTAATACCAACTTTACAAAAGAACGCATCAATTACTCTTCTGATCTCGCAAATGTTTGTGGACAGCGGTGACCACTTACAGTTCACTCCAAAAAAATATGAATTTAGTATCATACCAATAGAGAGACAATTTACTGTCTGACGTCATACTATTTTACTTTTAAGGATCTAAAAAGTACATCTTTTTGAAATCGACTGTTCACATATTCAGCTTGCTCATTTGTCACTTACCTACTTAAGCACTTATAAAATATCTTACCATCTCCTTCAGTGTATCCCGTCATCAAATTAGAAGGCTTCCCAAGCAACATTTTATAAAACGGCATCAGAAATATATCGTACTGAGTATAAGCCATCAAACCCGATAAAATATAACTTGACGATCCACTATTATCCACGTTTGTTAGAGAACCGTTCGAACATAAAGTTGCACCTGGGTGAGATGCATTTAAAATAGCAAATTCCTCATTTATTGCATTTTGCCAGTTTAATGTTGTTCCATTATACCATATTTTCACACCTTCCAAGTATTCATTATAGTCCGTCAACACCTAAAATGCAATGTTTATTAGTAACACAAATACGAGAGCAATAAAATGGAATAAACAGGACAAATACGCACATCCCAAACAACTTTCAGCGAGGTGGATGACAATGCTTCGACCCTTCGCATAACTAAAACATTCTGCTGCAGATATTTCCTCGCTTGAACAAGTTCGTATTGTGTCATGTGCGCTTCTCGCTCGTATAAGATCGTTAAGTCCTGGTCCAAGGAGGGTTCCTTTAATTCATTATTCCCTTTCTTGAGTAACAGTGAGATACGCCTCTTGCATAATACTGCCAGCCGCGTTGACCGCTGTACAAATTACTCTCCCGCTGTGTTCCGTCTTTGCCCCATCCAAATACAACAAACTCGAATTGCTTTTCATGCACTCGGGGAAAAGCAACGAATCCTGATTCCCTTCCAATATCCAGAATGTTGTGGGCGTCGGCAAACCTTTAGCTTCACAGGGTATCGATACCACATCGCCCTCCCATGCGGTCAAATTCGACGGTATCTGCGTGAAGTGCGGTAAAGCTGAAACAGATGGCCGTATTAAAATAGACCCGGACATTATGAATGTAATAAAATCAGTCGAAACAGAGGCGGACTTACAGTAAACGGTGAGAGTTGCGCTTGTAATGCTTGAACCAGTTTGGCTATCAGCTCGACAAGAATAGATTCCGGCGTCGGCCGCCGATACATGTTCCAATCGTAGCAGTCCTCGAATTATTGTGGCATGAGACGGCAAGGTACCATCCTCTTTGACCCAAGTTATTTTTACATTCGTATCGTAGCTCTAAAATAAAAGCAATCCAGATAAGAATACGGACAACGCCCTTTCGTGTTCATAGTGAAAGGGCATGCGATAAATTTACCTGGCAATTAAATTCGACAGTCTGTCCAACTAGCGCGGTGATGTTGCTGGGCTTGACGACAAAATGTGGCCGTCGTAAAACAATAAGTCCTGCGGCTCTGGATTGCCTTTCGCCGGCTATGTTGGAAGCGACACACCTGAATAGGCCACTGTCGGTGGGCAACGTTTCCAAAATTTTTAGGTTTCCTGAGTCTGTTACCGTCACCCTAAAAATAACGTGAGAATATTATGTAGCTGAGATTTTAGTAGGTACTCTTGACCGAACTTTGTCAAAAATTCGTTTCGTATAACATTAATAAAATAATTCAAAATTACAAATTAAATTTGTAATTTTTAATTTACCACTGTGCCCAAAACCTTAATGAAATTGACAATGTAAAAAGAAATTAACGCAGCAAAGAGGTACTTGGCGTAAAATAAAATGCAAAACAGTAACTTGTACACATCGAGTGCGTGTTTACCTGCCGTTAACCTCTACATCATAAGGTTGCCCGTCCTTCAGCCAGTGGACTGACGGCTCGGGAACTCCGCGTGGGGGTGAACATTCCAACATGGCAGGCTCCCCTGCCGCCACGACAACGTCCGTGGGTTCTGCCCTGAAGTCATCGCGAAGCACTAAAAAGCGTATATAAAGCATAAACTTTTTTGTATGATGGAAACCTTTTAATCACCTAATGAAAAAGATCTTTCTTTATTTTCTTAGTCCAAAATTAAATTGATGATACATGTGGTGATATTTTCCATTGGCAGTTGATTATAGGTATGTAGTGACATACACAAATTCTGTCTTCTTAAGTTTTGATCGTCGAACTTCTTCAAACTGCTTTCAAAATGGTTTTTAATTGAAAAGATACATCACTACACACTACTAACAGCTACCTTCTGATTTCCTTCTGAATATTTAGTTTACTGATGACTTAGCATAGGTAGTCTATTAGATCATAATTTTTAATAACATTGTAGTAAGATGTACTAGTTAATAAGATGGATATTAGTATGTGGAAAAGTTTGTCAAAATGTAGTTCAAAACAATTCCGTCTTTGTAAACCTTTTTCATCAATCATTCAACACGTGTCCAATTCTTATAATGTATCTTGTTATTGTGCAAGATATTGATCGATGTAAACTTAATAGTAACTTAGTACCTATGTAATTATAAAACCTAGTAGTTGGCAGTGCTTAGTTAAATACCTAATTAATGTTATGTTAACTTTTTTAAGTGATAGTAAATAGAAAAGAATATCTGAAAGTTTTTACTATACTCACTAGCAACATTCAGAGATGCATTATGGCTGACTGCTTCTCCAGCCAGGTTCCTCGCTACACACCAGTAGACGCCTTCATCGCTTTCTTTTTTGCCCCGATTGACCCTATGAGAAGGAATGCAATATTTTAGATCCTGTAGAACGTATTCTTTTTTAAAATTTTGAATAGGTGCATATTAAAAACGCCTTTAGGTTAATAACTACGAAAAGTGGTAACGAGGGCTAAAGCTATTATACAAATAAGTCTTATGAATTTATTTCGCGTATCAACTGGAACTATCTGTATATTATTTAATACCAATTGCATACATTTGTGATATTTGCGTGTTTTACCAGAATTCGTTTTCGTTGTCAAGTCCTATCTGGCACTCACTTCTCCTTATGGAGAAAAAATCTGTTGTTACTAAGTATATAATATATTAATGATTCCCATTAATAAATGAATAGATACAACATCATATATTTACTTATCCTTTTTCCAAACTAATGTTGTTCCTTATGCTATGGAAACCAGAAACATCTGTTTCTTTGTCAACAAACATTTGTGTTGGTGCAGGAATCGAACCCGCGACCCTTGTGTCTCAAAATGGGTCGTCAATCATTTAATGAGTAATAATCTATCTCAAATGTAATGTAAGTCCTATTACATCCCATATAAATGTTCACTTAAATGAAACAATCGTACCTATTATAATATTTTATGAATTAATCAAACACATGTTTGTCCTGTGAGCGTATATGTATGGATAAACAAGCTCAGTAAACTGTTCTTGTTTACACATTTTCCGCATATCAAATGAGTTATCAAATGGGTTGCGAGCTCACAATAATTTACGAGCTACGTACTCATGAGAAGCTCTGAACCGTGACATTGTCGGCAAACTACAAAGGATCAGCGATATAAGTAGGTAAATATCCGGACAGGTAAAGTGAAAATAATGAAAAATGTACTTAAGAATGTATGAGATTTTAAGGTATAGTTGGTATTACTATATTACAAACTACAAGCATAAAATTTAACCACTATCTGTAACATTGTATCATCCATCAAACACAATAATATAGTAGTGTAGTATAGCAGCCGTAGAAAGTATATTAAATAATATCCTCCTACCGATATTTTCAGTTAGTGATGATCACCACTTGTCATTAGGCAATGGTGATAGCGTGGTGATTAAGCCTAATGTCATCAGTGTAGCGATGACTTGATTTCTATCATGGAACTCTTTGCCTTGCTATGGGATAGTATATATACATTTATGTTTACTTTACCGATATTTTGATTGTGGCGGATTGTGTGTAATTTCAGCAATGAGCCCAGAACGCAGGGATATAATTATATGCAGAAACTTACCCGCAGACACAAATTAAGAGTTATTTTTATCTTTGATAATGAAATGATATATCATCATTCACTTCACACAATAAATCAACACGCATCTTTTTCCTTTTCATTCCTATTTTCATCACACTATCTTCACCATTCATCATTCATGCTCATAATTAACGACATTTGTTTCTTATATTAATGATCCCTACCTTAGAAATAACAAGCCGTCTTCGAGTAGAACTCGATGGCCATCCTCAGCTGGAGGCAATATGGCTCCATCCTTGAACCACTGGACCAGTGGCTTGGGCCGGCCTTCGACCACGCATCTTAGAGTTGCCGGCTCGCTTCTCCCAGACACCGTATTGGAGGGGTGTTCTTTAATGCGTGGTGCACGATTTTGAGCTGAAACAAAAGATATTAGGGTTATTGTTTACGTTAATAGACAGAGTATTTTTGTACTAGAAACTTTGACTGACGCCAAAATTGTTTACCGAGAGCTTAGCGCACTGAATTTGTCAAGAATATATCCGGTTTAGTAGCTAACAATATAAACCATTGGCATTACTGGTGCGCCTTGTCCTTCACCTTTTATACTGAATCGAATAGTTATGTACCTAATGTTTTGCAGAAAATAGCTTTTGGTGACTTTTAGTGACGCTCTCTCACATCTTAACTACCTTTAAATGGCCCATTCTAAAAAAATATATTAATTGACTGACTTCACATGTAACTGGATCTAAAAATTAATATTTGAATCGAAAAAGTCTCTTAAAGATGTTCATAGCCACTGGCTCCAAATGAATTGTGTTAAGGCAAACCAGAGAGACTCTAAAAAGTGAATTTAGACCGGATTTGGTTGCTTCTAATAAGCGACTGTTCAAACACGAGAGCCCTTACCTGAGGTAGGGTAAGGGCTAATTCAAACGTCCTTTTTTGGAAATCTAGTTTACATGCACCGTAAGAAGTAGGTGATGCCGTTGTCAGTAAAATATCTACGGGTAACACAAAACGCATTTCGTTATGTTTATTTATGTTTCCCACGAATCGGTTTTACCCTAGAAATGTCAGAAATGTCTAGCATACAATATATCATGCATGGCTGTTATTGCGTTAATGTTATTGAAACTAGTCCATTTTCACCTGTCATGTTACGATGTTCATTTTGAAATACTTTGTTTAGCGATCACTAATTCTTTACGCTTGTTACAGTTCAGGTGAAAATAGTAAGAATAGTAATGTATTGTATGTATTGTAGGAGACATTTGAGTAACGTGTTACTTTAAAAACAATTATACAATGTGTCCGGTGACCAGTGTCCGACTCGTGAAGACAGGTCAATAATAATACATTTTATCGGCAAAATCACAGTAAAAAAATACTCTTGTTAAAAAATGGCGGTCATTTAAATGTTTGTTGCATACTGAGCTCATGTGGAATTGTTTATCACAATAGGTGGGATTTAGGTAGAATTACTGTACTTTCATCGAAATGTTAATATCAATAATGGTAAAATGTTAACTTTCCCGGGGTTTTGTCGTAGACATCACAAAAACGGCTTACTAACTAAACTAATCTTATTTCATTGTGAAGTTTCATAGCTTATCAGCTATGAAGCTCAATATGAAGCGCAAAGCTAGGTTATAAGACTTGGACAACATACATTATTTATTTTGAAAAAAAGCTTTTAGTGTCAAAGATCTTTAGTTATCTCTAGGGACTAGAGAATAAGTAATAGGTTTGGTAATATAATTATAATAAAGTTTTATTTATTCTTTACCTCAATTTATTGTGTCGAACAAAATAAAAATAAGTCTGATGATAGAAATATTGTATTTTAAATTTTGTTTCAAACACATTGCGTACCTATTGTGAACTGCATAATATAGTTAGTAATCGAGTAAGTAAAATATGAATAACGAATAATTTAAAATAACTCCAATAAAATTTACGTCTTGAATTTTCTAAGAATCTTTAACTATCAACAATATTGTGTCTTCGTTCTCAGTAGGTATGCATTTCACTTCCTCTACGCTTATTCTATTAAAGTTATTACCTGACGCCTACACCAAAGATTAAACAAGGCGCATTTAATAAAGTCTTTGAAGAATCGAATGAGAAATCTATGCATCTCGATGCATTTGTTCCGCTGCGCTGAGATCGAAGTCCAGATAAAACGACACGCGGGGTATTGTAATAATTCCCATTTATTAGGGTCCCGTGATGACGATTTTAAAGCCACGTTTAGTTTCAGAAACATGACCTTTTGTAAAAAGTTGGCCAAAGATTACTTTGGCCAACTTATTACAAATTCAGATCTTGAGTTATTACTGTGTGCTATCCCATTCCAAACCGCAATGTGAAAAAGGGCTGGTACGAGATTTATTTCTGTAACTTTTCTTAGATAGTGTTTTGTAATATGGGGAAGGAGGTTTGGAATTTAGATTGAACTTATTATTTACTTGCTTGAGAAATATGAATTTGTAGTTTGCATACATTAAGTTATTTAAACTAAAATCATGATTATAACCTATTGTTTCTTTCTCAAATAGAAAAATTATTCCGAAAAGTATTGTTTAGAAAATAGTTTCTCTGTTTTAGGTTTCAAATATTATAAAATAAATTGATTTATTCTTCGAGTCCCTATTTCTTTAGTTGGTTACAGCAAGATTTTTGTAGAAATTTCAGAATTTCATCTTCTGCAATATTATTGATCATGTTCCAACTGCATAACAGTTTAACACCCGATACAAGCCGGCACTATCATCACTTCACTAGCCGTTATCTTTGCTTCACGAATGAAAATTATCATAGTAATGGAATCCTGAGACTCATCGACACACAAAAACCGTGGGAGTGAAATATGTGGTGCCGATATCTTGGAAGTCGATAAACTGTAGAATCTATATGACATTTCATATTTCCTATGCAGATCTGTAAGCTTAGCACTTTTCACAGAAATCGTAGCGTATGCGTATCGTTAACAATCTGTATGAAAATTGAAGAACTCCCCATATTACGATATCTGCGTACGCACAAGACTAAAATAAGGTGGACCGACGATCTGGTGAAGGTCGCGGGAGTCCCTTGGATGCGGGTGGCACAGGACCAATATGTGTGGAGAACTTTGGGGGAGGCATATGTCCAGCAGTGGACGTCTATTGGCTGAAATGATAATGATGAGGACTAAAATTGACCGCACAAAAGTCAGAGGCATAGTATCGCAACGTAAGCACCCGTCTACAGATTATTCAACTATTAAATACATTTTTGAAGGAAAAAGTACAAACCGATACGTCATCGAAGGCGCTTCGTGCTGAATACTAGCGGGTATGATACGTTAACGTTACACATTCTTTAAACGTTCACGCTAGGTCTACTGATGGTAAGCCACAAGTTGCAAAAGCTGCGATTAATTAAAAGGACGATGATTTATAAATGTGAAAATAGATGATAAGTTCGTGGTTGAACGTGGAAATAACTTATTTACCTACGTGTGTTTGCAAATTCATAATGAACCTGCTACGCTACACCCGAGAACATTTTCAGACATACCTACATGCAACATATTTTAGGGATTCAATATTTATTTATTAAATCCGTGTATGTAGATGCAGATTCGGTATATCAATGACGGGTGTCTGTAGACTTTTATTCGGGTGTTAGATACCTTGTGATAATTACAATTAATCTGTAATTTCAAATAGGTAATGCAATGTAAAGAAGGATACGACGAGATGTCGGGGCTCCCCCAGTCTTAGACAGAAGATATGACGACGAACCTGAGTTCCATTGAGTGCAAGAAAATAAAGTTAGTTTACACTTGCGTAATGTAGCCTCACTCCTTATATAAAAGTATGTACCTCTACCTACATTATTATATTCTAGGTATCATGATATCTTTGATCATGATGTGACATTATCTAAGCCTCTACGGAGAGAAATAAGTACCCGCACGAGTAAATGTTAGCCATCATCTAAGAATGTTTTAAATGCATTCTGTTCAGTGCGTGCGCCTTGCATAATAATTGAGACATTCATATTGATCCACTTCAGATGCATGGCCTAATTCTTTCAAACGTCGGCGTGACCGGCTGCAGCTGGCTCTTATGTAGATTAGTATTCTGTTGGATTCTGTGGCCTTACCATGAGTTTGAAATACTATCCTCGCTATCCAAAACTATTGCTCTGCCTCTTTCAAATGCATCACAATGAAAGAGACAAAGCGATAGTTTTCGATAGCGAGGATAGTATTTCAAACTCATGGTAAGGCTACTGTAGACTTGGTAGACTCGAACCGTAACGTCGCGTCGGTTAATGAACATGGGTTTTAAATAAGTACATAGTTACTTAATGGGTTTTTGACCAGCAAAGACATGAGACCATTCCTTAGAGCAAGTGAAGGAAAGATGCTTATTTGTGCGTTAAGATGTCGTAAAGTGATATTAACATAAGAATTATAGGATTGTATGCACTTACTCCATCTTTAACACAATGAGTAATATTTTTTTATGTGATACTAGTGGCCCGCCCTCACTTCGCTTCGGGACCGGAATTCCGAAATGAACCAATAGATGGCGCTGTGTACAATTACATCGCGCAAGCGTTTCGTGTTTTCGGTTTACCTATAAGCCTTGTCGTTGTCTATTGAAGTTATCTCTTTATAAATAGTATAGATATAGCAGACGAGCAGACAGATTACCAGATGGCAACCGATTGTCATCGCCCAAAGACATCCGCAACACTCGTTGAGTCACAAGTGCCCTACCAACCTTTTACCCCCTTTCCCCCGATTGGACCTCCGGTACCCTCACGAACTCGACGAAACACAGCGCAGGCGCTGCTTCACGCCGGCCTTCTGTGAGGTCGTATCTTTCCGGTCGAGCCGGCCCTTTCATACCAAAGCGTGAATCTCCCACGATTAAAAGGTATGTAACGAGTGATTTTAATTAAGCATGGTCTTGCTTACTTTGAACTTTTTTAAGAAAGGTTTCGCCAGAATAAATGTTGGTCGATAAACCCAGATAAACCGCTAAACACCATCGTTTAAATACGTGTGGCCTATTAAATTGATCCAAATATAGAAAAGTCCAGGCAACTCAGTGACTGCCTATGTATGGAACAAGATGAAATAACAAAAAAGTTTATTGCGCACAGTGTGTGAAGTTTAAATCTTAGAACTAGCAAATATAGTGTTACGTTAACTTTAGTTACATTCTTAATTATTTTTTCCGTATCAAGTAGCAACAATTGTTCAAGCACTACTTTATCTAAAGTAAGTATCAGCCTATATACTGTCCCACTACAGGCAAAGGTCTCCATCATAGATATCAAGTCATCGCTACTATGATGGGATTAGGCTTAATCACCACTCTTGCCTAATGCGGATTGATGATCACAAACCCGACCTACTTATGCTCGACCCGGGAATTGAAACCGAGACCCCTAATTCATAACCGACCATAAAGTACTTCAACCACTAGACCAACGGAGCGTTCAGTAAAAAACTCATTAAACATTACCTTATAAACGAATACTTAGTAACTGAACCCTTAATTACGTATCATTAAGTTAACTTTCGACACTACGCAACTTTTTACTATAACAGAGAAAAACTTCCACTATATGATTACACTTTCTACATCATTAAATATTACAGAGCAATCGATTCTCTCGAAGGCAAATCGATTTGTTACACATTGCCCATCAAACATGTAACTTTGACCTAATATACTTAATTATCTTTACGTGACATGACACTAATATTTTATATATCTTTTAATATTCCATAGATACTGAACCTTGCCAACTCTATATGTAATCTCTCTGTATCTATAACAGCTTTTAAGGGTCCATGTTGGAACGCAGGGATAGACAGCGGGAAACTATTAAAAGGGTTCCGTAACGTAAATGCTGTTTGATATGTAAGTTAAAGCTAACTACGAGTATGTGCCTGGAAGGCTCACCTCGTTTGCAAATTATATATACGGGGCAAAGCCAAATACAATACCCAAACGTTAAACGCTAACCCAACAATATTGAGCAGGCAATTTCGGCTGTTCAAAATAAAAACCTAGTACCTAGGCTATCGAATGAAATCTAAAATGGCTGTTTTAATGGTCCAAGCCGTTGAGTTTATAGCTTAGCATGTTAAAAACCTAAAACTTCAGAAAAAAAATTAGTAACAAGTTTTTGACTGAAAAGTATTAAAACGGGAATTACGCAACGTTTATTTTTAGTCTGTACATTGTATTGTACCTACTTACTGCTTGATGTCTCGTCTACGTTGCAGCAGCCGCGGTCACAAGCGGACTTTATAGAACTATAACTTTATAATGCAACGCAAAAATCTAAAAAACTACTAGTTTTTGATTAAGAACAGCCCAACTACGGAACCCTACATTGGTCGTGGCCCGACACAAACTTGGCCGGTTTTATTTATTTCGTTCCCAAGCACGGTAGTTGTCCTTTATTAATACATGTCTCTGTCACTGATAGCCCTGTACAATGCGGCTATCTTGACATGTTTGTCTTTTTGTTATTATGCGTGGGCGCCTGAATAAATTGATTTTGTTCGCTTGATTTATACAAAAAAGTGCATTATTGCTGCTAACGGGAACTTTGTATGGCGCTTTATGGAGATGGTAAATGATTTACGTGAAACTAAGTGGCCAGCTTGTTTTGTGTGGAAACTTGAGTAAAACGATGGCTTTGATGGGTATCAGTAGATAAATGAATTGGAAACCATTTTATTTAAATAGGCTTTAACAAAGAATAGGTTATAATATACGAGAAAAATACAATGCGGATACAAGATAGTATTTTATTATTTTGTAGTTTATTTTCATTTCTGAAATATACGTATCAATTCGAAATAGTTTATTGGTATATCTGGGTTTTGACAATCCTAATACTTTCTTTTTTAACTATCTTCTTATTATTTATTTATTTTTGAAATGTAGGTACAAATAGTCACCTTTATTTTAGAAAGGTTTAGCTACATTTATTATTCTTAGAACAATAACTCTGTTTAGTACGTATTTTGGTATGTGTGTCTGTAATGGGTGTTTTGTATTCTATAACTGTAAGTACAGTTGGCAGTAAAAACTTAATTTACGATTGGAATAATAAACTGACATTACAGCTTCTCCATACAAAAGTACATTCACGCACAAAAGTGAGTAGCTGTTTCTAACCCAAATTTATTACAGCTTCTGTACTGCTGGCTATTAACTCCAATTAACCGACTTCGGAAAAAAGGCTTCATTGTTTCACCCAAATGTACGAAAGCACATTTGACATTTTTTTTTCTTCAGCTTACAAAGGGGTGAAAGGGGGTTAAAACGTCGTATGGAAAATTCGTCATTTTTAAAGCTAGAGCTTTGAAACTTGGTATTTGGGCTTTGCCTACAAATGTAATGAAAGTGAATTCGTTATTTTTTCTTCAACCTAAAAAGGGGGGAAAAGGGGGCTGAAACGAAGTATTGTCATTTTTTGAAGCTAGAATCTTGAAAATTGGTATTTGGGTTTTCCATACAAATTAAATGAAAGTAATTTCAGCATTTTTTTTTCTTCAGCTTACAAAGGGGTGAAAGGGGGTTAAAACGTCGTATGGAAAATTCGTCATTTTTAAAGCTAGACTCTTGAAAATTGGTATTTGGGTTTTCCATACAAATTAAATGAAAGTAATTTCAGCATTTTTTTTTCTTCAGCTTACAAAGGGGTGAAAGGGGGTTAAAACGTCGTATGGAAAATTCGTCATTTTTAAAGCTAGACTCTTGAAAATTGGTATTTGGGTTTTCCATACAAATTAAATGAAAGTAATTTCAGCATTTTTTTTTCTTCAGCTTACAAAGGGGTGAAAGGGGGTTAAAACGTCGTATGGAAAATTCGTCATTTTTAAAGCTAGACTCTTGAAAATTGGTATTTGGGTTTTCCATACAAATTAAATGAAAGTAATTTCAGCATTTTTTTTTCTTCAGCTTACAAAGGGGTGAAAGGGGGTTAAAACGTCGTATGGAAAATTCGTCATTTTTAAAGCTAGACTCTTGAAAATTGGTATTTGGGTTTTCCATACAAATTAAATGAAAGTAATTTCAGCATTTTTTTTTCTTCAGCTTACAAAGGGGTGAAAGGGGGTTAAAACGTCGTATGGAAAATTCGTCATTTTTAAAGCTAGACTCTTGAAAATTGGTATTTGGGTTTTCCATACAAATTAAATGAAAGTAATTTCAGCATTTTTTTTTCTTCAGCTTACAAAGGGGTGAAAGGGGGTTAAAACGTCGTATGGAAAATTCGTCATTTTTAAAGCTAGACTCTTGAAAATTGGTATTTGGGTTTTCCATACAAATTAAATGAAAGTAATTTCAGCATTTTTTTTTCTTCAGCTTACAAAGGGGTGAAAGGGGGTTAAAACGTCGTATGGAAAATTCGTCATTTTTAAAGCTAGACTCTTGAAAATTGGTATTTGGGTTTTCCATACAAATTAAATGAAAGTAATTTCAGCATTTTTTTTTCTTCAGCTTACAAAGGGGTGAAAGGGGGTTAAAACGTCGTATGGAAAATTCGTCATTTTTAAAGCTAGACTCTTGAAAATTGGTATTTGGGTTTTCCATACAAATTAAATGAAAGTAATTTCAGCATTTTTTTTTCTTCAGCTTACAAAGGGGTGAAAGGGGGTTAAAACGTCGTATGGAAAATTCGTCATTTTTAAAGCTAGACTCTTGAAAATTGGTATTTAGGCTTTGCATAGAATTTTATAAAAGTCCCCCCTTCCCCTTATAGGGGTGAACGGGGAAACTGATTACATTTGACAAAGTAAAGTTATAGAGTTTCCAACATTTTTTAAATCAAATCTTTTTGAGATTCCTTCATTAAGGTTTACGATCACCAAAATTATCAATCCTATAAGTATCAGTAAAATTTCTTTTTGCTAATTACTTTGATTGTTGTGAATTCTACTTCGTTCAAAAAATTAAAATACCGAAGCGAAGCGAGGGCGGGCCACTAGTAGTTTACTAAAGTGATTGCTTTATAGATCGCTTTTTGTTAACCAAACGTCTATCTATTAGTTTACATACAATTTATATACTTTTAGTATGTATAATCCACTATTTATGGCTTTTAACTTTTTAAATACCTATGAGATATTATTAATTTCCTAACGATAGACTACTCTTTTAGAACAGCATTGCAGGCTTATTTTAATTCTAATTTGTAAGTTTTCGTCGTAGATTTGTGGAAATGCATCTAGAAGGATCAGTTGAAACAAGTGACTACTGGTCGTCAGCTTATTCATAATAAGCAGACAACAGGCGCTGCCTATAATGGTGAGCAATCTGCCCGTTTCGTCTTTCGATCATTTACAAATCCCAGTTAAGTATAGCGTGCACGCGCTAAAAGTGTCGTTCATTCAAGTGTGTCATTTGCAAAAGAACGCTATTTGGCATTTTTAGAGTTTAAAACCAATTACTATAATAGACTAGACTCAAAAATAAAACTTTGTGACGGCATTATCAGAATTCAAAATATGTATAGCTGTAACTGCTTATGATAGCTGTTGGCATCACTTTTATAACGAACTTTAATCAGTTTGGAATTGTGCATCAAAAGACGTCACGTAATGTCATAAAAAAATATACTGAGACACTACGCTGAGATGATGGAATAAGTGAATAGGTATTAACAAAGCACATACTTTAAGCAAATAAACAAATGCAGTCACATACAATACCGGATAAAACAAAAACTAACACTAATATCTGCTTCACAATCGAATGAAAGAGTTGATCTAAAATAATAGTGGAATTAAAATAGGATCCTAGGCATCCCGAAATACCTACTAGAAATAAAAACTAATAATAATATTATGTAATGCAAATAGTAATTTTGCATGCTATCATAATGTAGCAAAGCATGTGCAAGCTTTGAATTATATTAAGATGTTAAGTATACCATGTTTAATGCAAATAGTTATAATTACCTATAACTGTTAAGGAGACAAAACTGAAAACATAACATTCAATATAGAGATACCATACAGATAAAATTATTTAACAGTAGGTAAAAAATAAATATTACTAGGTCTGTACATACTACTTTTCAATCGTTTGGTAATTAAAACCTTCTTCGTTAAGCGAGAAAGGATGGACCGATTTAATTTATGTTTCTAATGTTAAGATTGATGATCCTCACGTGAACATAGGTACTTAAGACCTCATCAAAATGAAAGTATTAATCTATAAACTATTAAAAATAACCTTCAAATGTACTGCCGGCAGTTATAGTGGAAGTTTCTGGATCATAAAATCAGAAACTAAAATTTTATTTTGATTTCAAACGCAAATATAGGTACTGGATCCGTTCTAAAAGTAAGTCATTAAATCTATTAAGTTATATTTATTTGGAAAATACCTAAGAGTTTTAAAAAAGCTAACGTAAAGTATTCTTATACCTACGACTTTACCATTACAAAATCGCATAGGAATGAAATAGCTCACAGAATTGTTTACGAGCATCAAGCATTTTGGATTTTAAAGACCAATAGACCAAAACTACTTACTGAATAAAATATTCCATGATATGGAAATACTAGACTACAAAATGTAACAACAAAATATACAGGCAACTTAATGATGATGAGCATACGAATATAATGATTGTAACATTTGACTTGGTTTTTAAGGTAAAGTGCAGAAAAATAAAATTTTGAATTCCAAAACATTACATTAAAAAATAAGTATTTACCATTTGTCCCATTCAGTCCTATAAGGAGAAGATGCACCAGCACCAAACACACGAATTGGCTCTTTCCATTGATGGTGTTATTACACTCATTAACACCAACATCCACCATGCTGCCACAGAATTGGACACAATTTTCACTGACCCGATAATTCACATGTTTACCACCAAATTGTTCACAAAACTGGCCTTTCGCTTGCAACGAAACGTCACTCACTGTCGAAAAGCATTTGTTTCTATTTGTCTATTTAAAAATCGAACGCCCCATTCGAAAATTTGGTAGCGCTGTCACTTATCAACACAGTTTTCGGCTTTACGAATAATTAATTAACTATTTTTATTTATTTTTCATTCACTTTTTAATCACTCACTGACATCATTTGTCTTGTAACTTTGTCATCTAGTCGTTTATTTTTTGTTATTTAACAATTACACAATTCTGTGTCCAAATCAAGCACAATCTTCAGTGTCGCAATCAACATGTCTATAAAATCACTGTTTCTCAATGAGTTGTCGTCATCTCATTCACTGATCGTCATTTGTCTCACCCACCCAGTCATTCGAAAATTCGAAGTTGGATCCGAAAAAGTTCGGTAAACAAACGCGGCATCTTTCGCGGCAAACGGAGCCCGCCGCGCGACCAACCGGCTCTATGTCCCACAGCGTACTATCGCTCCCTCCCTTGTCAAATGGGGGGATAGGCGCCTCGGTCTTCGAGTTGTAAACAGATGTACCAATTGTGAGATATGGAGTCGGTTTGTGAGAGCTTTTTTAACGCGCTGTTAATGACCTTATTAAATCATGTCGTATTTGTAGCGTCACATGGGGAGATATCGGCTCGGTGCGGATAACGCAAATGTGGCGTTTTGGGGTTATGAATACTGTACACGTAAGTACAGTGTAATATTTTTAGGATATTTATTAAATTGTTAATATGAAATGCGCACAATTTAAACCAAACCATGTAGTGATAATTAATAAATATGCTTAAAGATTTTTTTCAGTACATAAGTGAACTTTTATGTATGCCTCACATTAAAGCAATACTTAATTTTTTTGTATTTTTGAGTTAATAATAGCTGGGTTGCGTAAATTATTTACAGTTACAAAATACTTAGTTTACATTTACATCTCAAAAAACTTCCGTTTTAACGTATTTTTCGTCTTACATTCGATCTGATAGGTCCCCAGGCTTACACACCTTTATCAAAATCCTTTCCGCTCAAAAAAACTTTTGACAAAACGTAACACAAAACACCCGTAAGCACGTGAGCACCCAACTCCAATCAATAATAAGTTTTTGCCCAACCCCCTAAACTCAAAGGCGAGTAAAAAGGAAAGGAAACAAAATACGGCTTATTTCATTTGACGCATTTGTCGAGTTAGCGGCGCGCGCGCACCGGGCGGCCTCACAAAAGCGAGGATAAAAAACATGGGTATAATTTTGAGTCGGGGTGGTTGAGTTCCGTATAATGCTCTTTAAACATATTTATTAATTTAAGAATGCGTTTTTTATTATACTAGGTTTCGCGATGATTAATATTCTTTTGCTCGCGGTAGAGCTCGTGTTTTAAGGCTAAAGAAGGTGGATTTTGCATTTCTCACTCATTTAATACATCAGAACCAATCAAACATAAACAATACGCGAGTAAAGATTAATATAGGTATTATTATTTTCAATACAACATGTACGCATCTAGTCTAACCGTCTATCTGCTTACAAAGTTCACTTTTCACGTTCACGCTTTGTATTTTTTACTCGACCAATAAAATAGTTACCCAGAATGATATCTAGTATAAACACATTTTATTAATCCTAAAATGTTACAAATATATGAAATTACCAAAAATAATGAAAAATTGAAATGTTATTGGCATGTTCACTTTTTGTAATAGCGTCCTAAATGTCACTTAGTTCATTTAAAAAAAGACTCCATTTAATTATTTCAAAAAAATAACATATCGCCTTTCTATTCGTTTTCAAATTCAAAAACGGAACGCTAACGTTCTAATTTGAAACCGGTCGCCCCACCGCACGCGCTCCTGCGCATCCCTTCGCCCATTATTGCTCTGAGAGGTCGTTCACAGTTCGCACAATACCTCGCACACCGGCCCACTGGTACATAGGTCGATCCCCCTTTTTAAAGTAGAACGTTTGATGCTTTGAAGAGCTTTTAGAGTTTAGGAATACGAACGATGTAAAGCCATAGCAGAATATATTTTTAATTATTCGAGTGGAATTCATTGGTTTCGGGCTCGGCATCCTAGACTAAATTTTTTTTCTTAACAATATACTTAGATTCATCAAACATGCTTAATTTGCATGACGAAAGTGTGGCCAATACATCAAAACCCGCACACGTAATAATATTTGTAGCGATGTTCTATATTATTAAATAAATGATATTGTGTGATAATTTTATCGGCAAAAATTTTGATTTAATAATAATAACTTATCAACATAATTAGTAAGTATAATTTAGTTTGCAAAGATCCCAAACATTTAAGGTGGTATTTATGTAAACAAATATTAAATTAACTAAATTGCACCGTCAAGTAAATCCTCAAGATTTATATGTACTGCTAAATCTCATTGCCTAACTATCTCATTAAAACTTTAATTAACATAATCTACGTGCCATAAGTTTATTCTAATTCCCCTTAAATATTACATTAATTTAATTACCTTAGATTACACGAAACAGTGATAAGAGCATCCTTGTATATTAATTTGTGTATGAATTTTAATGTAACCCGACTGCTATCTAAATTAATCTGACTCTCGGAGTATACACAGGAATATTACGAAACAAACCGAAAATGTTTAGACAGAAATATAAAACGGAACACGGAATGGAACAAGTCTACAAAACGCGAGGAAATTATCAGCCCGTAGAATTTACATTTTGAAGGGAAATCGACCGACGCGGCGGAGATTAAAAGATAATTGCATCATATCGTATTAAATATTTAAAATAAAGACAGGCTAATGGAACTCCCATCTTAACGTTGTCTCTTTAATTAAAGGTATCTGGTAATTGTCGAACGGGTTTCGTCAGTGTACATTTCGCTGTATAGATACATAAAATGTACCTATACATTGATATGCAAATTGTTTGATTCGTCGCAGTCGATAAATTTGACGAAATTATCAGAAAGGAACGGATTTCGACATTGTTACATGTTAAATGGAACGTTAAGGTTCACTTTATTTTACGAGTATAATCTCGTTCGGTTTTGTATTTCGATCATACTACAACGTTGCGTGTTGAACTTGAATCGGCACTATTAAGTTTGTGTCCAGTTTGTAGTTAGGGCTGCTAAACCTCGTGGTTTACGATTTGCTGTAAATATTTTAGCGGTTGGCTTGAGAATCCAATATTTCTTAACAAACTTCATGCTATCACCTGTGTGAGCAACGTACTAGGTACGATTATCCGGACTACATTGGGGATCAAAGTTTTGACGATTCGAAAACTACAGTAGAATCTCTTCTAAAACGATTAATAATTTTCTCTTATAAGGCTAAGAACATTAAGGCGACGCTGTGTGTTAGAATATTGAAATTGCAACTTTGCATAATCTACAGCCTGTCTTTAAAGAGACATGCTTACACTAATGACACTGCTACTAAAACAGCGGGGTCGACAAAAGTGATGAATAATTTTGCTCATCAATCATCGCTTAAGTTCCCGGCAGTTGCAGCTACGAGAACTAGTTGCATCTCAAAATCGGTACACGTAATGTATATTTCGACATGGGTGCATGAACTAAATTCAGTGCATTTGTAATCTGCGGAAAACAGTAGTCATACGGACGTCGCCTACGAGCTACGTGCCCGTACTTCCAATAGGGATGAAACTCCAAACCTCCCACTCTTGGCTGACCTCTCCACAACTCCGAAATTAGACGTCCAGACTCGTTCTTCCGTTAGCATAGGAGGCCATATTACAATGGAATTTAAATGTTTATTACCATCAACACAAGTCCATAAAATGAACCCGCTTCGCATAAATAAGCAGGATAAGGTTTTTAATCAATTTGTAAGCCCGGTGTGATCGTCAGAACAATTACGTACATTTTTATTTAAATTCCTTTTCTGTACAGTTATAATAATGTTTGGAAAATATGTAGAACAAAGAATATTAAGTAGACTTGCGTCTGTAATTCATTGGACATAACAATGCCATAATAATAAGGTTGAAATTAATTTTGCGCAAAATGATGAATATTATTGACACAGTTGCATGGAATTTGCTTAAGCAGAAGCAAATATTCTAACCGACCTTCCTTAAAAACATGCAGATTCATGTCATTAAAATATTTGAGTGACATTGTAATTAGTTCTCTAGAAAAGAAACAATTTATTTGTTTTTATTTTTAATGCGTAGATTTTTTAAAATAAACCATGCCCAAATCCATCCTATCGTTTGTGTTCAACAGATATGTTCTCTTTTTGCACTTGTTACAAGAAAGTTATTTTGTAGGTTATGGTGTAGACTTACGGTCTATGAAATGTATATTCAAAATTTTTATTGCGACAGAAAATGCATCTGTCTGTTTCATTCAGATATTTCAGGATGTGTTCAGAAGTATTTCAGTCTTGTGCTAAGGTCATAAAATACGAATATCTACACTTTTGTATTATTGTGAACCTAAGAAAATGCCAGCAAATTACTATTCTAAGTACTAGGGTTCCAGGAACATGTGAAGGTGGTTCGCCGTCTCTCGTTAATCGACCATGGTGAGGACAGTTATTCCTCTGTTCTCGAAACGAGCCACCTCTAGTGATGCCGCTTGATAGGCTGTTACTCATAGGTATCGATACACAGTAATTGTAGCTCTTGCAGTAGGACTTTTCGACCTTTAGTTTCATATGTGATATTTTAAACAAAGTCTTAATGATAAACCTATACCAATTTATTAATATTTCAGAAATTAGGTTAGGTGTATATAGCGTGGTTTTTCATAAAATAACTGTTAGGGGGAGGTAATGTGTTCGCCGAGTGAGTGAAGGTACCGTAGGAGGCCCAATCGGGGGGAAAGGTGGTTATAGGTTGGCACTTGTGACTCCACTGGTGTTGCGGGTTTCTATGGGCTGCGGCAATCGCTTACTTACCACCAGGTGTTTCGTATACTCGTCTGCCACCTTCATTACAATATGTTTTTGCATCTTAACGTATGATTTAAGTAGCATTTTAAGTACGGATTTCCACACACATTCATCACAACCACCATAAAAAATGATACTTAATATCGATACCAAAACAATCGACAGTTCGAGCATCCTTACCCGTCACCGATGCCAGATCTCGACTTTGATACTCGGAAAGATAAATGGAGCATTCGCAGAATCAGTTTTGTCAACGCAGTTTTTTGTTTGGACGTTAAAAAGTGCGAGAGTGTGATGAAGATTGATCTTCTAAACAAATGAATTCGGTGTCTTAGTCATTTATTTTTGAAGGACAACAAAGAAAACAAGATACGATCAAAAATGCGACGAACAAAATAAAAGCAGGTAAGTTATATTTGATAAATGAAATTAATAATACGATAGCTTTTCAACAAAGTTAGTAAAACTAGTGGCGCTTGAAATACCTACTCATAACTTGGAAATGAAATGCAAAATTGCAAGCGAAATATTAAAATGTCAACGCAACTTTATAATTAAAACAAGTTTATGATACTATGTCTTGAGCAAGTGTTACAATGTTTGGCGTAGCTTACTGCTTAAGATACATAGTCTTAGGATTCTACATAGACGCATTTGATATTTTATGGCTGAGTTTTAAAAAAAACCTGGAATAGAAACGTTTTTAACAAACCAGCGAAGTGCCTGTCAGGTAACACATAATGTGGAGTTCTGTAGCCTACCATGAGTTTAAAATACTATCCTCGCTATCGAAAACTATCGCTTTGTCTCTTTCATTGTGATACATTTGAAAGAGACAGAGCAATAGTTTACGTTATGTCAGTTTTAGATGTCAACTCATGGTAGCGCTACTGTACTCGTATATGCCCATGATAGATGGGATGAACTTAATTTAACGGAATTCACGACCACATCTTATTTATTCTTAATCTCCATCCCTTTTACACGCGTTGTGTGCCTCTTTTGCTTAGATGTGACAGGTATATTTCATTCGTTATGGGACGGCATCGTTGTTAGTCCTCAGCTTTGTGACTTCATTGCTTTTAATTCTTCAGTGTAAAGACTTCTTTTAATTATAAGGATTTACCAAAAAGAGTCTTTAGCCTACTATTTTTATACATTTCCTTATCCACGCCACAATTTAAGCTTGAACAAGTGACTTCCGAAACAAGTTACTCCATGAAGCAGAGTTAAACTTAACATTATGCAAATGTTCGGTAAAATCGCCAAGCGTTAGTTTTTATTTCATTCGATTAGGCTTGAAGTAGATTTTAGAAATGTGATTTACATAAATTAGCTTTATCTTACGGTTTTTTAATTTGCTATACAATACAAAACATTGTCTTCTACTAGCCTGATGACGCATTTGATAGTGACTCTGACTCATACGCCAAAGGTCGTGGGTTCAATCCCCATTCTGGACAAACATTCGTGTGAGGAACACTTGTGTTTGTTCAGTGTCTGGGTGTTATATGTTTTTAAGTATTATATTTGTGTTTTCTCTAATAGCTTTAACACAAGAGCTTAAGCAACTTGGCACGGAGTCAGGACAATGTATGAGATGTTGTGTGAACTCACACTCACTCACACACACACACACACACATACACACACACACGCGCACGCACACATACACACAGACTCACCCATTCTACTGTTAACAAGTTATTAAATCTATAATCTAAGATAGCCGTAAGGGAAGTTGCGAGTCATACCCAACACAAGTGTCTTAGACAACTTACTGGGCAGCCTCGGCCACAGTTTGTAACAATGGTTATAGAAATGAATATTTTTTATTTATTTAATTAAGAGTTACTACCGCACTCAGAGACGTCATTTAACCTTAATGCCTTATCTAAACATCATAAGCAAGTATATAGTCTTTACGCGTAATAATATAAGTGACAATTAAAGTTAAGAGTGCGACAGTTAGGGTTAATTTTATAACCCTAAGCAAATTTCTCGACGGCACATACTCAGAGCGTCAGAAACGCTTCCTCACTTTCATCGGAGCGTACATCCACGGCGTCAGCCACCGGTGGCCGCTATTAATCACCGGTGGCAGACGGGTTAAGCGGAGGAAATGCCCGTAAATAGCTGAATGCAAAACACGGCAGTTGTCCGCTCATCAATCAACCGTCGAACCGGGTAGTCTAGGAGCTGCTTTGGTTGGAAACGAAGATAGGTTTTGCTGGAAATGTTTATTCCTATTTTGGAATGCAACTTAAAAATAAGGAAGAAAATATGCGGTAAGCTCTACTATGCCCTAAAGAAAAATAGGTATCTACTTTTATCTTTTAGTTAACTTCAATAATAATAATTACAATTAAAAAAATAACATCACACATACGTTCACCAGATTCCGTGCAACGGTAGTTAAAGTACTTCTGTTTCAAAATATTAGACAACTAGATGACACAAATATATAAATAAGTTATTCTTAATACATTTGCCATTTTCCTATATCACTAAACCATAGCTATTAATATTATAAATGGGAAAGTGTGTCTGTCCCTCTGTATGTTTGTCTTTCTTTCACGGAAAAACGAGCGACGAATTGACGTGTTTTATTAAGTGGAGACAGTTGAAGGGATGGAGTACTCTCCACATACGTATGTTACCTACATAGGCTACTTTTTGCCCCTTTCTAACCCCCCATTTCAGGGAAGTGGGAGACGCGAGTGAAGCCGCGGGCAAAAGCTAGTTTTGTCTTCATAAAACAAATAAGGGTTATTACTAAAAGCGCTACCGAGCCATACACCTGTAGCCTACCTCATTCATGACAGCACTTTGTCAAAATAATAATCCATCCTCACCAAGCGCGACCCGAAAAGAAAAATAAATGGCCCGAGGTCACACCCGCGTCTTGTAAGACCTGTCAAAAGACGCCGGTAGCCCCGCGACTACACGCGGTAGCTCTACCGCGCTCTCATGTAAAACAGCCTATTAGAATACGCGTTGTGGCAATCGATCGTTTTGTTTAGGGCCACTGGTGCTCAAAGTGGTGCTAAACGACCACCACATTGCTTAAAAAGGTAAGCTTTGATATTTTATTTCCACTGACTAGAAGATGGTTTCCATTTCGTCACACCCGTGACTTGCTAAGATCTCAAAAAGCGACTACGAGCGTAGAGCTACTTATGTAAAACACCCTATAAGAAACCGCGGTGTGCCATCGACATGGCGATTTGACAGTTCATAATGTTAACAGCAGAAGTAGCATACATACATAATACAGATTAGCAATTGAGCAGGAAAAGATAACTCATAGATATTAAAATATTAAGCTAAACATTTTTTTATTAGATTAAAGGCCAACGCTTGACGACAATCACACCTGATGGAAAGTGACGACGAGGTTTAGGATGTCACGCAACTAGAAGTTTGCGTTTGCATATTCAGCAATACGAAACATTTTAACTACAATTTCTATGTATGTATACCATAAAAACCCACCATTGGGGTCAAGACAGCCCAGTTTGGAAACACCTGATTTAGAGGCTGCTGGTGTCATGTCTTACAATTACGGGGAAATCGGCCCTGTCGCCAGGTGATTGGTGAGTATGGCATAAAGCCCCACTTGTGTCCTTACAACAATATAGAGGGAACCTACCTCGTTTTTAACTGGCTAGCGGATAATTGAAGATGTTATTTATTTGCCTGCTGAAGACCTCGTTAACACATTCCGTGGGTCTACTCGGAATCTATTGGAAAAGATGGATACAAAGTAAGGCGTTTAAAATTGTATGGTACGAGGCAAATATTTACTTGCACTCAGTTGCAGAAATTGTGACTTAAGGTCTGATAAAAATGTACTCTTATCTAATGTTAATTTTAATAGACTTCTCTGGAATTGGGTGCTTTTACTATAAGTTAAATATTTTGTTCTTTATTTATGTATGTAGTTTGTAATTGGTATAATGTAGTGGCTGCATCCCACATGTTTGACTCAGGAAAGTAAAGATTTGCAACAATGAAAGTTTGGTCACAAACTCAACTCACAGCAAATAATAAGCTCAACTCATCAGCCAACTGTTACCCTAACAAATAATAGAATCACAAAATCTATAATAGATAGATAGATATTCTTAATTGCACAGAAATACATGAGTGAAACAACAGCAATATACAGTAACATAGGGCTATATATAAGTCCAATATAGTACCGATAATTGTCTACATAAATCATCAACTGCTCCTGTCAAGATCTCAAAGCCTCTTCACAATTTACTTTCCTAATTAAACCCCATAATAGGTCGGTGTGGTGCGCAAAGTGGCGCACTCGCGTAGGCCCGGCGCCATCGCCCACGCTGCGCGCGCGCCGACCGCGCATAATTTGCAACCTGCTAATAGCTATCTTGAAACTGCACGCCATGCCCCGGCGCAAGTTATGAACGGACCCGTGGAATTGATGTGTGTGAAATATCAGGACGAGAAAAGGTTATAAATCCGTATGAACATGGGTAACGGTATTGATTTAATGTGTAATTATATGTTCTTAACGTGCTGTTCTAGGCTTGAAATCTATGAGCAAGGTTTGCGCATAAGCCTGCTGTGAAGTGAGCATGTAACTGAATAACACATAAATTACACAATTAGCGTGCAACGCCGGAATCAATTTATAGTAATTTAGAGTAGCGCAGCATGTTCTAACTTTGTCGCACTATAGAACCATTGTTATTAATATTAATGAATCCACCAAAAAGTTACTTTTTGGTGTTGTATTCTGCGTCACTTAGTTATCTTTTGACGACTAAGTATAAAGTACTGGAACTACTTCAATTATCACAATTTAATTGTGGGAGAGCCATGCTTCCGGCGTGAAGCAGCTCCTGTGCTGTGTTTCGCCGAGTGAGTAAGGGGACCGGAGGCCCATCGGGGGGGAAGGGGATGAAAGGTTAGCAGCGCACTTGTAGCATGTGTTCATGGGCGGCGGCAATTGCTTACCATCAGGTGATCCGCCTGCTCGTCTGCTGCCTATCACATAAAAAAAATTGTTGCTAAAACAAATCTGAACAGTATTTTTAAGTGAAACACAGGTTTATTATTTAAGAACTAGATTCCTACTATTACTACTATTTTAACAATACTTAAGAGCTAAAATATAGTGTCTAGGCCAGTTCAGATCAGATTATTGTTAATCTGTCACACCTTTGTCTGGCCTATTCAAATAAGAATAATTAATGTTCCTTTCAATAAATATACCTCGTTCTGCTGACCAACTAAGCCGTAACTTAAATAGCAATATCGTGGCCCGATTAAAACGTGACATTTTCGCTATACCCTACATTGAATTGAAATGTATTGCATTTTATTCTTGCAATCATAGGATGTTTTCGTATCTTACGAGCGAGAGTATACGTAAATTTTATTTACAAAATAAATATAAGGGAGCGTCATGACGTAAAACGTACGATAACTCAATCAAAAGTAAAAAAGTTGTGTTTTTTTTTGGTAATTAATAATAAGTGGCAGTGGGCTGGTCACATTAGCCGCAGAACTTACAACCGTTGGAGCTATAAAGTCCTTGAGTGGAGACGACGACTCGGTAAACGTACTGTTGGACGCCCTGCTACAAGATGGGATGACGACATTCGAAGGCTGGCTGGAGTGAGCTGGATGAGAGTGGCCGAAAATCGGGAGCGGTGGCGTGCATTGGGGGAAACCTATGTCCAGCAGTGGACGAGCGTGGGTTGCTGATAATTTTAACCTCATTAAATCAGGTTAGAAGTTAATGCAGGGCAGCCTAGGACGCCCACTGAAGGTAGGTAAACCCACGAACACTCGTAACAAAAATTGCAAGGCTCTATTAGATATAGAATTATAGGTCGTTTGTAGGGAATCGAACATTTTGTTCTACGACTTTTGGAAATTCGACTCATACAAAATTTACCAAGTCACGTGACCGACTTTGTATGAAAAGTTTTTTTTGCGAATTTCAAAAAGTCATAAATTAAAGATGTTGGTTATAGGGATGTAAATGTTCACAGGATACCCTATAGATGAGTAAACTAGCGGGATTGAAGAGTTTTCTTCCACTGCTATAAAAGACCTACTACAATCTTTGACGCAATCCTGAGAGCTTACTCCAACATCAAATGGTATCAAAGCTTCCACAGAGGTATTACTTTACGCTACCATAGTATTATTAAAGCCAGTGATTCAAGAGCCAATGTCAAGGTACCGGGACAAGCGACAAATAATTATGTTTGCTGTACCCTAATTATATTCAAAATATCAATTATGTAATGTTTTTTATTCAACATCTAAATGTTTTACTCCTTCTGGCGTAGCATGTCCATGGGCGGAGATAATCATTTACCATCAGGTGATCCGCTTGCTTGTTTGCCTTCTTATATATTATTTTTGATGCGATCATAAAGGCAGATTCCAAGCATTGCCTCCATGTGATGGTATTTTTTTATATTATGGTAAGTTGGCCTTCATAAACGTCTCATGGCTACGTTTCAGTTTCCTTACGTCTTTATTGACACATCTCATGGAGATAATTTATGCATAGTGAGGAGCATCCATGGTAGGTCATTCACAAGACGACGACCTGGTGGAGGGAATTCCTTGAATGCGCGCGGCACATGCCTGATCTGTATAGACAACCCTAGGGATAGCCTTGTTTCGTATCTCATCATCATCAGCAACCCACGCTCGTCCACAGCTGGACATAGGTCCCCAATGCACGCCACCGCTTCCGATTTTCGGCCACTCTCATCCAGCTCACTCCAGCCAGCCTTCGAAAGTCGTCATCCCATCTTGTAGCAGGGCGTCTAACCCTACGTTTACCGAGTCGCGGTCTCCACTTAAGGACTTAATGGCTCCAACGATGTTTCGTATCTATGTGTATGTATTTATGTCAGGAGAGCTCAAATCCAAGCGTGCCACGTCGAGCGCCCCATAACAAATTAATCAATGTTCTATAAGTCATAGGTTTCCATTCACACGAATGGTGCTCTTAATAACACCTTGCTTTGCTACTGGCTTTCATCATACTCGTATCTGATAGTTCACTACAATGTATAACGCGCAAATTAGCTAGATGTAGAGATATGGCTAGTTAGCAGTTTACGATCTGCTTGATATGTCTGCTCCTGTGTAGGGTAACCAGTCTTAAATGAGGCTATCTCTAGTATTACGCTTCAAAAGAAATAGCTAGCCATATACTCGTATTGTGGCACATAAAATATTAAGCTGGTAACTTGTAATTCCAATTTCTTTTATTGTTTTTTTTTTTCATGGTCTTCTATGGTTATCAAGTGATTGTAATTCCAATAGTCGAACTTGCTTTATGCCTTGGTGGCTTTTAACGAGACCGTCCCATATCAAATGAAAATATACCTCTCTGATGAAAGGGAGGTAATAAACTCCAATTTATTCGTTTAATGTCCGGTTTATCGTCAGAACCTCTGGTCTCCCTACTGCTATGCGTCTGTCTACTTTGTAACGCGTGATTGCTAGAGGAGACTGCAGTCTAAATTTCATAGATAGAGATTGGAATCCCAAAAAAATAAACTCACAACCGAGTTAAGGATGTTTTAGAAATATTCAGCGGTGGATCTCTGATTCCAACCTCCCTTATGGAAGGCACACATTTTTACCCACTGACTAAGCTACCATTGTTTCTTAACCATCAATAAGAATTAAAAAAGAAAAATAATGCTTGAAAAATCTTCGCAGTATTTTTTAACATCATCAATCGTTTGAATACCTAAATCAAATTGAAGAAGAAAAACCTCAGACAAACAATAAACAAGCTTTCGTCAAGACACTCTTCGCTTCAATCCACTTCCACAGTAACAAACAAATCCGGTCCAAGATTTAAATCAATTCGCGACATTGTAACAAATAGGGGCCAAGTTCTGAGCATTTCCATCGCAACAATTCTTGTTGGCGAAACAAAAAGGGAATAGAGGAGAGTTTGTAAGTTTCCGCAATTTTTTTCGAGTTTGGCCAAGAATAAAACCGTCTGGCAGTACGTCGACTTGTCGGGAGGTTTTTATGGGCCTCAAGCACTCTTTGCAGACGTACTAAACTTGTTCGCCAAGTTTAAGGCTTTATTTTAATTTTCCTTGCGCACGCCCGCGAGTTTTTACTTGAAAAAATTGTTAACTACCTCGCACGTGCCAGGAATAAAGTGTGATACTTTACGGGTTTGTTCGTTCAGCAATAATTTTCTTAAGAAAAGATACAACCGGTACAATGTCTAACACCTAACATAAAAATGTAAATGTAGGGAAATGTATGAAGTGACAGACGACCTGAGAAAGATGTGACTTGGGAGTAAATTTCTGTGAACTGCGTTGTCATTGAATAGTCGTCTGAGCTACCATTCTTGGGGTGAAGCCTATACATACAGAATCAGCAGTGAACGGTGATACCTAGCTGGTTATCTGAATTATGATAAAAAAACACTTATATTGAGATAAATCGAATATTGTATCAGATTCATAGTTCTTATAATCTCTGGCAGTCTTGTAAGTGTAAGTTATTCCAAAGTTTAGGTACTACGGTTAAGACAAAAGGCATTCCAGTTCTACAATGGCTGCCTATTAATTTATGTCGGCATAGATGGCCCCGCATAGCGGTTACCCTGTCTGTTCCGCAATTCTAACCACTGATTGTAAAAGTGTGAGATGAGTTTTAGTTTGTGGTTATGAAAACACAAGTCTACTTTGTTGGCTTGGCATACTCTTTACGTATTTTTTCAACTTCAATCCAAATGTTGTGGATAGCTCAAATACCGAATTATTAGCCCAAAACGTGTAATTTTATTTTATCTAAAGACACAAAATGAAAGAAAGAAATCGTATCTAGCTGACTTTGATAGCGCAAAAGTTCGTTAACTTATTATATATATAACTTACATTAGCAGTATATCGTATCGGGTCTCTCCCGTGTATCTGTCTTTGTCATTCACTCCAAAACCTGCCAAGATCTCGTACATACGCATGTATGTGGTGTAAGTTCCCAGTTTAGCTTTGTGATATACCTAGTTCTGTGTAATTTTTTTTTTGTGCCCAAGGTTTGTTTGGAGGATGATTAAGGATTCGGAATCTGGCAGATTATAACGACGTGACTATTGTCTGACCTTCATACACATTCAAAATAATTGTCTGAACAATTTACAGCTTGAAAAACTATTCAAAACATACAGGTGTTCACATTAAAATAACTTAACTAAACAATGAACCGAGGGAAAAAACAAAAGCTTGTATTAGCATCTTGTATAGGCAAGCACTACTTCCCTTGCACTTAGTACAAACTCCCTACTACATTTTTTAAAAGGACCTCTCAGAGCACGCTGCGGTAGTGCTACCCTAATTTAGCTTGTATGTACTATAAGTACATAGATACTGCAATGTACACCTGTATTCTCTTAGAAAGTCTTACTAAGAAATGAACTTTCTTTTCAGACATCGGGATAGTTTTAATGGGTGAAAAGAGCCATGAACTTTGTCGCAACCGTATTTTGCCCTAAAACACTTTTAGTATGTCTGGCAAGTTTAACAATTTATACAAAGACATGTCAGACGTGAGTAAGATCCAGGAACTATAGTAAAAGCAAAGATTCGTGACAGTTGGTAGAATACCTGTTTCGTTAATTAATTATTAAAATAATATGACACCAACTGCCGCAAGTTTTTGGCTCCAGCAAGTTACTTTCTAATAATCCATACTAATATTATAAATGCGAAAGTAACTCTGTCTGTCTGTTGTTACTCTTTCACGCCAAAACTACTGAACGGATTTAAATGAAATTTGGTATACAGATGGTCTAGACCCTGAGAAAGGACATAGGCTACTTTTTATTGCGAAAAAGGGGTTGTAAGGGGTTAAAAGTTACTTTTCCACGCGGACGAAGTCGCGGGCGGCCGCTACTATAGTGATAAATCTGAAAGATGCTCTTCGTTATTTCAATACAAGTTTAATTGGATAAGGTAATCTGTGTCTAGACGGTGCTAGATGCTTTACACGCAATCTTGGATACAATTTAGCCACTCGGGGGCGGAAATCACTTTAGCAATAAAAATAAAACCACACAGATAGACTCTATCATTTGCATACTAAGGACCAAAATCGCCCAACACGCATCGCGTGAAAGTCGCCACTAAATTAACGATTTAGCGAGATCTCCATCTGTTTCGGTTTATTTACGATCTCAGCTTGTCTAGCGGACTGTTATTACCTAAACCAGATAACTGGAGAGTAATTACTGACTCAGAAATACCACAAATTTAATACAGCCAGTGTCTCGTTTTTGAACACTTGTCTCTACGTAAGCAGTAACCTATTAACGCTTTCAAGTGACCTTCCACCCCGCAATTGACGCCAATAACATGGACGTGTTAGCAGTAATTATCTGGTAGATAAACAATGACATCAGTGGTCATGCCGAAAATCGAAAAGGGGGTGCTACTGTACTGTACTGTACCACGTAAAGAAGACTAGCCGAGGAGCTGTATTGAAGTCAAGTTGATTGTTTTGTCGTTTAAAGCAAATAAATCTTTACTGAATTTTGGTTCAGTGAAATTGATACAAATAATAATCTACTTCTGCATCTTTTAGGTTAGGAGAAGCTAAAAGACGGGAGTATGTGTTATTCACCATGTTATTTTTTATTATATCACAGGTGCACGATTGCGTGCCTATGGGGTCCCTCCCCCCCATTCCTCCTGATTGGGTCCCCGATACCCTCAATCACTGTGCAAAACACAGTGCTGCCTCCGGCCGAGTCAGCCCATTCATGAAGAAGCGTGACTCTCCCACGGTCGAAAGGTTCTACATTGTTATCGCTTGCTACCTTTGTACTGTGACAATTACTGAAGAGCTAGCAATTGGGACCGGTCGGAAGACCGGGCGATTATACCGCCGACTTAACTTTTGAAATAAGGGCTTTAAAAAGAACATGACTTTTTGAAACTTTTAATTTCTTACTTTATGAATTTTCAGAATTTAAGTTTTTATTTTCAGTATGAATGGAAAATTTATACAGTTTCAATTGATACAGACATACAGTTTTAGGTCACGTACCTAAAAACCTGTAAGCCTTGTAAAACCTGTACAACCTGTTTTTGTGCAGTAAAGTGTACCTATCTATAAGCTCTGAAATATAATACTTTGTTGTAATTATTTAAACGGACCAGGCCATTTATTTCTTTATTGCTCATAATTATTGGTACATACATCAGGTGTTAAAATTGCAAAGCTTTCCATACTTACGCGAGGCTTAATTTCTCTACGTTACTACGTATCGTACATATGTACATTGTACATATATAAAGCAATGTTCACACACAATCGCCGTCATAAATATCCCGTGTCAGGTGTGTATACGGCCAACAATACATTTATCCCGAACAATACTTAGCCCCGTAGTTAGAAAACAATGGGACACAAAGGGCTAGGGATAGGGATGGGACCTGAATCAGAAATCGTCTCATCTGACTTTGATTTCTGATTTATCATACAATATAAATCTATTTTGTTTGACAAATATTATAATAATATTGCATTTGAATGTTATTGCATTTTTGATAATCTATTTAACATTGATTTACTTAGTATTTGACCGTGTGTCGATATGTTGGACATTTCACAAAATTGTCAGTAATGTAGGTAATATTATAAATCAATAAAAAAATACTTAACTTCTCGAATCTAGTTAATATGCTGACGTATAAACAAAAAAGGTGATGTACTTATACGTATCGTATTATGTTATCCATCAGATGTAGAAAGTTGGTAGAATCAAAAGGCTTATAATGAAGCCGCCCCGCAAAGAATGGTCATATACCTTTGGGCCCAGTCGCATCCGAATAAAAGTGATACACAACGCTTACGAAAGGGAGGGAAATTCCGATTCGGTAACGTCCGGTTCGTTTTAGGCACAAATTTTTTTCTAGAGTTGTTCATAAACAACTCGAGTGATTCGTTTAAAACTTAAGACGCATCACTAAGGAGGAGTAAGTTATTATTAGACCTGAATATGGGAGCGTAGGCCACATCCCCTGTACTTAGAATCGAACCTTGTTCCATTAACTTCTTCGCATTGTATAAAGTTCGACGCTTTTAAAGATAGCCAAAAACAATGACAACTCTAGTTTGACAACGATAAGGGGTCTAGTTAAGTGAGGTTCCAACAGAGTATTAAAACACTGTACAAAACTGTTCTCACATGTGTTATTAACTCGCAACAGAAACAAGAAAGACGTATAAGTTTAATTATTTTCTAAAATATCTCTCTATACCATAACAACGTCATGCAAGATAAAACCAATAACTTATTACGTATTTATCTCCCCAAGTGCACATTACCGTAGTACCATGTCTGGTATCGCTATAATCGGGAGCGCGGAAAGTCGTAAACCTAAATTTTAATATTGGCTTAACAACTCAGTGTAACATGAAAAACGAATTTCTGAAGAAAAAGTTGCCGGCTACCCCAGCCTGCAGACTAAGCCGGATTTGCACGGATCCTCCAACTTTTTTTTTAATTAAACCTCCTTTATGGACTCTGGAGATTTTAAATTAATTGCTCCAATGCGTGACTGTAGCTACCATTTTGAATAATGCAGGAAAAGATAATGAGGAAACAGAATAAATTAGCGAGGGATTTGTGATCCGGGCATTATTTGACGCTGGAATGCCTTTGAGCATCCTAATTAGAGACATTAGGTGCCCACATTTATTAATAATTCCATTAAAATTAATGAACCATTCTTGAACATTATCCGGATTATGTTCATAATTTGTTTTTTTTTTTTGCAAATGTTTAAGAACAAAGATGACTGCTATGGAAGCAAAAATTCATTGTATTACTCGTACTTGTCATCTATAATCAGCAAAAATTTCTGGAAACATACTCGTACCTATTTATTTATACTATTTATAAAGAGGTTAATCTTATAACACTTGCGCGATTTAATCGACTCCCAGCGCCATTCTATTAGTACATGGCCAAAGTTAGGTACCGGAACGAAGTGAGGGCGGGCCACGAGTCATTTAATATTGACAAAGATAGTATCCGTTCTCTTTAACACAAAACAACGCACGTCTTGTCTAACTTATACACAGTTGTAGGTAGACCCAGATACCTACACATAAGCAAGTATGTAGGTTATCTGTCAACATTTGCCGTGTTAACATCGTAAATCGTAAACTCGGTTTACTAATTCAGAATCCGCAGCAGACCCAATAACACTGTGTAGACGTAGTTAAACAACACATTTGTATCCCAACGATTTCTATACAGTAATCGTATTCATAACACGTTCTACGAGTATCTACTAGCAACACACCGTACAAACCGTACTAGATTCAAACGGTCCAAAAAACAATTTATTCCGAACAAAATCTACTCGCTATGACGGAATTCAATGGCCTTTGTTATTTTCCGGAATCGATTCTTGTTTTATTCGATTGTTGAGGATTCTTATCTCATAACGGGTGGTGATAATCGAAATCCACAGATGGGACAATGGTACGGGTCGTAAATGGAAGATGGCTCGTACAAAAGGTGGATAGTGGACGCACGTCGAGCGAAATGGTCTTTGTGTCCAGGATTCGAACAATTAGGAACCGGAAAAAGCTCCTATTAGAGGCAATAAAATGACACAGAGAATAGTAGTTATCTTGTATTCAGTAATTCTCTTGTAAACATTTTAAGCAAAGAAATAATAGAAGCAGAGATAGCTTTCAATAAAATGAATTATGAGGCTTTTTAAAATGTATGTTATGATACGTCACGAAGTTTAAGCTTTTCATTGGAAATCATAAAAGGAAGGAAGAATGAGATACTGAAAGGTTTTATTCACGACCTGATACCACCTTCTCCTTTCTACCACCGGACAATGCGGAAGACGAAAAGAATCCACCCTTACACTGTGGAAGTTCCACCAGCTCGTACTAAGCGTTTCGCTTCTTCTTTCTTAATACGAACTGCTAAGGAATGGAACAACTTGCCGGCTTCTGTATTCCCAGAGAGCTGCAATTTGGGTGTCTTTAAGTCGAGAGTGAATAGGCTTCTTCTGGGAAAGCACGCTTCAGCTTAGACCTCATTGTCACTCTCCATCAGGTGAGATGAGGTCAAGTGCAAACCCATTTAATATAAAAAAACATAAATAGTGAAATCTCACAATTGTCTAAGTCATACACCCGCTTATTTCAAAACGTGGTCTAAAGCTAGTCATGGTTTAAAAATGATGCTGTAACCTTTATAAAAGTCATAAACGAAAGTGACGACACTGATGTCTGTCTGTTGTGTTGTGTCATAAACAAAACCTAACTTTAGACTCCGTTTTGTAACAATGGGGGTGATGTTTTAATTTCACAAATACGAAATGCAATAATGAACATAATAAGCAAAATATAAGTTCCGCTTTTGCAGAATGGAATTTTAAAAAGAATCCCTTCGCTCATCCAAATACGAAATTATTTTAGTTCTCTTTCGTATCATCAATTTCATACCCAAAAGCCCATTTAGCGGAAAAGTATATGCAATTTTTCGTTCCATTTCCGAAATTACCTTGGTTTAGATTAAAGCCAGACCAGTACTGCTGAATTTAAAGAGCTACTTCGAAATTCCCGTACGGTGTTCATAATCAAATGGAGAAGCCCCAAAGCCGGCAAAGTCGATGGTATCTATACTGCCGATCTCGATTCGTTTCCACCCGGACTGCATGAAACTCCGTTGCGCTCTACGAATAAGGCCCAGCACAAAATTGCATCTTTTACACAGTATTTTTTAAGAAAATCAATTATAATCCTAAATTTAAATTTTAACAACTATTTGTTAGGCAAATACGTGCTGCAAGATAACCGTTACGAAGAAGTCTCTGTCAGTTTTGATGCGGTATTCTGGAAAACGTGTGATAAATATACGAGCGTAAAAATGTACTCATTCATAGAAAAATAATAAAACAAACACAGTTTTCAACTACTTATATAATTAACAAGGATATTATAAACACTAAAATGCCGCCCGACGTGGGACCTAATAAATAGTTTTTATAATTATGATTAATCTTTCACTATTGAAAAAACTGTAATGATTTTGAACATAATAAGGATGAATTTGGAAATGCTAGATATTTAGACAATCATTTTTAAATAGGACTAAGCAAGCACATAATTATGTTAGCTTATTAGTAGATTGTATAGACAACGGATAAATATAATATCACAATAGGTAAATGTAAAGATAGTATATGGAAAGATATTAAATAAATAAATACAGTTTTAATTCACACGAAATTATTTCATAGACATAACTTAGCTAGGAATTACGTCGCAAATAAGCAAGCAGCCTAAAATTCAACGGAAAAGTTCGGACAAGTAACATTGGACGTAGAAAAATCGGACAAATATGTGAGCCGACTGCATGCCCCTGGGAGTTAGCTTTGATATCTAACGCGATTAATGAGTACTATAAATCGTGCTGAATGTACCTCGTAGACTCGTGTGGCTCCTGAATGAGTTCAATAGGGGTGTTATTTAACAGGTCAGAAAAAAAAACTTAACCTACCCAATAAATGACTGGTCAGAAAAATAAATAATTGAGTCGGCAATCACTAAAGCTAGCTAAATATTTGCTGACCAATCAGATAATATGTATTTAGCTGATCAATGAATAATTTTTCGCTGATCATATACCAATAATTATTTCTGGTTCAATAGTACTAAGTTCTTTGCTTCTTAAGGCGATTCACCGCGACGATACTAGCGCCGCCAATTGATTTATATTATAATAATTGTGAGGATTATGAGATATAGTTAAAAAAACCAGCTATGAAAACATACCTATATAGGACTGAATGCATTAACAATTTTTAGGTTATTTATTTGTTTCTACGGAACCCCTTCATGTGAAGAACAGACGATGAGGAAAACGGACGGCCGTTTGGGTGGAAAGGAACTCCAGGAGGAGTGGAATCCGCGTGCAGATGGCCGCAAACGTGGCTGGCAGGCCTCCCACTAGGTGGACCGACGATCTAGTGAAGGTCGCGGGAGTCCCTTGGATGAGGGTGGCACAGGACCGATCTGTGTGGAGAACTTTGGGGAAGGCCTATGTCCGGCAGTGGGTGTCTATTGGCTGAAATTATGATCATGAAGATGAACCCTACAAGAGCGAGTGCGACTCAGGACTTGGCCGCTTTTTTTAACTTGACCAGCGACCACTCCTTTATCTTAAGTGAACTGTTTTTCCCAAGTCTCCTGTCTCATTACTGTAGAGCATGAGCTATGTCAGACACATTGTTTTGTTTTTGCCATGGGAATAGTGGCGATAAATAAAGTTGTTGTTTCGGTTAACATTGGTTACTTTGACAGTCGCTTCTTCGTGCACGAACTGTTTGTCAGCAAGTGTCAAAGTTTTGTACTGGCGGGAGTTTCGGTATCGTAATTTGGATTCTCTGGAGCAAATATAGTGACATTAGTAAGTATTTGAAGTAATGTAACAATTATGTCTCAGTTATACATCTGGACACATCCAGAGCTATACAAATAAGATCTGAGCATGTAAAGGGAAAAAATTAAAATAAGATGTCAGATGAAGAAATTCTCATAATGATTCAGACTGGAATTTAGAAAATGGCAGTATTGTACCTCAAACTTCGTTAAACTAGTTGGCCGTATTAAACTAAGAGGTTAGGCGAAAAATAGTCCATTAGGCACGGCGCATAAGTTTTCGCAATACAGATGTATTGGCTACTCATTCAGATTGGCCATTGGAAATATCGATAAGACAATTTTACGTACATATTTTCTTGAACGGTTGCTCAATTCAATATCTACAATTTTATTGAAAACATGTAAGGAAGCCTAGTTTCCTTACCTTCATAACTATTTGAATCGTTGAATTCCAATACAAGAAAAGTGAACTAAAGGAAAGGACTATCGGCCTGATGACCGGAAGGGACGGACTCCGCATTACCAGGGCCGGACGTGTGGACGAGAACGGCCAACCCTCGTTTTATCTCCACTGTTTTATGTTTATTTAATCTTCCATGGTAGCAAAACGTTATATGTATAGACAGGACACTCGAAAGCATTACGGAAGCTATAACTTACAAGTTAAAAGAAAAAAAAACACTAAAAATAAACATTCATATTCTATGATGCAAAATGGTACAGACGTGTTTTTTCGTCATGACGCAAATAAAAATGCAGCGATGATACTCGTACCTACATGTTGTATGGAATGAACCCTTTACGTGAAATAAACTATTATGTTCTGTTGTTAAAATTAATGACAGTGGACTATCCAAACTGCACTAACACTTTATCTCACTATGTTTGGTAAACCAAAATAAATCGGATAAACAGCCAATTCAATCAAAACCGCACCATAAACAGTGGCAATCACCATAACCTAAATCAAAGACCGCAAAACTGACCGTAAAAATAACAACTTTGCTCGTACATCAATACCGGATCAAATTGATAGTTCCCACCTAACATTCCCTAGGGATAAATTAATTTGCGATAGCAGAAGGAGCGGAACCACTGCCATCCCCCGGGCCGCCATATTTATGGCACTCTAGAGATGCTAATTTACAGTTCTGTTTTCTAATACGAATTTATAGACAGTTGTATAGTCAAGCACAAAAATGTTGGTATAACATTATATTATATGAATTTAACTTTGATTAGACATACTTTTGCAAAGAAGAACCGACCCTCATTTCGGATGAAATCGAGTTACATATTTTAATAGACTCTCGAAAGTAACTTTTTGTGTTATGCATACTAATGCATAACTACATCCTAAATGTAGAAAAATAGATTTTTGTAATTATTTATTCCTGTTAGGTGCATAGGTCCGCGAAATGATAGCCAACGAAGATGTGTTCTATACACTTATATTATGAAGGTTCAAATAGCTAAACATTTGCCGCTGATTCGGAATAATTTACCAATTTCTAATGAGAACTCATCAGCAAGCAATGCAGTTAGTTAAGTACCTACTATTAAAAAATATATAGTGTTAACAGAGTTGAATTAAAAAAAACAATACAAACCATGTACTTTTACACTACTAACATTAAATCTATTTTCGGTGTTAAAATATCAATCGAAGACAATCGCACACAATAACGCAACGAAACGTTTGGTGTATTTGACGTCAAAAAACATTGAAATAGGCCACGGAATCTTATCGTGAGTGCGTACATTTACATACACGACTATATTTTATGGCGTTCCTACGAACAAAGGAAGTAAGTACTTAACTAGAGGATATGTAAAAGTGAAAGCGAATATAAAATGACACTAATAATAGAACGTCGAACGGAAAGTGTTAAACGTCAAAGAGACTATATTGCCACGAACACTTTCAAATTATTCACTATCGTCTTCATTTAAAGAACCATTCTATTTAAATAGCTGACCCTAATCCTAAGCCCTGATCTCTCTAATCCATTTTACGCCATCATTCTTCTAAGGGCGGCTCGGGATTAAGCAATGATAGCTTATTCATTGCTTCGGTGAGAATAAAATACCAAATCCACATTTTACGGCCATTCAAAATTGGCCTCGTGACATAAAGAGGAGAATAACAAAATTTTTATGACACAGAATTAACATACAATCCGGAAACTCGCGGGTGACGAGGCGGAAACTTTTAATATATTTTTATGAAAGGCATTTTCGCAGAACCCCCGTGATTAATGATGAACCCTTCAAGAAATCTGGTGCCGAGCTAATGTTGAAAATTTTTCCGCCCTTTTTTTCTCATAATTAAGCTAAGAGTCTTCAAGTAATTTACAACCCTTTCTTCCCTATATTTCTTCATTAAAAATAACGCTTTAACACTTTTAGAAAACTTGTTAGGTACTCTACTTTTCCATCTAATTGGGAAATGGAATCATAAAAACTTGTTTACAATGAAAACTTTCACTTTTCAGTAATCATTAGTGAACCGACTGTGTCTCTTACATTTATCTAAATAAATAATGAGTGTCTAACTTTAAATACAAGAATATTTTTTTACTCATGCAATCATTAAAAAGAAGACATAGATATAATAAACTAGTAGATATTGTTATTAGTGTACTACGTGCATTGATTTAGTTTCACACAAAACTACGAGTAGGGCAACATAAAAACAATTTATTGCAAAATGTTGTTATTCCAAAAACGACACATGCACAACCGTACATCACGGATTCACGACAAATACATTTAGCCAAATTCAATGCAGACGTGGAGATAAATCATAAGCACCACAACAAACGGGATATCGAATATATTCACACTGGAATCGGATTTCACACAAATTGGATTTTGAATTATGACGTGGATAAGAGCGGCGTATAATTTTGCTGCACAATTTTCCGTCGCATTGTTAAAAACTGGAAGTGATGTGTTTATTATTACGGTAAGCTTTGTTGAATTCATTTGGGATGTTTTAATTTGAATGCAGATGAGTAACATTACTATCGTCGAATTGTGTCGGTTTATATTACATTACAAAGTAATTACATGAACATAGGCATAATTGTAGAGCAGCAGTATTTGTGGCTATCTATTGAAAGGATATTGAACATATTTTGTCATCAACTTAGAATTAGGTACGCAAGCTATTTGTACGAGAAAGTTTATTAACTTTTATATTATTTAAGAAATTGGATTCGGTAGTATTTTCAGTAAATAATGCCATTAAATTTACAAGATAAGATACAATTCTTAAAACATATTTACTTACGATTTTAATGTCATACTTATGAACTAGTAATAGAAACAAACAAAGCATTTTATAACTTCCATATTAACGCAATTAAACTTTGGTATTCACCTGATCTCCCTTCAGTCGTCGTGACATATGTATGTCCCATCGAAATTATTCAGGGAATAAAGTGCACTCGTATCTGCGCATATACGCATTATAAGTAACACATATTTATAGTATCTCTCTGATCTTTGAAATTGACTGCCATAACCGACATATGGGTTTGAAGGACATTCATCACATTCAGGAATAACCCACAATCCAACGCTGTTATCTCACTTACGAGAATCGTAATAAAATGTTACCGGAATGAGGCTATCAAGCCTGTGGCAAATTGATAATAGCACGTTTATCAAACATCTTCCTTGGCTATCATTTCGCGGATCTATGCATAATGAGCCACCGTTTCCCAGCTGCCGTCTTATACCAGCATCATCTAAATGATGCCCTGAGGGTGCGAAATCTCATCTTGTGTTTGGCGCGCCATCTTTCCAATTTGAATAAGGATAAAAAGGAATTTAATCGGACTACCTGAGATCGCGTGTTCGAGTGTGAGCGGACGTGCGAAGTCTACTATTAAAAAGGTTTTAATATGATAATGAGGTGCGAACACCGTCTTGTGATGTGGTGATGGGCCCCAAGACATGTTTCTTGTCTGGTGTATTCGTGGTTTCTTTGAAGTCTTAGAATGTTGCTAACGGTTCTTTATTAATTTAACCAGTGTCTGAGCTGCGAGTTTACAAATGGTTTAAGGTTTAAGTACTTTTTATTTTTTACCGATGAAACGATTAACATTTCATTGAGCAAGATATTGATTAAAATTTTGTTATAAGTATTTAGTGGTACTGGTGGTACCTACATCGAAATTTTTTATCCGACTTTATAAAAAAATCTATTCTCTAACAGCCTTATATGTCGCCCTTGAAATATGCTGTGGCATATTTTTACGTGACGATGATTTCTCGGTTTCGGACACAAGCTGATTTTTAGAACGAAATTCTTCATTCAATTACGATTTTCATAATTCAGAAGAGGCATTATTCTGCGTTTTAGAAAGAAAGAAGTAAAATTAATGAAAGTCTTTCAATTTTCAATGTTATCCAGTTACCAAACTCATATTTCGCGAACATTTTCGGAGATATCAATAAAAGATTTATTCGAACCGTTTAAACAGCTCTGAAGTTTTCGGCCGGGAAGTTTCGGCCGCATTAAGATTTCATACGTCTCTGGTCTCGTCACGTACTGATCGGGCATTCGGCACACCTGCCGCCGGGCCGTTTTACGGCTCTATCCTTCACGGCACGTCTGCCAAAATGATTGCTCTTTGTTTGGAGGAAAGACAGTGCTCATTAAATCTTTATGGTTTAATAGTAGTACCTAGGTACTAAAACATTTTTCGTACGGAAACGTGGTTGTTGGAACGCCCCTTTGTCTGCTGGTTTAATTTCCGGACCGTGATCTCCGGATCCTGGGTTGAATTCCCGGGTCGAGCAAAAAGTATGTTTCGAATTTTCCGAACACAACTTGGGTTTGTGATCACCAATACGCATTGGTCAAGGGTGGTGATTAAACCTAATCGCATCATTATTATTTGGCAAACTGAATATTTTCGCTTCCCTAATAAAAATTCAAACTCAAAGTCAAATTACGCCATAAACATTTTACTGAACATAAGGTTCAAATCAAGAAATTGTCTCGCAAAAAGCTTTATAAAGCAACAATATTGCCCATAACCCAGCGGGCACATCTACAACAAGGCGCCAATCCGGGGCGACGCCTGAAGAATGGCACCCATTTCCTGAACGGCAGGCCATCCGCGAGACCCGATGCCATTACTTACTTTCACACAGTCGAAAAAATAGTAAATGATACCAATAAAACTAACACGACTGAACGCTGTACAGGGTGTACTATGCTTGTGCCGAAAACGTACTATCATGATCATCATCATTACCCCATGAATGTTTCCCCTGTTAAGTATCACGGGGTGCTTCACGGGATGTGCGACAGACTATCCACTGAAAATAGTACGTCATTTTAGTAAAGTGGCATTTAAGAAAAATACTGCCAGTCCTAATTTCATTCCTATTTATCTTTTTTTTAATCTAGGCGAAATGTATACGGTGAAGTTTGAAAAGTTTTGGAAGAAGCCCAGGCCTTTGATATTGATTATGGTTGAAAGTAAATTAGACTTAGTAACTTTGCTTAAAGCCTCTTTCAATTTGAAAGGCATCTTTGGTAAGTTTTGTTGGTTTTAGAATAAACGCTTTTAAAATTCATGAAACAAAAGAGCTCTTGTTTACCGAAACCTCAGATAGAAATTACAGTATTGTTTAATTAAGACCTTTTTAGCATAACCTTACATAAAACACTGAATTGAAAATTGTAGGTAAATGACTATATAGGCTTTACTCATTTCATTGGGAAATATTCTGGAAAAATATGCCTCAGCATAATCCTGTAAACATAATAGGAAAATATACAGAAACACACTTTATGTTTGTCACAAATCTTAGGTACATAATAAAACGTCGCCTAGAAATAAATGTCCAGTTATCCAAACAAAATAAGGTAATATTATTGCCCTTTATTTCATCAGTAAGTGCCTAAGTTGCAGTCGTAAAAGAAACCTGAATATTTGGACCTTTTAGTGTTGAATAGCTTAGGAACGCGATTCACGTAGAAAAAGATTGGTCACTAAAAATAATTTATAGACACGATAAAAAGAACCCAAATAAAAGAAGTCGTAACTATTTAACAGTTGGAACCTATTGGTATTATAGATACGCTAAAATGATGAAATATAATATTTCAAGAATTCATCAATGTTTCCCACTAAATTGAATCTAGATCCAATAAAACCGTCTCGTAACGTAGAAGAATATACCTAGCTGCGCATCGAAAGAAAAGAAAAGACGTTCAGCACGTGTGAAAGGGTGGTTTGATCGTGAATTCCGTTTTGTTGTAGACCCTCTGTTGTCGAAATGTTGAGACCTGCGCGACTTCGATTCTAGTTGTATCTTCTGATAGTTATCGTATAAGCACTATCAATTTCTATTGATACTGCTTATACGATCTTCTGCTAATGAAGAATTCAAAGAAAGAAAGTGATTGCTGGAATTCCCTGGATATGGGTGCTATAGGACCAATCTGTTTGAAGAACATTTGGGGAAGCCTATGTCCAGTTGTGGACGACTTTTGGCTGAAATGATAATAATGATGAATGAAGAATAACTTTTCTTCGACAGGATAGTTGGATAGATCAAATGAATGCTGTATTCAGCGAGGTATTCCTCTTAGCATTCCTTCTAATCCTTGTTCAATTCGGCAGCCGTAATAGGCACCTAATGAGTAAAGGAGCCCAATTTTTTATCGATTCCTCTATTCCTCGAGCCGCGAAATAAGCCGCACACCATCTAATCAACGATTGTCTTCGCTCGATAACACCGGGGTAATGGCTAGGGTTTCCAGTTCTTCTAGAATTTGGGGATTCGTACAAAAGTGAAAATGTAAATATGAATATATAGCAGAACCACTACGGGTTTTAAATGTAAACATTTGTGCGTTTCTTGCGGAACTTTCTATCACGTACTCTCGCCTTTCAGGAATGGTTGGACTGCTGCGGTACCTATTTCCTGATGGCTACAACTTACAGACCTCAAAGAGAAGAGCGTTCTAATAAAGGCCGGCAATCACTCTGAGCGGCGGAGATTGCTTACCATCCGATATCCTGCTGCTTTGTCTTTTCGCCTCTGACATAGAAAACACGTCTTACTGTTTGTCAATCAACTCAAGAAACATTTGATTATTCCAACAATATCAATTAAGCAAATCCATCATCTCTTCCCGAGCAATGCTCTATAGGTCACCCAACATTGCGCGCTATATTTCCATTGTTCTTCTGCCAGAATTACAACAAAAGGTGGCCACCCCAGTAACGGCCGATTCGCCGGAAAAAAAACCAGAGGAACCCCGGGTAAAAAGAGCAAGGGAACCCGATAAGACCACTCGCCCTCGTTATCTGAGGTCATAAATTACCCCGGCACCCTCGGGGTACCTGCCTCGAGGTGGTACTTGGAAACACTATGAGGATCCCGGGAAATGAAGTGACTACGTGATCCAATTGCGATTTAAGGTGTACGCGCAAGTTGGAGTTGATTGGTTTTGTTTTATGAGGAGCTGTTCGATATTACTTAGGTTCACTGATCTTATAGGATGAAAAAGAGGTTTTATTTTTAGAGACAGAATCATTCACTATTTTACCAGCATCTGGGGGATAATTCTTATGCACTCGACATTGAAGTCGAATTATAAGATTTGTATAGACTAATGTATGGAATCTCTTAAATCATCTTCAATATCAAGTGCACGAGAATTTTATTGCCTAACCAATAGGAGAACACAGATTACAGTCGACATTCCTTATCTTGTTCTCCTATGCGTTTCATGAAGTCGACTCGACATAGAAGGCAAAAACCGAGAATTGGCCTCCAGAATAGTATTTCTCTAATTTTAAGGTATTTACCAGCGTTAGGTATTTTTGTAACAAATCCAAAACAAATCCTGTTTGTCAAAATCCCTTGCTGCTGTATGATGGAACGAAAACGACCCACTGATCATAATAAAGGTTGTAATTAAGTTTCCAATATTTCAAACAAATTAACATTAAATAACTACCAGTGTTTTATGAGCATTTACTCGTAACTAACTGATAGACTCGAGTACTAAATTTCCATACAATTAGTGTCGTGAACAATTTAGACTCCTGAGACTAAACACATTATAGTCACATTAACCAAAGCGTGAATAATTCCAAAGCTAGATATGACATCCGTTGCGTGTTCAAGCTCAGTAAGGTATTAGTTAAAATTGTATTATGCGCTGCGCTTGCTCGTAACTTTGCCGGCTTATTAGCAATATCAGGGAATGTCTTGAAGGAAATTGCGCACAAAGCCGTAGCAAGTTTTAAATACTTCAGGAAAGAAGATAGTATTTAGCCTTTTTGTTTGGAAAACCTTCGTACCTAATTCATTGTGTTTCTTTCTGTTTATATGTGTAAAAACGATCTAGTTAGTCTGGTTTACCCGTAGCCTTAAGAACCATCGTTGTGATTTTGCATTTAAAGACCCATATTACTGTTCTCCGGACTAGTATCTTCCTTTACCATTGACCCCAGCTCTGTTCAATAGATTTCGGTTGTGATGACGATTGGATTTTGATTTACATAAATCAAAGTATTTTTGGCGCGAACCCTCGAGTGTGTTCTGTGTGTTTTCGCTGCTTTACCCCTGTTTTCTTTATAATTTTTGACCCGAACTGCCTAAGGACTCTTGCTTTCGCCACTTATAATACGACTCGGACTGTGATATTGATTTTGGGATGGGAATTGATGAATAGTGCTGCAGTTGCCTTGCTTTCTTAGACAATGTCTTAGTTATTGAGGATGATGAAGAATGATAATAAAAGCACCTATTGTTAAATTATATCTTGTTGTTTTCAATGTTTTCTCTACCTTATCCACACAATAAAGGGCTAAGGGTTATGAAACCCAAGCGCTGCCTGCATTTGGAATGAGTTTTTGTTGTTGTTGCGCAAAATAATATGGTTAATAAAGCCATAACCTGTTAAACTTCTATGTAAAATTACTCAAAAACCTAGCCTCCTTGAATTACGATTTTATTTTCTTATTAATCAGCATTACATGCTCTTTTAATCAACATACTCGTATATTTCATTCATTATATTTTTGAATAAAATGTGGAAGCAAAACGGAGTGATTATATTCTCTTTGGTGGAAGCATATAATACAATGTACTCTGTGGTGGAAGCTGTCATAGCTCTTTTGTGTCATTTTTTTAGCCATTTATGGTCCACACTGAAGAATAATAAACCAAACAGCCAAACTTCTTTTTAATTTTACAATCATTCGTTCACGAACATCCGAACAAAACAAAAGTAAATTGTCTATACTTACGATAATCGACACTGATTACGAACATTTCTTATAGTAGGGTACATGCGAATAATTCGAACCAATGTCGTATCGTTACGAATAATTCGTTGTCGTTTGGCGGAGTAGACCCCCAGACCAACAAAGCGTGGGAAAGAGAAAACGCTATCCCTTGGACATTGGTTATGTCAAAAAGAAACTGATAATGGTGTCCACCTATTACCACGGCCTGAAATTCGGGAAGACTTGTTTTGTAAAATAATAGAAAATCGTGTGTTTTTATTTATTTTTATTATAGAGTCATAGGATCAACATGTGAGTGTTTATGATGTGACAAGACGAATCAAGTATATACAAGTACACAGATGCGTCAAGTTTTTGGTAGCGCCTACTGGATGACATTAATCTTCTTGTACATGCTAATTCTAATGGGTTTACCTGTCTATGAAAGGGTTGTGAAGTTCAGAAGGCTACCGCTTTATTGGAACTACCGGACTTTCAAACAGGATCATGTTCCAAGCATAACAAAGGTTCCGAAGCCAGGGCTTTGGACGCAACTTAGAATAACATGCTCAAATGAGATCAGAACCTGAAACGAACTGGACATTCCGACCTAATTGGTTTCCCCTTCCTTTCATAAGCAATTTGTTTGGATGCGACAGGTATATTCTCATTCAATACGTGACGGCTTTGGTATAAGCCATCTGATGGAAACTTCTTTTAAAAGGATAATAACGCATGCGTACGCTCTTAAAGTATTGTTTGGAAAGCTACTGAGTATCATTTAAACTGTTCGAGAATATTATCAAATTCAAATAAATGTAAACAAACAGAAGTGAATACTTTAAACAACAACTACAAACTGCCAAACCAACGAGTTCCCAAGTGCGACAGTTACGAATTACTTTTCCCGTGGTCTCGTGAACAAGGCTAATATATCACACTGCTATTCAAATATACAGCTGATACAGTTTCACATCTCAAATCGAGTTGGAAACTTTCAATACTGTCTGCGTAAAACTTGAGCAATAAATTCGAGTTTGTGACGCATTTGACAGCCGGTGCGTACCTCTATCTGTACTAGTAGTAAGTACTATCCAGTTTCCGATCATATAGTGTTACGTAATTGTTGGATGAAAATCTTGCGATGAAAATAAGGTCCACAGTTCTGTAGCAGGGTGTCTTAATATTTAGGGGTGGTTGGTACAGTCGCTGTCATGAATTGTATCGTAATTTCAACACGTTAAAAACCGATACATTTCTAAATCCATATAATAGGAAACGAATGTATCGGTAAAATTGACACAGTGTTATTAGATAAACTAAAACTTAATAATAGTCCAGAATAACTTCGAAAAGAATAGCTTCTTTTGTTTTACAGACAATAATTATTTATAACATTGTAAAAATGGAGACAGAATATATTTATAAATATTGGATTTCTCCTTTAAGTATTTCTGGTTATAAAATATTTATTTAAATTCACAAACAATTGCCAGTCCAAACAGTTAAAATAAAAACTATTGATGACTTCTGTCTGTCCAAACGTTTTAAGAACAATCACCGACATGATGATTTCAAATAAACACGTGCTGCGAAAATTTTATGATTCTCCTTATGTAATAAACGTCATTCATCTGAATAAGATGATGAAAAAACACTGTAAATACATGTAAAATATAAATGTATAAATTGTATAGGTACATAAGCTGATAATATATAAAAATTCAAAAGAGCTCGGCTGATGTTGCCACAAGAATATATTCCTGACATCGCTGGTTTTTAGATACTCTGGGAGTATGTTTTACCTACTTGGTGACAGTCATGAAAGTTATTATTTACTTAGTTCAATTCTGGCGGCAACTGTACCTATGAGTTTTGACTAATACCTGTTGGTGACGTCCGCGGTTTCCCAACGGATGCCTCTGACATATTGCTTTGATAGCGGCTTTGGTGTATACAGTGTAATAAATTTGTAAGGGAACAAGGAAATTGTATGTACTAGATATGTTATATCATTCATTATTTCTAACATTGATATGCTCCTTTTGAACACGTATATTTGTATCTGATATATATTACAGATTAGCAGACAGATGAACACTACGAGTACTCTGGCAACTTTAAACTATCTTTCGTCCTGGATTAGATTTTAGTTACCCAAAAATGCACAGTCACTGCTCCACGCCAGTTTTCTGTGAAGCTGTGATCTCTTCCGTCAAGCCAACCCATTTATGTTGTGTCTCTGCAACGGATACATCTATCTATAATCTATAACATTTATAAAGAGATGCCGTCTAGAGACAATCGCAAGGCTTATATGTAACCCGAAAAGAGGAAACACTTGGGCGATGTAATCGACACCCACCTCCATCTATTGGAAAATAATGGAAATCTTAGCAAAATTAAGTTCCGAAACGAAGTGAGGGCGGGCCACTAGTTGGCGAATATAATTGGTACGTACGATAAAATATTTAGCACAGACGTCATTATAGCCTAACAGCTATCGGTTGTTATTATGACAGCGTCATAATTTTCATGAAGTATGGACTAGCCCCAGTGTGGGCGTCATTAGCATATCTCCTACTAATTGAGCTGTTCCTATTGTTTACGTGGCCAATCGTAATGGGGTTTGGTAATGTATGGCTTATGCTAATGTTACACGGTTTTTGGTATATATTTTCTTGATTTATTGTCTCATGCTAACTTCATGTTATGGGATTGCTACTATCAACTAAATGTACCTACTAAACGTAAAATTTGTTTCTGTGATTTTTAAAACATACCTACAGTTTAGTAAGTTAGTGTGTGACTGAGGAAAATAAGGCATGTTTTTATATTTTGCTTTGTTTCATTTAGTGACCATTAACCATTATGGTATAGGGAATACGGAGGAAAGGGAAAAAAATCCCATAAAAAAACATCGGCGAAAACAAATTTGGATGTCCGAAAAAAGTGAATATAGGGTCCATACTTTGCAAATACGCATAAACTGTATAAGCCGGTATGTACTGGCCGGTATCATAATTTCTTAACAAACAACCTGAAAGAACAAAGAAGATTCATTCCATAACGTTCCAAATTCAAATTCACAAAGAATCCCGTCCATAATAATTTAGTTGACGCCAGTGCTGTCTTCTCCCGGCCGTAACATTTGTATGGACACAGCTAATGATAACTGACACCCGTAATAAGGGGCCGCAGTCACTGATCCGCTTTCGCAGTTACAGATATTATGCTCAGCCCTAATAGGGTCAAGACCCGCCCTGCAATTTGGTCAGCGTAGAAAAGAGCATTGTTACTTAAGTCGATGTAGTAAGGTTCAAAGTCATCGTTACAGGGAGAACTATTAACCTCTTTTGAAGTTAATCCTATGTTTGGAAGGGTATTATTTGTTCATTCAATACTCACAATTGGTACATCTGTAAGAAACATAGTATCTCATTATTTTTAAGAAGTTGTACTTTTCTACAGAACTACTTAGTGGCCCGCCCGTTTCGGGACACAATTTTACAATTTGTTCTGAACCATTACCTATGGATAGCACTGAATGTCGAATGCATCGACCTAGTGTTTCCCCTTTTTGTTTTGTATTAATATTTATCGATGTCTATTATCTATTTTAAGATGAAAAATTTAACTTAATATTAACTAAAACGACCTAAGTATGAATTTTATGTCACACAACTAAACCTTCTAGTACATATCAGAGCCACCTACCACATCAGAGCTTAACCACCCACATGATTAGTAATGTGTGTGTATTTCGAGTTACGATTCGTTGCCTGCTCCGCCAAGAAAGAAGACAAACATTTGCGAAAGCCTTGTACACACAATCGAAAAGCAATATATCTTCAGAAAAATGCGGCGATCGCGTAAACCTTTTCGACATAATTTCCTTTCGGGCGTAATTAAATCTTATATCACACGGAATGAGCCTGCGACCCCACGTGGAAATAATTGGATTACCCCTGATCAAATTAGGAAGTTCCCGTATATTTTCCTTTTCGCTACGACAAAGCAAGAATGTCACATCCTGACGTCGCGAAAACGACTTGAGACGTGAAGGAAAAATGTAATATGAGAAGAATTCGCCTCGCAATATTTTCATTTGTCGTTGCGCTCCAGGTGGATCTGATTTAATTGGTTGACGTAAGGAATTTGCTTTGTTTTTTCTTTTAATATCGTAGGATATCTGTCAGAAAAAATGCTTATAACATTTCGTCGAGAATTTCTTCAATCCGGGATATACTGTTGAGAGACATTCAGACTTTAGATTGTATACAATGTCATTCCATCGTCATCAGCTCAGCGGGTTCTTCTTAGAAGAAATCGACTTTCCGAATTAGCTAGTAGCTTACATAAATGTACTGTATGGACTTAAACTGAATTAAGAATATTTCTATGTTAGTCCAGGTTGAGTCTTTAAAAGTCTCTAGCAAACTCGTTAGTTAAACGACCGACGAACTATCCACTATGTCACCGAGACTCCTAAGATAAACAAAAAGCTTAATTAAAACAAAGTTGCATTACATTTCACGTTTAATAACAGTAATGTACATTTCAATTTAAAGTTCCAAACTAAACAAACAGTATTATTACAACGGTAATCGTTAAAACTTTGAAACTCTGACTTTGTTTACACATGTGTAAGTACGGGCAACAGCACACCACGCCATCCAAAGTCTAATTTCTTCAATCGAATCTCAACCTAATGTCAAATACACACAGTTCAATATCAATTGAAGAATTTGGACGGTTCAAACCCGATGTTGACTGTACTTGTGCAAACAGAATACTATATCTCAAGAGAGTAATTACACCGTAATATATGAAGCACAGCACCGTAAAACATACTTTATCAGAATACAAGCGAAACCCGATTCATAAAACGAGATAATGAAGGCCCATTATAAAGACCTTTTCCTAAAAATTTATGGCGCGGTCTTCGGCCTCCCTCTAATCCATACTTATTAAGGATAATGGGAAACCAATGAACAAGTTTTGGTCCTTTATCTTTCGCCCATAAATACTAGCTATCACCCGCAGGGTTGGCTGTGCGCCGTTTATTACCCGTAGGTACTTTTCGTTTGAGCAGTTTCAGGATTGTCTTCGATATTCTGATTGAAACTGACTATTTATTGCATGGTCTACTTTGATAGACCATAAATTCTACGAATCAAAATTTCAGATAAAATCTATAATGCGATTTTTTTAAATGCCGGCCGAATGATGGGTCGCGGTTTTATTTGGTGCATTATTTACTTATCACCAATATTATAACTTATAATAACCAATTTTATTAATAGTATAGAGCATCTCTTATTTCAGAAAAAAAAACAGTATTTGGATCTTAATTTTAAAGAATGTCGTTCACTAACTTGTACGTACAGCCACACATCAAAGTACACAAAACTGTCAGATTTCCTCATTCCATTCTCACCTTTATGTCAAACACGTTTGGTTCTATATCAATTGAGGAAATTGGACAGATTGTGGTAACCTGATGTGTGGCTGTCTGTACCTAACTGTGATACGGTTTTATAGAACTATTTGTTATTATTTCATATAATGACAGGATCACAAATTAACATCATAGGGAGACAACAATAGCATAGCTCCCATTTTTGTACAATTTTACCCGTAGAACCCGTAGGTACTCGACCTTTGGACAACCCTAGTTATCACACAGACGGTAGTAAGTGACGAAAGTGCCATTGATGGCGCTTTTATACGTCCGAGTAATAATTTAATGGCACCAAGGAGTAAATTGTTTATACAGTGGTTTACGGCTTGTTGAATTTTATGGAGTAGTAATTCAACTATACAGCTTCCTTAGTGCTGAAGTAAATTTGCGAGGGAGAATATGTGCGACTTGCATATTAAAGATGTGAAATAAAATCGACACTTCTGAGTACATTCATCTAAGTAATTTATAAGTATGGCATTCACCGCAAAATTTATGGATGGACCAGGAGTAACCACGATAGCTGAAGATAAGTGGAGAGGTTTTCCACTACTGTAGATCTCCAGTATAATGAAAGAATAAGTAGAATGAAAGAGCCCCGATAAAATGGGTGGATGAAATAAGACGCCGCCGTTTGAAATCAAGAAATAAGATTTCACTAATATTTCACCAACGTAAAAAACAGCTGTTTAAGATTTAAACAACTAATTTGATAATAATATTCAATGAACTATTTACAAAAATACCATTGTCATTCCGTAAACCTTTACAATAGGTACCAAATATACAGTCAACTCCAAAAAGATGTATACACCTTAGGACCTTGTCACAATACATACTTTAAGAAAACAGAAGTGTTCTACTTTCATATGTGTATTGTGACAAGGTCCTAAAGTGTATACATATTTTTAGAGTTGACTGTACCTACTGTGTAGTAAACGACGCTGAAAAGAAACTCTACTTAAAGTTTCCGTTTTCAAGCAAAGTGGTAGGGAGTCCATCATGGTGTTTTATCCAGTAAAAGTCTGATATAACCCTCTTGTTCCCCCGAGAGCGAGGATCCATTACCCTACTAAAAAAGAAACAACAGACCAAATCGATACACGACGTTTTTGCTCTTAAAAATGAAACACTGCAACTTGCATGGTTTAAAAGACTTATTTTCCTTTGAACAGATTTGAATCTGAAAGATTATAGCGGAACCTTAGAATTGTGCACCTTAGAATTTATTCCAATTATGTAACCGATGAAATTAATATTTTGGTATTGAAAAAATAAAATACAGATACAGGGCTGGTCTAACTAGTGACGTCAATAAAAAACCACCTCTATGTGCAGAATCGAGCATCAGTCCAATAAATCTATAGCTCTAGACTACTACGTGTTATAACGTAACTATAAGTATTTCAACATTTATCGTCAACCGATTTTTTCAAAGCATAGTCTAAATTTGAATTTCGTAGACAATATTTCAGCTATAAGCTACATTTTTGGGATGTTAAGCGCGCTCTACACTGTTTCGCCATTACCGCCGTCGCTTCCGTGCGACGCGGCGCCGACGATAATGTCTACCGCCCCACGATGGTGTTATCTGATACCTCTCTCTCAATCGATATGTCTGTGGAGAACATTTTTAAAATTACCTTGATTAATGTTTAAACATATATGCTCGGAAATGTTTCTTAGTTTAAGGCCAAAACTTAGACTGTATGTATATATTAAGAACTAGTGGCCCGCCCTCACCTCGCTTCGGGACCGTAATTTAGAAATGAACCAATAGATGGCGCTGTGCTAAATTACATCGCGCAAGCGTTCGTGTTTTCGGTTTACCTATAAGCCTTGTTGTATAGATTAATGAACTAGATTCCTAACCCTAGATTATGTTGAAGACTATAGAGACTTATCTTGATAATAGTCTTGACTATATGGAGGTTTCAAAACTCATATAAACTCGAGGACCCATATTATATTCCCTCACCTTCATATCCTGTGGGATACTAGTATGACATGATCAAAAAGAGATCGGGCTTAGTACGTCTCCTAGGTACGTTGTAAAATCAACTCCTTAACTTCGGGCTGACAAAGATAATTTTGAATTGAAGGAATTAATTAGTTGTTGTTTTGAAAAGCGATTCATGAGCTATACCAACTACCACCGAGGTAGACAATGTTGTACTTATGCATCCAACGTGCGGGGTCCACCCTGTTACTCTTTCTCCAAATTGTGTTTAAACGCAGCTAATAAAATTAGCAATAAATAAATAAAGGCACGCTCACACCTGCTCACCCGTCCAGAGGGGGTGACCAGCCATAACTCAGCCGAATTGTGCCCGGAGGCTCCCATAACGTAAACAATAATGCTAACCCTTGTTCGTACGAATAAAATGTGGGGGCCGTTAGTGATGCGATTCGAATGAATTTCGTGACTCGATTAGTTGTACGATCTCACTCGATGAAAATACCATTCGAGTTCTCATAGAAATATCTAGTCAATAAAGTGAAATTAATTAGCCTGATGTTGTGTTCCTTCTTCCTTCCAATCCTTTGACAATTTTATTGGTGTGGACGACTGTTTATGTTTCTCTATATCCAGACATCACAAAACGCTCGCTCCTGTGCAAGATATTTTTGCGGGAGGGAGAGAAAATTTAAGTTTCCAACCAATATAAATCAACAATATAATACAACGGTGGAAAACAGACTTTCCCTACGTGTACCCAATCTTTATAGTATGTAACAAGTAAAAATCCGATCTCTAATCATGTTATTAATAATCGAAACACCGGGATCCTGCTAAAACAGGAAGGCTGGGAAAGTGTCTATAGACCTGCTAGCACATTGCAAGCTACTGCTTAGCTCGCTCGTGCAAGTTACTTGTAAGTAACGTCCAAAAAGTGCGAGGTTCTGTAGTGCAGCTACTTGGCAGGTACTCGTACGCTGGCTCACACTGTGTGAACCAGCTAAACTCGGCGCTCCATTTCTTCGAGTGACAATCGAATGAAGTTCGGTCGATTCACAACACTACCCGGTATTACAAACAACCAAAATTCGTATTGAATTATTATACCCCAAAGCGGCTTCTACGCATTTTATACACTGTTGGTACGTATCCGTTAATACGATAAAACGTATCTTAAAATTTTACGATCCTTTACCAAATATCGATTGTTCATTCGATTCGGTATTACCTACTCAAATATCTGCACGACAAAAGTTATTTGCAATTAATTCTGCACTTTTATGTTCAACACTAAAAATAAGCTTTTTTAATGTATTTTCAGGCCAGGTATTGTAGTTAAATTCACTATGGTAAAGTTTTTAATTTTCAATTTAAGTTTTTACTGCACGTGTTTTAATGGTGAGAAATAAATAATGGTGTAAATATTTTTTCCAACGTTCTTTTTATTTTTATGTTTACAGTCCATGTAGTTTAATTTACTGTAGCTGAAATACTGCTTTTATTATGAAAATTTAGTATATTATGTGTGTTAATAAAACAGTTTATTATTTCTAATGATATACTGGGTACCAACTAATGATACTGAATAAATTAAAGCGGCTATATTGAACAGTATTTACTTTTAAAGGGTATGAATATACTCTTAGTATTTTCAGTGAAATAGTAGGTAAATGGCTTTGCTTGGCTCGGCGTCGTTTCAAATGCAATGCGTGCCAACAGCCTTATCATTACATAAGTAGGGATCGGATTGGGTAGTGCAATTTAAGGTCAACGTCCAAGTGGGGGGAGGGGGGGGAGTGGACTTTTTTGTGACATACACAAGATTTTTCTTTGCTTATTCGATATAAGTTCTAAAAACTGAAAGTTAACTACCTACCTACCTCATGCCTGACCTATCGGTGGCAGACAATCCGTCGGTGATCCGTCAGCACGGATCACCTGAAACCGCCACCTTCACCCGCAAGGTGATCTGAATGACCATGATCAGATCATTCAGATCACATTACTGTCTTCTCCATGGACACCAGCAAAACCAATGAATCATTATGCACTACCAACTTTCAGTATACTCCTTTGATACAATCTAAGTTCATATAGTAAACACAGAAACCGAACTCGGAATAATTTATCTGTGCACATCATGACGTCATGTTACACTACTCTGCTTTTAGTTACCTCCCGCGGGAAAAGAGGGAATGCTGAGAGCAGCATTCAAACTAATCTTTTTGCTTTTTCGCATTTTGTGCCAGCATTATGTGTTAATCTTTGGGGTATAGTAACGAGACAGGAGCCCACATAGGTAAAAATAATACAAATTAAATTTTTAGCTACGCCACTCTCCATGAAGTTAATCGGTGTTACATATCCTCTACTTTGGTAGGAAATTCCTACTATCAACTTGGTAACATTATTTCTAGAAGGCAATCAAAACCGACACCTAAATTAAAGAATAATCTTGACACAAAGTCTAGATGGCTAAACCCATTTTTGTCAACGTCAAGCAAGAAATAACGTGTCCTTTACGGCCACAAAACAGATAGTCCCTATTACTGTGATGTCCAGAAACTGTACGCGTATTTTCGTAGGATTTTCCTCGCAATCACTTACTCGGCGCTATCAAAATAATATGGATGACTCGGCCCATTTTTGTCAACGTCAAGTGGCAATAATAACAAAACACATAGCGTGTCCTTACGGCCACATAACAGTCCCCGAAAGCGAAAGGGGCAAAAGAGAGCAAAAGGAGCATTTTTCCCTGTCAGCGGGAAGTTAGTAATACACCCGGGGTCCCATCGACCTAACGCCCATAGCCCGCACTCCGGCTGACAAATAGTGCAGATTTACTTTCATTACCTTTGGGCTTAGTTGGGCAAATGTTTGTTCAAGTTGTAAGAATCAGATCGAGAAAAAGTGTGTATAGATGTTTTTGGTCTCGACAAGCTACGTAGGAATATTGTCATTTTCTAAAATGGTTGCGAAAAAAAGGGCTACCTACGAACATAGAATTAGAGCGGTATCCTAAGTCTATGGTTATGAATATCATTGCAATAATGTTATGCATTACGCTATGACATTCGTAAAGAGGTATTGCATCCTTACAATCCCAACAGTGCAAAAGAGTAGATTTGAGGAGTGTTAAAAAAGATTTTATTTTAATGTTAAAAGTTGAAGAACGATTATTACCTAGGTACTCAAAAGAATAAATCCACTAAAAAGTATTAAAACCTTTGCTTTTAAGTTGGATCTCAATATTTTAAAATATCTTTACAGTTTAAACGCCACATGCTAGTCGTTTTATATCTTACTTTCAAGTGTAAAATAAGCAGCTAATTTATTGCATTCAATTATTAAATTTAAATCACATGTGATGCCCGCCAGATGCAAAGAAGAGCAGATGATGTTAATATTTAATAACACGACTTTTTCTTATTTGATGGCGTATTGTGGGTTCAGCCAGATATTATTAGCTAGGTTTTTTTAATGACCAATGCTATAATGCGTTTCTTTGTGCTGATGAGCTAACATGTTTTCAGATTTCGATTTTTGATAGTTAGCAAAAGAAGAACCCGCGTAACAGCAATGGCACGGCTACACATCAGCTGTTGGCACTGCCATATTTAGGCCCGGATACTTCTTCACTCTTGCAATTTGCGATTTCTCAATCTAGCGTAAAACGGACTTACAAAAAAAACAACAGTCTGTATTTCGAAAAGTTCACACAAAGGACCGCAAACTAACACATTGGCAGCGCGCACACCCGCAGTCTAAAGGAGCCATAATAAAACATTCAAGGAAAACCGCCCTGTAATCCCCGCCAACGTTGGCCAAACATTGGCGACGTACCTGGACGAAGCATTACCTGATATTGCTGCGCCGACAGTAACAATAAGCTCCAAGGGAAATACGCCATATCTTCGCTCAATTGTGGACAATGGCCCAGGAAGACTGATCGGGGTATTACTACGATATTACATATATTTTACCGGGTTTTGATCCATGTTCCGCTATTTGTCAATACTGCTAGCACACAATTCCATTGTTATCGCTGGAAATGTGGGTTTTAAGTAATCTATAGACCGAACTATAAATTTACATGAATTGTTAGCAAAATCAGTTATAAATTCACCAAATCGAGCACGTGTCTTGTAAAACTGGTTTGACTGTTTTCAGATTATAATAATCATTTAACTTATTAAATTCGTACCTATTTGCAATGAATGAATTCCATAGATATTCTATATGTGGCAATAACCACTATTCTTCCATAATACACATCCCATTCATAGCATATCTACGTGATGCACCTATTTTTGCCAATGCCAAAAGATTAGAGAGACACGTTCCTTTGGAGTTTGGTCGGTGAATGAGCTGCTGATGACAGATGCACCTAAATTTAATAAATTTGCTTATAGAAAATGTTACTATTAATTCCTTATAGGTCACCTGGTTGTTATTGTGAAAAAGATGATAATTGCATATCAAAAGTATAAATCAGAATCTTATAAGAAAGACGTGATCTTAATTGCTTGTAAAAAATAATAATAAAAACTACAAAATAGTTTAATGACAATTATTTTTGTTATTATTGATTGATACCGAAGGCCTGCGGGCCGCTGACTCTTGCTCTATTAGCCTACTATTGCAGTTGCAATTCCTAGACTTCAAGAGCTTAAGGATAGTAAATAAAATTCTGAAAAATATGCTTTGAACTTATACAATATACATGCATGCAAAAGGCTCTCATAAGAATTGCAAAATCTCCCTGCCCCAGTGGCTCCACCTGCCTTCATTTGCAAAACGGACGTATCTTACAAAACCTGCCAAATATATTCGTTTTGCAGGGCTCTCGATCTTCGCCGTCTCCCATTTCCCGTTAAGAGCACCATTCAATTTCAATCTAATCCCGCCATCGGCGGGGAAGTATGACGTAATGACCTCGTTCACTCCTCTCAGCACTTGGAGCGATTCAGGGAATCACCCCGAGAACACAACGTAGGGGTTAGCAGCAAAGTAAACCTACTCTTACGTTTTGAGTTAAGCTGCTCTATTTTTTTAAGGATTTCCGGAAATCGGAATACACGGCACATGAAGAAAACTGCGCTGAGGGCACTCGGCATTGAAGTCGAATTTAGAGGTTTCATACATATTTCCATACAAATCTCTGACTTGACTTCAATATCAAGTGCACGAGAATTGTCTCCCTGATCAGCTTTTACGATAGAGCAACGAGGAAAAACGTCTTTCACTGTCGTAGAATACGGCTAACTTATGACAATCGTAACAACAAAAGTGTTGTGTAGCGTTGAAGAAGTTTAAGAGTAGTAGTACCACATCTTTCTTCCATAACGTAAGTGCTTTCCTTACAGTAGTCCGACGCCTTTGAAGTTAGGCGATGACAACGATTGTATATGATAAGTATACACGCAAGATAGGGTTGCCACTTTTACGAATCGGAAAATATCTTTGAGGATCTCGTTTCATGTAACTCCTGATTGACTTTTTATGTTAAGAAACTTTTATTTCAAGATCAAATAGGTAAGTACATAGTTTTGGTTACAAAAGCGGTGAATTAAATTTATTATGTAGGCTTATTTTCCACGTGAAATGTAAACAATCGTTTTGCAATCGTCGAACTGATGAAAGCATACCTATACACGATGTTTTCACGTAGACGTGAATCTGGTTACTTAATTAAATTGTATCATACCTTAATTGATGGTACTCGTAATTTATATAATTTATGATAATTATGGTGGTTAAAATTATAACAGCAGATTCTTCACTGTACTTATTTTAGTCTCGCAGTCCCTAAAGGGAAAACCCTGGGTACGCAACATCGCGTCGCTCCATTGCTAATGAGACCAATTTCGTGAGCGATTTCTTTGATTGCACCCGAAACACGTTTTCTTTTGCATAATTTTGTTGGAAGAATAATTTGTGGCGCCTGTGAAGAGCGAAGAGTAGCAAAAAATGACGATTTATCCGTTTTCGTTACATATACATAGTTGCTCATTTTGTTGCAGGTGTTTCTAGCCGTTTTACTTTATGATTTACTATATTTGCTGTCTACTCGTTAATCTTATGATATGATTTATTTATTTGAAATTTCATTTTATTTTTTACTTAGGTACTTCAACAACATCTGCTGGAACATCGGTTTAATTATAATTATTACTCTTATGCAGGTTCTTCTAACTAGCTTACCTACTACTTCATTGTTATAATTTTGATTAATTTAACTATGTAAATTTGATTTTGTTTCTGAACATTGAAATATTTTCTATAAGATAGGTATAGATCTCTATTAGTTCTCTATCTAGACTTCTATTAGTTATAAGTTAATAAACAACTTAGTAATCTTTACTAGCGAGTTTCATAAGTCCCAATAGTTTTAGATCGCAGACTTTGCAGTTTTTCTTATGACAAAATCACTGTTTCATTAGTATCAAAATAGCGGTACCTTCTCTCAGAGCCCGCCCCTATATTTGTCAGGTGTCGTTGTGTCCCCTTATTGCTAGACTCGTAATAATCCTGGCTCGTCTGCAGAAGCTAATATTGCTTCTATAAACACGCTCATTGTCTGTCTGTTTGGTTATCTTGATATTAAAAAATATCGATTGAGTTGGAGCGGAAAGATACACGGTAAAGGCTTAAGGGATTATAGAATAAGTAGGAGAAAATCCCGGGTAATGTCGCATTTCGAGTTATTATAAGTTTTTGAGATAAATCTTCGGGTGAAAAGGAATAGGTAGGTATAAGTCCGTTTATTTGATGAAAACGTGTCTTAGAGTTGTATAGGTAAATATAATGGAAAAGACACATTAATTGTTTGCAGTTTTGTCCAACAAATACAAAAAAATCTCAACGCTCAAAAGCTTCTTTATCATTCTGATACAGAAGTTTCCAAGTCGAATAATTTATTAAAGTCCACTTAGGTATACTTTTTTCTAATCTTTCAAGTATTACGCGTTTGAAAACACTAAGGGGTTTTTACCTATTCCGATAGCGATGAACCGCCAAGATTTCATACATTTAAAAAGCTCATCGACTGCTGGAAAGCCATAATTCCAGCCGAGTGGCGTGTCGAGTAAAACGTTCCAGACACCTGTGCTATATAGTATTAAAATATTATCCCTTAGGAGCTATTTCTCACGAGACGGAGACGAATAAAGAAAAATTTAATCTGTTGACTTTTTGGTGACCATGCTTTTGGACTTTTTTAGGAAACACTCTTATTTTGCTATCATCTCTTGCTCAGAATCAGGGCTGCCAGGGCAAATTATATTATTAAGATTTTTTTAAGACAACAGTAACAGTAATATTTTATGTATACTCGTAGTAAGACAGTGTCTAGAACCTGTGTTCAAATAATATAAAGATCATATTACAAGATCTCATCATTTAGGTTTTTTTTCGTTGAATGTGATAAATCACAAGCGAAAAGGAGGTGTATAACATTAATGTTCACAGATACATCGTGTAAAGTATATTTTATTTATTTCGTCTTTCGTTTATTGAACCGACTGTCTTTATCTTACAGGTAGGTAAAATTACTAACACTTACACAAATCGTCATCAGATTAGGTACTTACCTCAATAGTTAGAACTTGATATCTCGTACCTACTCGTAATTAGGAAAGTTGTTACTTGTTATCATGGGCACCTTACCTTGCCACTTGGCTCTCCACGCGGGCCGTAAAGAGGAAATTGCCTTCCTAGTTGAATTCATACCGGGCCGGCGTTGGGAGCGCCACCTACCCTAATAACATTGCAGTTTCCTCGAAAATTTCAGTGTAGTGTGGACCAACGAAGCAGAATAAAGCTGATAGTGAGGTAGTGTTATCGAGAAAGTGATTCGAAGAGTAGATCTGAATCCGAGACTTTACCTACTTTTTTGCTGTTTTGTTTTTTCTGATTATTTATTTCAAAGGTACCTATGCCTAACTTGTTATTTTAATAGTGTGTATTCGTAAACCGTAGAATATTTTTTCTGTCTGATATTTTATCTGTCATAGAGGTCCGTTGTTCCGGCGGACTAACAGAGACTAGAATGAAGAGTGGGAATGCGAGTTTTGCCACTGTTTTTCCCTATAAAGGCCATGTGATAGACATTTGAATCATCTACATTGATTGATGCTGTGTAATATTTCGAAAATTCTAACATTTCTTTTTTTTTATAATATAGGAAAACAAACGAGCAAGCGGGTCACCTGATGGTAAGTGAACACCGCCGCCGGATGCGGCACTTTTAGGAAAGTATAGGCTCGTTTCATGAAGATTTGAATGAGGTACCGGCTAGGTAATACTTACCGCTGTGGGAAGTTGATTCCACAATGAGGAGGTGCGTGGCAGAAAGTGGATGGAATCCAAGTTAATGGAGTGGAGTGCCTTCTAGTAGTTCTTTAATTTTTTTTTAATTCCGTCACTATCGATAACTGCACAAAAGCAACATCTCTTATCGTCACTAGCGTCTCGTTTGCGCTGGAATGCTAGTCCGTGATAGAGGTCCGTTGTTCCGGCGGACTAACAAAGCCGAGGATGAAGAGCTGAATACAGAGGAAATACGAGTTTTTACCACTGTTGTTTCGCTAAAGGGATGTTTTCTCGCTTGCTAACTTCGACTGTACAATTTATCGTATTTGCTGAGTTTTAGAGGCGATAATTTGACGCGTTTCGCTCGAAGAGAACAATTGATGTGGAGTTTTAAGTAGCTTTGTGTCTTTGAGAGATTTAACAATGAATAAATGTTTCGTTTACAATCTTTGAGCAAGTTTAAATACAAATCAGTCCAAGAAAGATTTTATAAAAATGGTGGTGTTATTTCTTTATGATCGTCAATTATCTAATACTTTAAGAATTACCAACAAATGTTTACCATCACCTGTTGTCTGTTACCTCTAATATAATAAATATTCATATTAATTTATTCACATACATAACATTACTGTACCTACACTATACAGCAGGTATACCTAATTAGGCAGATGGTAAATAGTGATAACACTACAACATTACCTAGTTATAAACATCGTGATGGGTTAAACATTTAATTATACTGATAATTACTTGTGATATCCAGAGAAGCATAGAACATTTTAATTGTATGATGCAATTTATTTCATTTTTAAACGTCAAAACATCTGTTTATAATTCAGCAACGAATTATCTTTAAGTATCATCAGACAGAGAAACAAAGACAGACACACGAGTACTCGTAATCTGCACTATTTATAAAGAGAAGAATTCTATAGACAACAACTGGGCTTGGAAGTAAAACGAACCACTTACACGAAGTAATCGCTACCCAGCGCCCTCTATTGGTACAATTTAAATTAATTTCTCGTCACGAAGGTCACTAGATTTATTACAACATGTTATTAATATGCGCAACTGTGCAGCATGCTGGCTAAATAAAGTATCAACCTGTATAATGTCCCACTGCAGGGCACAGGCCTCCACAAGTAGCTTGCATAGGATTCCGTGTTTTTCTTTATACATCATCATCAGCCTGTTGCAGTCCACTGCTGGACATGGGCCTCTCCAAATGCTCGCCACTTTGATCGATCTTCGGCTACTCGCATCCAGCTCCAGCCAGCCCTCTTGCGCAGATCGTCACTCCATCTGATCTGATCTATCTGTTTTTCTTTATACGGATAGAACTAAAAAAGAAACAGCTACATTGCATACAGTTTATACCCAGTCGCATAATAACGTAATTTACACGTCGCATCCACCAACGAATTAATTAATCTAACAGCGGTATTTAACCGAGCGGGTAATGGAATCTGCACCAAATTAACTAAAACGGCCGTATACAAAGTTCCGGTCAATCGAATTATGTTAATGTTGCAGGTAGATTCTGTAGTAAGTTGGTTTATAAAGCAGCTAGCAATTTCACAAACATTCTAATTTAAAATGCACAAAACGCACAAAAAGCGCACTTTTGACACTACTGGTGTGGCAGTGCAGGTGTCAATGGACGGCGGTAATCGCTTACCATCAGGTGATCCGTGTGCTCGTCTGCCGCCTATCACAAAAAAAAATGTTTATACTGTTTTGTTGTAAGCCCTCTGCTCCAAACGTACCAAACCAAACAAAAAGAGAAGCATATTCCTTCTGAAAAGGTCGTGTTGTCGCACTTGTAACTCCTTCGATGTTGCGCATGTCCATGATGCGGTAAGTATACGCTTACCACCAGGTGATATGTCTCGTCAGCCCCCTACGTAAAAAAACTTTAAAAAACTAAATTTGATAAAACTATTTACCGAGTTATCGAATGTCCGATCGTGTTTCGTATCACTGATATACATACAGCTAAGCAGATATTATGTTTTTGTAGTCGTTTCATTGTTTTATTGTTGTCAAAAAATAGCCGCTATAAAACACGTCTAACTAATTACATACATCCTCGTAAATTTAGTTTTTCGTTAATTAAATAACTTTTTAATTTTTGATTCTGTATCCAATTAATTTGGTAAAACGAAAACTAACAAACAGTATTTCATACACCTTATTGTACAGTTTAACTGCAACATTGACATGAAACCTATTAATTATGTGGCAGGTCTGGATTTCGCTTCGGCAGATATTGTATTTCAATGTGTAATCCCATGGGTGAGGTGTGTTTGTTAGAGATGGCTTTCGCATAGCTGACTGACCGCATAGACTTTACAATAATATTGACACTATCAGTGCGGTGCACAGAATAACAGACCTAACTGAATTTGACGTTAATTAATTTGTGGTAGTGGTCTTTTTTTTCTGATAAGTGGTAGACGAGCAGACGGATCACCTGATGGTTAAGCGATTGCCACCGCCCATAAACACCTGCAACACCATATCAATATCTTGATGGATAGCGGTCTAGTACCGTGCGTCTCTCGCGGAACTTTCTACCACGCACCACGCACACGATTTGGTTATAGCAGTATTTTCCGACGGTAAAGACTAAGGGACCTTCAAGAGAAGAGCGGAACTCATTTCTAAGAGGCCGGGAATGCATCAACTTATTTTCTGCTCTCTCATTAGTGGGCTAGTCTTATAGGCGCTCTTTTGACGCCTCTAACATAAAAAAAGTACATTGATTCTTAAACATCATCTATCTATACTAATTGTAAAAAGGTAAATTCTACAGACAGCAACAATGCTTCTAGGTAAAAAGCGAAACGCTTGCGCTATGTAATCGATAGCCAGCGCCATCTATTTGTACAAAGAGGAACTAATGTCCCAAAACAAAGTGAAGAAGGGATACTAGTTGTTAATAAAAGTGCAGTCGAAAAGTTTTAACACACGTTTGCCGAGATTGCGAGATGCGGTCTCCACTCCAGCACGCTTTTGTTTTTTAAATCAAAAGTATTCGTGATTTTTAATTGAAAATAACTTATGTATCCCATTATTTTATTGTTTCTCTGAATAGTATAGTCAGTATAAATACTCCAATCAGTAAAAACTTGTTCAAAGTGCATATCTTATTAATATGAAATTAAATAGTTTCTTGCCATGTTTCCACTTATAATCTATTCAAATCTACTTTCAACGACTTGCTAACAGACTCGTACAATCGTAAAAATAATGAAATTATGTTTTACGACCATCTAATTACAAGAAATAGCCGATTCATGAATTTGAATTTCTTGCAAAGATACAGGCTGTGTTATTTTTTCTTGACGTTGATTTTTAAAATATTGTGTAAAAATGTGTGTTTTTATTGAATTAGTATTATGCTCATCTGCATTCATTACAAATCAAGGTCATTATAAATTGTATGTAAATAAAACATAAAGGCAATAATAGTAAGGACACTCTATTGGAGCTTGTTGCGAGGTAGATGTATGTACATGCTAACATTTGACACCTCTATCTTCGATTAATTTTATTGAAATCAAAGAGGTCGTTATATATAATGTATCTGTAAACATTTACATCCCCTTAACTACGTGTTCTATCAACCATTCGAAACTACATTTGTTATATGACTTTAGGAAATTCGTATATAAAAACTCTCATTTGCGTCCATGTGTTTGCTTAGCTTGTTTTTACCGCAATATAAAGAGCCATGCCTCTATGTTTAATTATTTTGTAACAAGAGTTTAAGCTACTTAGTACAGAATCAGATCAATGGATAACATGTTGCATGGTTGTGGTAAGACGTAAGAGTAACTTCTTTCACCGAATTTTAAAACATAGACACGTAACATCTTTACGCGCAGCCTGTATACCGCTGTTTTGAACTGAGTTTAATCATATTATGATAATGAAGCAATCCATAAGTGTGTTTTAATGAGACGAACAGTTTGAGTGAGCCGCCACGGCGGGGCGCCACCAGTATATGACAAAGGACCCCCATAGATTAACATCGTCTCGCTAACGAATTAATTATGGCCGAACCATTTATTATACGGCTTGTGAAATTAAAAAGCACGGAGATAGTGCTTGTAGCGTAAATAAGCTATATTTTGGGGACCCTTGATTTATAATATTGCCTTTATAGGCCTTAACCGGTGTAAACTACTGCTGTTATGATAATATTAAAATGAGTAAGTGTTGTTAATATCTTCTTGGTATTATTAATCCAAATACCGTGTGTAAATAAGTGATATTTTGTTATGAAATTGAATTTGTCAATAATAAATAAATAATAACATTTGTTGATAGTAAATTTTGTAAGTATTTGTTACTTCCATCGTATCATACATAACTTCCACAATTAAATCAAAGCAACCACTACGGTAACTGAATTATATTAAGGTAAGTATGTATCTCTTAATTTTTTTATGAGCCTTCAGTTTTTTTGGTCTCGAAAGAAGAACACAATTTTTGTCTGTGATTTCAAATCACATTTTCTGGAATACGCTATTAAACAAATTGATTGTATATATAGACTACAAGCATAAAAATCTAGATTCACTCTCCGGAAGCCTTGTCAAACAAAAAAAAATAAGAAAAAAAAACATAAAAACTGGAGTGAAACATATTTGAAACAAAACTAGACTATAATAGACCGTGTCGGACCATTTTACTACCCACAGCTGCAATTCCGAATTCAGGTATTTACAAGAAATATTATCTTAATAAAATAACTCATATGGGGTACCGTAAGTTAACAATAAAATCAAATCAAAACATTAATAAAAAAGTCACATTCTTTTAAAAATATTATATTATGGTATCTATGTTACGTATTACATGAACTGTGACTTTGTCATAGCCAAGTTCGTTACAATTTGACAAGACATTTTAACGTATATGTACTCCTGGTAATGTAATACATACTTAATTATTTTTATACTAGATGCGGCAAACGAGCAAGCGGGTCACCTGCTGGTAAGTAATCACCGCTGCCCATGAACATCTGCGAGATCAGAGAGGTCGCTGATGCGTTGCCGGCCTTTTAAGAAGGTGTACGCTCGTTTCTTATAAAACAAAATTAAGGCATAGGTAAAAATTACATTAGAAGCGGGCGTCTTGTTACATTATTCTATTTAATCTAGATTCGTAGCTAGCTCGTAGCATCCGAGTGAACAAACAAAACCAATAATGGATTCTAACGTCAATAAAATTTGACATTTCATATCTCATTTTCATACTCATATTCGTTGTTCCTGGTTTTCATGGCTCAAGGCAAAACCTTTGTTTGACACCAGGATAATTATGTATATGATGTTGTCTCAATATATTTTTCTCATCTCAGTTGAGTAAGTAAGTAGTTTAAAAACAGTAAATTTGAATTATTTACTTACTCCTATGGCTCGATAGCTGAGAATGACCCAAAATGAGTCTTGACCATCAGATACGAGCTATCCCCATTTTTGAATTAACTCTTTGTTTATTTTTAACACAAAGCCACTTCGAATTGGAATTGGATATATATTTCTCGAAAATATTTAAAATTGTAACTGAATAAACTTGCTACTATTTTTCGAACTTGGCCATTCAAAACCGGGCACCCAGACAAATAAGAGCGGATGCAACCGTCCAGAGCAACTGTACATAACTCAGCCACACAACATACCCCATGCGGAGTGCACACGGTAGAATTGAATTTTCTAGGTGCGCCGTTAAAAAGTATACGGTAGGTATAAAGCTGAATTATTTCTCACATAATGTTTCCTATAGTGTAGTTATAAAGAACACTCATGGCTTTATGCCTTGCTTAGTCGGAGGTCGATTTGCGCTGGAGGTCTCGAGGAATTTGTTGCTTTATTAACTTTTATAAAAGTTTGCACTTAGGAAGTTTTCTCCCTAGAAATATGATGACTAAAAGAAAATTTTTATCGCTGATTTATCCAAAATAATTTTCGTGAATATTAATCTAAATAGGCTGGTGTGGGCTACATAATAAAGTGCCTCATAGTGATTGTTTAATTTAGAGAAAATCAAATCATCTTAAAATCCTAAAATTGGTGAGATGGCTGCAATTGCTTACCATCTGGCAAATCTGATCTGCATGTGATAAACATGACGTATAACATATTTGGTGACTATAATAATTATGAATAAATTTTGTGTGAATTTATTATTAGGTAGATTATTATTCAGATTTTAATCTCTCATCTTGGCTGTTCTTCAATCTTAAAAACGCTAATGAAGGCTCCATTCACAAAAGGGTAGGGGCCTTTGGCGTTTTAGGAATTTAATCAGAGTCGAAAATATTACACTTTGTTTTCGACTCTCAGCATAGAATTTTGTAACTAGAAATTAGGTATATCGATGTGACTGTCAGACAGAAAGAACAAAGAAGACTTTATGAGATGATAAATAAAATCTGTATCACTACTAATGATTATTTATTTTATTCCAAAATATTAAGAGACCACCATTGAAGAATAAAAAATACAAGTTTACCCATTTAAAAAATAAACGACCGACGCGTCGCGACCTACAGATGAAATATCAAAAGTTACAACACAAAAATAAAATACATTGAAAATAAATTCGATGATAACAAAAGAACAACAAAATATTACAATAACCTGCAGCACATCATCGCGCCGATACTGACAGAAACTTATGGCTGCCGATGAAAAAACCGATTGAATTGGCCCCCGGACGTAAAGCGCCGTGTACGCTCCCGCCGCGCGACACAAAAGTTAAAAAAGAATGAAAAATATCCGCTGTCACGGGAGTGGTTTGCGCCTGTTTTACCACCCACTGTAGTGTAGCTTTAATTTTTTAACGCAACTTCTTTTATTAATAGAATATATTTTGCCCGCGGCTCCGCTCGTGCCCCCCACTTCCTTAAAATGAGGGGCTAGAAAGGGGCAAAAAGTAGCCGATGTTACTCTCAATACCTTCAATTATGTTCACTTAAAAAATCACGTCAATTCGTCGCTTCGTTTTGCCGTGAAATAAAGACAAACATACAGATAGACACACTTTCCCATTTAAAATATTAGTATGGATTGAAGTCAGATGTAATTAACAGACATCAAAAATCCTGGACCATGTGGAGCGATACACGATCATAGTACCTCAGAGGGCAAAAACGCACTTTTCTGGTACACCTCCTACGATTGGCAAGGTTTTAGGCGTCCATAGCAGTAAGGCAAATGAGCAAACAATATAACCTGTATGTATAGGTATGTAGCACATTGTCGATACTTGTAGACACTAAAATATTGAAACACCCACGGCCACCTCTTCACTTACTATCAGGTGAGCTTGTGAACAAATGTCTGTTATTCGGAAAAAAAAATTGGCCGACAACCAAATAGGCGTAACGATACGGGACAAACCCGCCGACTCAACATTTTGTGCAGCCGTATCTATCTCTGTGATTGTTTGGAGACTCCGTTTCCCCTGTAATTTTTGTTCCAAGAATATTTTTACGTAAAATATTTGGCGCGATACGTTTGCTCTGCAGAGTGCAAGGTAGTATTGTGTTCACAGGCGCAAATAAATCACGCTGTGCTGATAGCATCTTTTATTTGAATAGAGCACACACTAGTTTGTCGTTCTCGGCACATTTTGTGCGGAAATATGATTTGGCTCCGTATTAAAGTTTCTGAAATATTTACTGTTCTATTAGTGAGGCTCTCTCTCTTCGTTGAGGGATATAAGTTCCTCACAGTACCAATAGATGGCGCTGAAAGTCGATTGCATCGCGCAAGTGTTTCGTTTGTCGGATCAGTTAAACCTTGTCATGGCCTATATTATTTACCTCTATAAATATCATCATATTCCGTGATGAAAAGAGAAAGAACTACTCGTAGCTTGACTTGTGCACAACAGCATGTAAAGAGTAGTTACTTTATTCTATTTATTTCGCCATAGAGAAGCAAGAAACTCCACCGAGACTTGACTAGTTTTTTTACACGGTGATATTAGTAAGATAGCTATAAGCATTACACCTAGACTGTACAAATACTTACATAGGTAACTAAGTTGTTGATCACAGGAATACTTGTCTAGGTCTCTACCTAGACAAGTCTCTACCTAGATACGTTGTGAGTTGATTCTCTAATCAAACTCACAACGTATGACGCGCCAACGACTCGGTCAAACAGATTAGCCAGATATAAGTAAAGCATCAACTTTAACAATGCACATCAAACATAGAAGGGTTTTCCCTACAGAGTGCTTCGAGGTTTCACGACCTCAACGTATATCAAGGCATCCGTATGCAAAGGAAATTTATTCGGGATGGCTGCGAGGCCGTCCTCAATCATCATGGGAATATGAGACTCATAAGCTTTCTTACATTACCGGTCAAATTTTGGTTTTATGATAATACGAACTTAAGTAGGTAAACAAGGAATAACCGTTTTTGTATTTTTATAACACTTGACATTGGTGAGCGATTTTCCCTGCCAATAGACACCTGCAACACCAGTGGAGTCACAAGTGCGCTGCCATCTCATCTATCATCACCCTCTTTGCCCTCGATTGGGCCTCCGGTATTAATATAAGATACTCTATGCCTCCAGTGCCCTCACTCACTCGGCGACACAGTGCCTGTATTCTGTGAGGCTATGTTATCACTCCGTTGTAGCTGGCCCATTCATGCCGAATGCGTGGCTCTCCCACTGTAGCCACAGCCTGTTTCCTGATTTATGAATGAATGAATATAACGCTTTTACTTACGTAAATTGAATAAAAACTGTAAGTAACGCAGTACAAAAAACAAATGATAAAACACCAATAAAGATGTGTGCCGAAAAAAGGCACCCGCTCTACATAATGCAGCGACGTGACAATCATGTATTTAAACAAAGTCCCAGCTTACGCAATCAAGTCCCTACCAGTACTCTTCCTGACCCCGTACATGAAGCAACCTTGTCGAATGCACATAAAATACACAACATAACAACTTTACGCACGCACGGCGATGCCGACATGTTCCAGCGCAAGCTTAATGTTCACGTCTTATCGATGTAGACAAGATACCTGATGGGATAGCAGCTATTCTGATTTGAATTTTAATCCAGAGATATGATTGTACGCTTGTATAGCATGGGAAGGAGAATTTAAAGCGATTTATTTTCCTGTACTGTATTAAAGTATAACTAAATCTACTCTGTTCCAATTTTTAGAGTGGATTAAGCAAGAATTTAAAAAAGTTATTACTTGACAAACTTATTACCTCATTCTTAAAATTAATATCGCCACCAACACTATCATATTATAATCTGCACAGTTTTAAGGCAAGATGCGTCTTAGGCAAACGCGTATCTGAGACCTCATTGTCACTTTGCATTAGATACAATAATTGTGCTCATGCGTTAATTCAATTTCATTGTTACGTAAATTAAAACATTGGTTTTTATATTTTTTTGTATTTACGGAGAAATGACATTTTCACAAGGCATAAAATTATTATTTATTATTCAGCACAAGTGCAAAGTAACTCTTACCCTTTTAGAACAAAACAAAAGAAGTTTACGATTAGTCATGGTTCATGAATGACATTGTCCCTCTTATGAGTGTGACAAATAAAAGTCACAACTTTAAACCTCATTTTGTAAGAAGGAGGAAAGGCTTAAAAATGTAATGCTGGCTAACTCCTACTGGATGGTATGTCTACTCAAATACGATCGGCACGTAAATCTGTTCAACAACACAGTAAGATACCAACAAAACCGTGTGCACAAACAGAACTAGGCTCATTGTTGTTTCATGTACTTGCCAGTCGCGATGTGAACGCGGCTTTACGGCGGAATCGCTGAATTTCCCCAGAGTGCAGTAAAATGCTCTCTGTCAGACGACACTCGGCTGGCAGTTCGGTTCGCAGTTGATGCCTCGGACCGTCAGGGTAGGTACTTCGCTCAAATCCAGCGCTCGAATAACTCGCCTTTTTTATGCGAGAACTTCAACCAGGCAAAGACAATGAGAAATATCAATATCGGACACGGAGATGAGTAGTGTTGCCCGAATGTTCCAGTCTTGGCTTCATCTTGCTAGTAGAAATAAATACCTACAATTTAATATGGGCTTTATCTTCAGCACGTAAGGTTCAAAGTATGAATAGATTGATATACTAACTTAAGAACTAGACATTACAGAAATTTATGTACAATTTGTATGGTGTCAAAAAAAAGGTTTAAAATGACAAATTAATAAAACGGTAGCCATACTTATCCGGACCTAAAAATTATTCGTTTCTTGGCATTTGCCTACAACATTCGAGTTTTCCGTCTTGGATATCTACGCAGAAGAAGCTACCCAACGTAAACTCTCCAACGACCCCAGTTCCTCGAACATAATGAGGACAAATGCAAAGCCCAAATCCATACCATGCATACGGCCAGGTGTCTTAACTTATCTGTTGGGGATAGCCTATGAGAAATTAAGAACAAAACTATAACGCGAACTAACTCGGTTTATTTTTTTCCAAAAGTCACATCTTCTTGGAAATATTGGCGAAAGAGTATTAATTAGTAAGTGAAGGTAGCCGCCAACACTATGAAAAAGCAAAAATTGGCTAAAATTCGTCTTGGTTTGCGTTTGGGCAACATTAGGGATGAGTCCTCCCCTTTCTAAAGGGTACCTCACGGAAATGGTCTCATTTCGAAATATTCTCATTACTCTGGATCTTTTTTACTTTACGGCGGATCTCCCCTTCCTCGTTCGGTCAAGTATTGCGAAGTTTTCCTCTTCCATCGGCGGAGAAAATGACTAATAAGAAACGTCAATGATAGCAATCTACTCGCGCCCGAGCTTCGCGCTTTAATTAAACTGGAGATGAAAACTCGGAACCTGATCTAAATGAAGTAACTTTCAGAAAATTACTTTATCAAACAGTTTTTTGTTTAAAGAAAAGTTTATGACGAATCCCTGAACAAGTCAAAATTACTGAGCATCCAAATAAAAGGCGGTGTCTTTTTAGGCAACAGTCAGCAGATGTTCGGTAAATTTAATTCAAAGATTTTCACCAACAGTTTGCTCACTAGCGACGCCAATATATTTTTATTAATAGTAGTGAATTTAAGAAATTTAAACAACTAAATGGAAACATTATTTTAAAAGTAGAAACTTTATGTTTTATGATAATGTTACATCATTTAGTTTGTATAAATTTCTCAGACAGAAGTCCTAAATACAAAAACCTGTAAAGTTATAAAATTTAAATAGAAAGTTATAAAAGATATCGATAAAGAAATTAAAAAACATTTTAACACAACTCTCACAAAAATATTACACGCCCCGTTGACAGGATAACTGCGTTCCTTTCAACGTCTTGATTTAAAAAACTAATAAAAACTAACCATTCAGATATCTTTCCGTAAAAAACTAGTCACACTTTCATTTCTTTTTTATCTTTTTCCTTTTTATCTTTGTAGGCAATAAATATGTCGGCCGCCCTCGCACGCGTTCGAAAAATTCCCGACAAAGTTCTACGCTATAAATTGAAAAGATTAATGATGGATACCAAATTTATTTACTTAAGTACCTGTACCGTGGAACTTAATCTGTCCCAACACTAATTAATCTTGAACACACATTTCGAAATGTAGTATACTTTTTTTTTGTTTAGTGCCGTTCCATAATTAGTTGTGGGCTTAGTGAATTATCGAAAGTATTATGTAGCAGTGATAGTACGTTACATGTAAAAAAAAAGTAAAGCATCCGCTTATATACTGTCTCACGCAGGGCAAATGAACATCATAGAAATCAAGTAATTTGTAACAAAAAAATTGTGGAAGAGCCACGCTTCGGCATGAATGGGCCAGTTCGACCGGAGTGATACCACTGCCTAACAGAAAACTGGCGTGTAGCAGCCCCTGTGCTGTGTTTCGCCGAGTGAGTGAGGGTACCGGAGGCCCACTGACCCTCGGGGGGAAGGCGATAAAGGGCTAGCAGCGCACTTGTGACTCCTCTGGTATTGCAGGTATCTACCTATCACATAAAAATAAACTACATAATAAATATCTTCAATGATATGAAACTTTTAGCACTTATTTTAGAGGTCTTAGGTAATGTGTGTGTGTCGCCTGTCTGTTTATCGAACAATAAAGCCAAACTGAGGCTTTACCGATGAAATGAATCGACCTAAAATATAGTAGTAAAGAAAACAAATTACTCGTGTTTATTAATCCTCAAAATATTACAAGTTAAGATGTCCCCATCATCCCATTATGTTGCGTAATAAATAAAACATTTTGGCGGAATTAATAAAAACAAAAATCCCCAACACAACCATAATAAACTTAGAGACACTTTGTGTCTCTATCTCTCGCTTATTGGCTTAACAAGCAGTCCATATGTATCTAAAGCCCTCAACCCTCAAAGCAAAGAAAGACCATTAGAAACCACGTGGGACTGACAGACCCACAATTCCCCTAGCGATAGGTAACTAGTGTTGCCCCGAGCAATAGTTAACTATCGATACATTCATTTATATGTGTCCCATAGAACACTACCAATGATTACCTACACCTATCGAATTAACCAGTCCTTCTACATCTATGACTTCTACCAACCATTCTGAACAACGTTTTATCCACGACTTTCAGAAGAGTCTGAGTGTATAAATATCATTATGAAATACTTGTGTAATTTTCCTTTTGTGTCTGTTAACCATAGAAATAGAAATAGAAATATTCTTTATTCAATTTAAGTTCTTATAGAATTATGTATTTATGAATTGAACATTTATGAATGCCAAATATTATGTAAGCTACCGCTGATTCGGAAAGTTGATTAGCATAATTCTAGTGCTTAAGCCACTTGTATCTTATTATGTAATTAATTATACATATCTAAAAATAAATAGTCTTAAATTTTTTTAATCTTAGACGATTTGTAAGTGCTAGATAAATAAAGCTTATGCAAATAACGAATGTTTTGATTTGATTTACTTAATTGAAGTTTGAAATTAGGCTATGGAAATGTTATTTTTTAGTATCGATAGTTTTTTTTTATACTTTTATGAACTATCGATACATTAACAACACGAATTAGTTTGAACCGTAGTTCCGCTGCACACTTTTACCACTAATTGGCACATTTTGGGGGCAGATAGGACCCCTACCGGTCTCTAGGGAAAATGGGGAGCAAACACTGCGTTTTTCAATGTCAATTTATTTGTCTCAAATGAATATGGAGTTATAAATCCCACCAATTTTATACTCGTAGCTATTTATTACCGTTCGTAATTGGTTTATGGAACTTTCGTGTAGTCATTGGAGAATACGTTATTGTTATTAGTGTTTGTTATAGTGGTTGTTTATTAATGAGTTTAATATGTCTGTTAAAAAACTAACGCGTAAATAGAAACATTGGTTTGGGATACACTTTTTAAAATAAGTATAGATAGATAAATTAAAGAAGGAAAATGTTAGCAGGTCAGTTCCATCCTATGGGTATATAGAATATCGTATACAACAATTGAAATTTCCCTAATTTTCTCAAACTAGTACTGCTAACCCAAATTCACCCGGGGGGGAAGGGTTATAAAAGGTTAGCAGCGCACTTGTGACTCCACTGGTGTTGCAGGTGTCCATGGGCGGCGGCAATTGTTACCATCAGGTGATCCGCCTGCTTCGTTTGCTACCTATCACATAAAAAAAATTACAAATCGAGCATTTTTGATATCCATTTGCTCTAAAATTTTCATTGTAGCTTAGATAGTACATTTAGGCGCGTTTGTATATGAATCAGCTGGTGACCCGAATTCATTGCTCTCCAGTGTAAAACCGCGGTTAAGTTAGATGAACCATTAATCTCAAACTGCTCTAACCATATTTTATTATACCTATCATACATATTCGACTATTCGACGAGCAGACGTAAATCATTTTGCCTACATAATTTTTCAACCCACTCGTTTTATGCTAACGGTCGGAGAGTAAAGCCCACGGTCCCACAGTCAACAAAACCTTAAGGGCTAATGCCACAAATGCTCTATGCATTATCGGCTGATCCGTGCCCATTGCAAGCGAGGACGTGCAAGATTTTACGTGCCCTTAAAGGTTGACATAGAATTGGGTGGGACTAGTGCGCGACGGGAGTTCGGCGACGCGACGTCGTATTATTTTTTTTGTAATTATTGGCAGATTGGCACCTAATAGTAAGCCCATAGACGTCTTAATGACAGATGGTATGCATTATAATGACTGACTTTAATTACGTACTACTTTTTTTGGATTTCCCAGGGGAAACCATCATGGCCTTCTCCATGTCACATGTGGGGGACAAGGTTGTGTGTGGGACTCTAACCTTAACTAAAAGTGTCCATCTCAGCGCAACTGGACCGTACCGCTAATCACGCTCGCCACTACGCTAATTTTTTAGCGTAAAACAGCCCTCCTGAACTAGCATTACCTAAGGGCAAGATATGTGTATTCTTTTCGCGCTCATAATAATCGATATTTTTATTATTTATCTTAGCGACCAATCTCATAAATCAGCCATCGATGCCATATATTATAGTGCACAAGTGTGCGCGCAGACACAAGTGCAAACTTAATTGCCTTACACTCATATTTCGATGGGTTGTCAGAGTGATACCGAAAAGGAGATAACGAACTTGCTGAGACACGGGGGTACAAAACCGCTAGCTTCCACACTTCAAGCTAACACTGAAAATGTCTTTACAAAATAATTCAGGTACAAATATTCGTACTTACAAAGATACTAGTCAACCCTTATACTAATATGAGTGCCCAAACCCTTATCTACCCTCTTCTCATCGCCGGACCTCTTGCAAGCCGATAAAGGGCTCCTCTATATCATATTGGCACTTTCGACAGCGAAGCCGGCAATATTTCTTACTTCTTAAGGGATAGCCGAAATTCACTTACGAGTAACACGCCCAAGCCCAAAGGAAACGATGGGTTGCAGTCACGAATTCTTATCTGAAAAATCTGTTGGATCATTGTACTCTACCCTATTCAATGCTTGCATCGATCAATGTACGAAAAGCGATTTAAACTAAAAGTATAGTAAACATTTCAGTATGTATTTATCCAAATCTATAAGGCTTCCTCATTCAATACATTATTGCTCCTTTTTACAAATGCAAAATGTCAAATGTATATTTTGCACATATATATTTTTTTTTTTTTCAAAAAAAATATTTTCTCAAATACTTTGTTAGACAACAACAAACTAAACATTAACAATATTCGATTAATGCTGACGACCAAGACCTCAAAATAAAAGGTGCTAGTAAAGACTATGATACACCATTCATAATAAACTATATCCGGGCATTTAATGTCGAAAATTGCATGTGTGGGCGCGCCTTTAATAACCCTATAATTTTACAAACCTCTTGCGTCTCTACGTAAAGAAATATTATAGCAAGCTTCAAGAATACTGAAGGAGACAAACGAGCTGGTCATCTGATGATTAGTGATCTACGCTGCCCAGAAAGCATAGTATCAATCAATGAATCATGAGCAAACAAAGCACGGTCTGTAAAGTTGCTGATGCGTTGCCGGATTTGTAAAAAGGAAGAAAGTACGCTCTTGCTCTTCTCTTGAAGGAAACTCAGAAAATTCACTACTTAGTAAGTAGTTAACTATAGTACTTATGCTGTATACAGCAGCTGTGAGTCCGATTCTAACAAACTTTTTAGTAAAGAGTGAATTGAGACATAAGTTATGGCCTGTCAACGCTACAAATTTTGAAATACGTTTACCTAAATTGAAGTGACAAGTTAGTTTATTTTAAAGATTACTGGTTTTATTTACTAACTTATAATAACTTATTTAACAACGTAAAACCCAGACCGCAGACATAATAGAAAATCAATTGTTTTTGCCTTCTTAGGTTTTACGTCGCGACGTAAAAGTACCTTTTAATAAAATAAATTGTTAACTTTCCTAAAGGCAATATTTTACCTTCTGTCCTCAATACTTGTCCTCATTTCGTTCCCTATCTTTCCCAATATCTCTCCCACAACTCGCGAACGAAACAAAATGCCGACATTAATAGCGACGAATTTACCGCTGTGTACTTAAAATTAGACGTTTACGTTTCACCTAAAATTTAAGCCCATTGTAATAACATTATGGCTCAGTTATAAAATCATATAACAATAGAACGACACGCAAAGTATCGGTATGAATATAATGGCCGAAGCCTTTGTCGTGGCGCCGGACAGCACGCGACCACGGAAACACAGTATATTAACAGTAGTGGTTCCACATTTCATAGGTATTATACTTTTAAGAGCTAATGCTCAGGTGAAGCAAAGACAAAAACAATTTGTGTATATTCGCCTTACTAAAATCAGTAGGGCTGTTGCACAGCCGAATCTAACATTAGAGAAGCTAATCTGAAAACCTTTTTTTTCCGCGCGCATATGGTCGTTTCCGCATACGAACTTACAAGCGCGTTAAAAACACGCTTGAAAAACGCACTTATACGATCGTAAGTAATTCACGTCAACCGAGAAATAAGTAATTTCCATGACGTTCCCATAGCAAAGTTTTTCAGTACTCCTACGACTGCCAAAACATGCTTTAAAAACCGGCCAAGTGCGAGTCGGGCTCGCGCACAAAGGGTTCCGTAGCAGCAAATATAACTTAACCAAAATTACAGTTAAATCAACCTATCTCAAAAACTATAAGAGATACTTTGATCAAACCAAAAATCGTTGAAAGAGTTAATTAGCATGCATCACCTCTATTTTTTTTAGAATTTTATACCCCGTAGTTATAAAAATAGAGGGGGGGGGGGACATACTTTTTACGACTTTGAGAGCTGATATCTCAAAAACCGTTCACTTTAAGAAAAATGTTTTTTAGAAAACTTTATATCATTTTAAAAGACCTTTCCATTGATACCCCACACGGGTATGTACATCGAAAAAAAAAAATTTCATCCCTCAGTTACATGTATGGGGGGCCCCACCCCCAATTCTTTTTTTTACTATTTAGTGTCATATTTTTGTAGCGGTTCATACAACACATATTCCCATCAAATTTCATCACTGTAGTACTTATAGTTTCCGAGTAAATCGGCTGTGACAGACGGACAGACGGACAGACGGACAGACGGACAGACGGACATGACGAAACTATAAGGGTTCCGTTTTTGCCATTTTGGCTACGGAACCCTAAAAACTAGCGTAGCGCTAGTCTGACATCGCAAATACTTGCTAACAAACTGCCGTAAATATGTTGCTTGTATTGCCTAAATATTTTTACTTTACTCTGTGAACCGATGCCTCTTTTTGAAAATATAGTAGGTATGTGTTGCTACCAGATATCGTTTACACTGTGACGTAAAATTATATTTTTGCTTTGCTGAAAGAAATTACTTAATCGATGGTTCATAGAAAATGAATGCGCCGCGTGACGGGTTAATTATTTATCGTTTCCATGAATTGCGGTTTTTTATTCATATTATTAATTGTGTGCATGTAGGAATCATTTACTGTCGTGCAGTTACGAGTCTACAATTTTACTGTATGATTCTTATGAATAAGTTGCGCCGTTTTGTAGCTACAAATCACAATATTTTTTGTTAGTTATTTACACCATACCAAACATAAATTTTCCTATCTGAATCTGACAGGTACCGGTAGAAGAATAATGTTGGTATTAGAAAAATATACACGGTAAACGGTATGCCAGGAAATATTGGGTACCCACATGCTGAAACGATATTTCAGTGGTATCGAAGTTGTGTTTCCTAGCAAATATTTGTGCTTACAAAATTTACAAACGTAGTGTTGGACGCCCTGCTACAAGATGGGATGACGACATTCGAAGGCTGGCTGGAGTGAGCTGGATGAGAGTGGCCGAAAATCGGGAGCAGTGGCGTGCATTGGGGGAGACCTATGTCCAGCAGTGGACGAGCGTGGGTTGCTGATGATGAAGATGATGACAAAATTTCACATATGGCCAGCATCCATATATCCTTATCCATTTATCCTTTATCCTCATGGTGCTGAGGGAGGCCCAGTCACAGATTCACAGAGCAAATAAAACGTATGCTAATGCATGTTAAGATTCTAAATTCGAAGCTAAAAATCAACGAAGAAAATTAGCAAATAAAACTCTTGTTGTACAACGTGAGCATTTCTTTATTCCTCTCCTTAATAATAGTAAACATTTTCCCACTAGAAAATGTTCCACGTTTCCAACTTTTCCTTACTCCTTTTACGGAATAGAAACCGTAAAACCACAATATAAAAAAGAAAATTACAACAACAAACCACGATGAAACAGTTGCACTTACAGTGTTGGATTTAAACCCACAACCGTGTTGTCTGTACCTCTATTCAGGGTTGGGCAAGTTTCAATTACTTCTAATTTAACTGTGGGAGAGCCACGCTTCGGCATGAATGGGCCGGCTCGACCGGAGTGATATCACTACCTCACAGAAAACCGTCGTGAAGCAGCCCCTGTGCTGTGTTTCGCTGAGTGAGTGAGGGTACCGAAGGGTTGGCAGCGCACTCGTAACTCCACTGGTGTTGCAAGTGTCCATGAGCGGCGGCTTATTGCTTACCATCAGCTGATCCGCCTTCCCGACGAGCAGGCGGCGTCTGCTACCTATCACATAAAAAAAAAATTGAAATACCTAATTAAATCAAAAATTTTCTTTTTGCCCATACAAGACTGGATGTTATCAAGTACCTAGTTGATTTCGGCAAAAGTATTGTTGACTAAACTATTGTTTTTTAATGTGAAATATTTATTATAATAAACTAACTAAGGCGACGTATCGAGCGACCTAAAAAGAGTCTTGCTTGATCTCCGATAATAGGTACGAACCTCTATTTGTCATAAGATATTTCATATTTCGTTTTATACTTACTTGCTAGATAGTAGGTAGGTATCTATCATGAGTTAGATTTATTAAAGGCAAATGATTTACCTGTTATGATGGCGTTCGCGTTCGTCTGAGAATAGCGGCTTGGTGATCTATCTTACTGGTTCACACTTAGTATATACCAGTTCCTCACTAAGGCAAATATTTAGGTACTTCTACGCACCCATTTTTAATTAATATTTCTTAATTTGATGTATTTTGCTCAGCCCTACTTCTATTTATACCCCAATCCTTTGAGTTCCGCGACACCGCAGAAATGTTTTGTTGTTTTGAAATGTTTGCGTTATCAGCTTGTTTATGATTATGTTTATCTTCGCCGTTTCCAGGCTTTGTTCTCGTTGTTGTACTTATTTACGCATCTGCGAACCGCACCTCGTGGCATAACGGAGGGAAGTTAGGAGATTCCTCGAAGCACGTTTATTGTAACAACCAAAACTATCGTACAAGTTTATGTACAAAATATGTACGTACACGTAATCGTAAGATGTATCTGAAGGACCGCATCAGAAATGATGTAATCCGACAGGAAAACCAGAGTCACCGACATAGCCCATCGAATTAGAAAACTGAAGTGGCAGTGGGCTAGTCACATAAGCCGCAGAACTGACAACTGTTGCAGCCGTAAAGTCCTTGAGTGGAGACCGCGACTCGGTAGGTAAGCGTAGTGTTGGACGCCCCGCGACAAGATGGGATGATGACATTCGAAGGCTGGCGGGAGTGGGCAGGATAAGAGTGGCCGAAAATCGGGAGCAGTGGCGTGCAGTCGAGTGCAAGTCCTTTCATTATTAAATTAATATATACACTTTTGTATTAAAACACGAGGAAAGCTAAATACACAAAATACACAGGGGATAGAGATAAGTCTCTATAGACTTAACCATAAGAGAGCTAAAAAATAATATGAGTCTACCTACTTCGCTCAAAAGTAGGTTCTGATTCAGGTTTCTATTAATCGTACCTCACTTTGTAGGTACCTAGGTAGATTACCTTTTCTTACATGTGTATTTTTTGTTGCTAATCCGATTCTCTTGGTCCGCCTCGAAGAGCATCTCTAGCTATCTATATTTATCTTCGCCTTTGTTCTCATTGGTGTAATTACGGAATCTGCGGACCACACCTCGTGACGTCACGGAGGGGAATTAGCAACTCATTGTTTTGTTTACATTTACACGTCAGCATATTGGTTAACCGGTTGTGGGTTGGTAATGAGGTTACAAAAACGCGGGTTGGTTGGCAGGCGTTTTGTGCTGGCATTGCTTTAGCTTTGCACATCATCAGACACAAAGAAACTACGTACTTACATCTTATTGTAGCAAGTCATATCAAAAGTAATTTTACAAAACGAAAATGATAAAGAAATAGGTACCTATGTAGTGAATTTATTGAAAAATATAAACACGTTTATTTGTTTGCATTTCAGATTGATATGTAAGTAACATACTTTGACAGCCGTTAACATGTAACGTTATGGATCAGAAAAAGATGAAAATTAAATAAATATGTAAGTAAAAATCATCGCCACGCTTCGGCATTGATGGGCCGACTAGACTAGAGACACCAAGACCTCACAGAAGACCGACTTGAAGCAGCGCCTAGACTGTGTTTTGGCGAGTGAGTGCGCAATTGTGACTCTACTGGTGTTGCAGGTGTCTATGAGCGGCGACAACCGCTTACCATCAGGTGTTCCGACTGGTCGTTTGCCATCCATCTCATAAAAAATGCAAAGAATATTCTGCATTCGAATATTTGCGTAGGTGAAAGTAAACTACCTATTTTAACGTGTATCTTAGAAATATGCGGTTTCCTATTTCATAACATTGTAGAGGTGACCCACTGGGAAAAATGTCTTTGTTTTTGCGAGAACTACCGTTCTACAATCCCTGGTGAGAAGTCCGTGCCGCAAAAGTTTGTATTAAGGATAAAGCATATTGTAGAATTTCGCAAATAGTTTCAACAATACTATTTTTTGTAACCTTGGGGAACTTGAGTATAGTCATGCTCACAAAAATGTCCTTGAGGTAGTGCCGTAGATGGCTAACTTCGTACGAAATCAGGTAAGAGATTTATGTACCTACCTGTATATTTATATACTATGTTCTCCCTCATCACCGAGCTTGTTAGTAGAGATATGCAGACATTGTTGCGAAATCCAGAGGTGCTCACCAAGCTTGGGTACGATTTATGACCCTCCTTTTGGAAGGACCAGGTTATACACTAAGCTATGTAACTATACAGGGTGTATCTGTGAACATTTTCATCTCTTTCATCTCTCAACATCTGTTCTACAACTTTGGAAATTTGTCGAAAGAAATTTCTATTTCCCATACGAAAATAAACAAGTCATGAGATCGATTTTTTACGAACAGTTGAAATTTTTATTAGTGAGTCATAGAACAAATTTTGATCAGAGTGATTGGTAGAAAACGTGATTATAGGGATGTAAATGTTCACAGATTCACCCTGTTATAGCTATACCTATATCTTTTTAACGTTTTTCTGACTAAATTACGAAGATATCTTTTTTTTTACTAAATTACGTAGGTATAAGTAAGTAAGCCTGTGTAGTTATAATTGTAAACAGCTGCCATGTATTTGTTACATTGCGTGCGGAATACAACACGAAATATCACAAAAACTACTTTCTGTATAAACTACGTGTTTGCGATAACGAGTGAGTCGTAAATTAATACCTTGTAGGTCCCTTATTACGTCACCGAGTCCGTTCTGTCACGATATCCTAGTAATGAATAGATAGACTGTAGACGCCAAATAGTTAGTACCTAATGTATATGTAGGTACCTACTTCGGAAGTTCACAAGTAGTTACTTTTTTTTTGTTAGCTCGTATTGTCCCACTGCTGGACAAAAGCCTCGCCTCATTTCCTCTACTGCTGCCCATTCTTAGCCAGCGTTTGTCACTTCTCGGAGTGTTGGTCCAGGTCGTCACGCCATCTCTTTCTGGGCCTACCTCTTGGACGAATAGTTACTTAAATTAAATTTAAATGTGACATTCAAATACAAAAAATAATAACGTACCTTAAAAATAAACTACCTAGGTTAGCGCCTACCCAAACGGAGTATAAACTTATACACATTACAAAAAAGTCAATTTCGACAAGTGATGTTAACCTGAAAACTTAGTTAGCATTGCCTGAAAACTTTTACTCGAAAATAACGTATTGCAAACACGCAACCAGGCAGATGTTAATAAGCAGGCAAATGTAAAATTAATAACCCAAAATTATTGACAATAAACTAATTAGCAAGCCCGAATACCCTAAAACTACCGAGCCCCAATAGAGTCGTATTATTTTATGAGTCTGCCCCTGGCCACCGGTAAATGCAGGCAATTGAGTGTCATTATACTTTGACTATGAGCTGAAATGGTCCACAGTTGTGTGTAATTACAAAATCGATGCATTAAATGTTAGGCATAAAGCAAAATAGGCCTAGCTTTAACAGCTCTACGAAATAATATCGGTCCAAAATTGTATCTACTCGAAGTTGCAATTGGTAATGCGTTAGGGAAAATTGGGATTTTGTGAAATCTGGTAATTTAACCATGGAAAAGCCATGCAGTGTCGTATTTATCATTTTAGGGGGATGGCAGTGGGCTGGTCACATTAGCCGCAGAACTGACAACCGTTGGAGCCATAAAGTCCTTGAGTGGAGACCGCGACTCGGCAAACGTAGTGTTGGACGCCCTGCTACAAGATGGGATAACGACATTCGAAGGCTGGCTGGAGTGAGCTGGATGAGAGTGGCCGAAAATCGGGAGCGGTGGCGTGCATTGGGGGAGACCTATGTCCAGCAGTGGACGAGCGAGGGTTGCTGATGATGATGATAATGAAAGCCATGCTTCATCATGATTGGGCCGGCTAGACTGGAGTAGTGCCACGGCCTCACAGAAGATCGGCATGAAGCAGCGCCTGCGCTGTTTTCATCGAGTGAGTGAGGTTACCGGCGCGTACTTAATGTTATCCACTGAGTTACTATCTCCTCCAACTCGCCTAACAAAGACTTATTAAAAATCAACGCCTTTTTAGTAATCAATTTCACCGAGCAAAAAAGACACATTTTTAAAACCAATTTTGCCTCGCCAATCGTTTAAATACGCGTAAAAATTGCTTAATTAACCTGTCCATTTGCCAGCCAACATTTTTCGCGTTTGCTATACAGAACAGGGCCACTTTATCGTCGGCCGGCGCAGTGACAATAACAATGAGCTCTTAATTAAGCCCCTCCAATCGCACTCGTGCGCATAAATTAAGGCTGTAAACCAATTATAATATATTCACCTGAACCACGGAAGCTCCGTTGTCTGTGGACCTTTTTCCATTTTTGTGTGTGGATTGTTGGTTTTGAATTCCAGGGAGGGTTTATTAAGCTTCTTTTTAATCCTTTGTATCCCTTTTTGAAAATGATTGATGTGTTTTTATCATGCAAATATCATTTGGAAAAATACCACCTAATGTATTTTTAATAAATGAAAGATTTCTCAAATTATCAATATTGTTTACTTATACCACTCATTTACAAGTAAGATAGATAGATAGATATTCTTTATTGCACAGAAATAGAATACATGAGTGAAACAACAGCTATAGACAGTACAACAAGGCGGTCTTATCGCTTGTAGCGAATTCTTCCAGACAACCTTTAGGTAACCTACCTTACCTTACGTACCTACCTACCTCGGTACCTTTAGGTAGGTAGGTAAGATCATTCAATGAAAGCTTCAAGAGTTAATTTCAACGTTTACATTATTAATGAACAATTTAGTATGTTTAGTGTTGGTGAGGTTAGAAAATAAACTTGATAATAAAAAAACACATTAAATAAATAGTATCTGGGTCAGTACCTCTATAATGACCTAAGTAGTAGATTAGTAATAATTAAGCCGTCCTACTTACGAGCGTTACTTACTTTTACGAGAGTTACTTACTTACTAAATACTTGTGCAACAGGAGCGGTGTCCGGACACTGCCTAGCCCATTAGCTGTGGCCTAATCAGTAGGTATCTCGAAGTGGCCAGACAGTTTTGATGAACTAACCGTGCGTACTTACTCGTACATACATTCTGTTCAATCTTGCGAGCGAGCATGGGTAAACTTCATACCTCCAACTCTGCCTGAACGTTGAATCCTTGAATGTCTCAATTAGAGTTACTGGCTATTCACATTAACATTATATTTCCATCATGCAGTTACAATCCAACAATGGATAGTAATTCAAAAGTTATTACCTATAATCTGGAAAAAAGAATTGATGACATCGTGAATTACGATATACAGTGAATACAATTAACTATAAAACCTATTCAATAAAGTTATCCAATCTAAAAAAAACCGACAAAATCTTCCATAAAAACTGACGAACAAAACCTGTCATCCCAATGTTTGGTAATGCATAACCATCGTCCGATTAGCTCAAACAATGAGTGACGCCAGGAAATGCAATTAACAATGTATATGTCGGGAAGAGGAAATATCAATTCCACGTTGAGGGGAGCGGCAGCTCCGTTTGAAACGGACCTGCTGACTCAATTATACTGTATAAATATTATATCATGTGAGTAGGGATGAGGTCGGTCAATGGGAAATCGATTATTGTATTAGGTACTTGCTATGTACTCGGTTGAGATGAACAATAATTGTGTATTGTTGTTTATAAAGTACTAGCGGCCGCCCGCGACTTCGTCCGCGTGGAAAAGTAACTTTTTACCTCCCTTTTAACCCCTTACAACCCCCTTTTCGCAATAAAAACTAGCCTATGTTCATTCTCAGAGTCTAGATCAACTGTATACCAAATTTCATTTAAATCCGTTGAGTAGTTTTGGCGTGAAAGAGTAACAGACGGGCAGACAGACAGACAGACAGACAGACAGAGTTACTTTCGCATTTTATAATATTAGTAAGGAGTAAGGATTAAAACGGAAATTAACGCGACTTTTATTTTTAAGTATGAACATATTATGTACTTACTGCGTTACTGCTTAACATTTCGGCTACGTTGCAGCAGCCGTGGTCACAAGCGGACTGGCAGTAGAAATAAACGTTAATTCCCGTTTTAATACTTTATAGTCATAATGCAACACGGAAAACTAAATATTATGTTATGACAAATCATCAAAAACTGGTAACATGCAAGGTTGGCAGCGCATTTGTGACTCTCTGCCACCTACCACATAAAAAAGGTAACATGCGATTTTTATAGTCACCGTGTTTCAAATAAGAACTGCTAAATTTATATTTTAGTATAATGCTACCCTCCAGTTAAAAAACTATTCGAAGTAGGTACTTCAATTTCAATAAAGTTTGCTGTCTCAGGCTTGAAGGAAACAGGTAAAGATACTCCAAACAAATCCATCCGACTCAACAACCTATCTTCTACCAAACGTGAGCTATAACAAAATTTTATTCGGATTCAGTGAATCAAACTAGAAAGGATAGGCTAGATAAACTTAAAGTAGAACTCCACGTCTGAAGAAACAATATTGGGTAAAACGAACACGTCTTCTTAGATGCAAACATGAGCCAGCCGAAGCGACATCCAGCCTCCTAAATCTCGCCTATTTTCCGTTCCTCCTTCGACGTTTCACGTTCCGTTGAAAATCCATGCCAGCTCCAGAAAATCTGCGCCAATTTATCCCGAACATATCCGCAATTTATCCGATATCTCGTCTCGCAGTGACGGGCATCGGTCTATTGTGCTCTGCTCAATCATGCCAAATAGGCATCCGAAAATACCTCGCCCATACATCTTGGCTCTTAACTTCACCATAACAAGAGTCATAGTCGAATGATGCATTTTCTGCGTAAGTGAACAACCATCTATGCATTTTAGTCGATTTTACATTCCGATTCCGCTCGATAGAGATGTAGGGTTCGGAAATAGCCGCGTACAGGCCAGTTATGTATGTAAATTCTCTGTACGGTGAGGCTGTTACGTTTGGATAGGCGAATATAAACATATTAACTTACAAATTGGTCTGCTCTAGAGCCTCGTAAACGTACGTATTGCTTTCTATGGCATGTGCTACCATAAATAAAAGCTAGGTACAATTGAATTTGCATTGACATTGAAAATGATCGAATTACGAGGTCTATGGAACTGAGTAGAGTAAAGATACTACTTCTGGATGCCTATTTATACTGTATCCAGAGGGTATAGTCATAAAAGTATCAACATCTTTTACATTGAATAACGGACATAATATTTATTGTATTCAAGAGCGGCTTACGTTGGCGAGTATTTTACCTTGATGCTTATTAAGCTAAATCGTAGAAAGTTCACCATGCAGTCCCGGTATTTATTACACCTACCAATTATTACGGTATCAATTTATTGTATGTGCGAATACACAGGATACAGAAGGAGCCCTCTTTCACAGTTTGTAATGATAACTAACTGATGTCTATTTTATTGTCTTAAAGCTAGACCGATTATCAAGTTGTGGCCTTTATTGAATCGAAATATAAGAAAATTAATGTTTATAGGTACTTTGATTTCATGTCTGAAGTTCATAAACACCCAGGTTTCCAAGAGCAAATCCAATTGCAAAACGAATCACACTGTTTATTACACTTGAAATAATCTTTAAAGTAAGAGCAGTAGTCTCATTTCATCCATCAGGTTACAAAATATATGCGTCGAAATAATATTTACCAGAAAATTACATCAAAGAGCAAGGATTATGAGTCGGTACTTAAGCATAACAATCGTCAATATTTAAAAAGGCTCCGGGGAGTAGTGAACGTTCCCATATTTGCTCAGCTAACGCACACAAACAGTTGAACAAGTTCGACTGGTGGTTTACTAATGAAGTGTGCGTTTAAAATGCAAAAACAGCGTGTACTTATGCGCTTTTTGATAAAATCAAAAAGGATCCCGCCACTCTTGCCAAAGTTGCCAGCTGAGTCTTATGAAAAAGTATTATAAGTAAGCAGTTGTTATTGACATTGGAAAAGGTACCACAAGTAAGTTGTAAATTGACAAGACTGGCTTTCATCTTATCTTCTGTATGTACATACCTATATTTTCAGTGAATACGTAATAAGGGTCTGGTTTTGCTAGGTAGCGTACTGGATACCGCAAGCTAGTTCTCATAATATTTTTACAGGGTTTGACTAGCGTCATTTTATTTCTATTACCTTTACGTATATCATTTGAAAATCATAATTTGTAGCCAATCCACAGTTTTCTATGTAGTAGAAACTATCTATCGGCAAAGAGGGGTATTATACAATTGTGTCTGTATATTTTCCAGTTGCATCCAAAGCTGTCGCTTCGGAGACCATGATTTAGGGTTTAGAGAGTCAAGTAATCACAATGACTCAATAACTGTCGTCTGACCTTTGCAACCCTTAGGGGAACCAGACCAACAGAATCATAGTTACACGTTTCAGAAACTATCCGAAACCTGCAGGTTTCCTAACGATGTTTTCCCTCACCGCCAAACAAAAGTAGTAGAAATATGGACATTGAATTTAAAAATGTAGAGGTGCATACTCGGGTTCGAATCACGGCCGTAGAAATATATAGGTACGACTTTATAACTTACGTAGTTATGACAAAATCTCACTCAAAAAGAGGGGAGGGGGGTTAGTTCCTAAAAAGCATCACGTGATTAATGAACAGCCCATTTACAAAATGAAGTTGCTGGCAACACAGAGCCCCGCGTTCCTGTTTGAGTTATTTGTCGTCGCATTAAACAAGAGCTTGCAAAAAGTCGAGGGAAGATCAAAGGATGACGCGGCGCGTGAGTCTGAAATAACATCCACATGACTTAGGGTAGTGCTTTACTCTTTTTGTAAATACTTATCAAACGGTTTAATTAAATTTGTTGAAGGGATTCGTCAAGTGAAAAATTCGTACTTGTGATGTTTTGTAATTTTACATCCGACTTTTTTTATTTAGTCTTAGGTACTTTCTTGCATCTACGATGATTAAGGTAAAGAGAAAAAGCAACATTGCTTTCTATGCAGAGATAATATACTTAGTTTTATAACTTCTCCGTTATTAATACCTCCCGTATTTTATTGAAAATTCTTTTGATAAATAAGTTAAGTAAAAGGCTTTCGAATAACTTGTAATAAACTTGTAGTAACAACCCAATGTTCCCATAGGTAATAGAGGCAAAACGTTAATCAATATACTTTTTACATAATTATGTAAGTATTAAAAAATTACGTCGCGTTGCCGCCCGTTCTTTTACGCATAAGCATAACATGACTATTATCATGTATGTACCCACGTACTTACTTATCTTTTTTGTTTCCCGAGGTTGTTAGGTACCAGGTGAGATATGTTTTGGATGGTTTGACTTATTTTTTTAAATATTTTGTTTCTTAGTCTACTTGCTAATTTGTACCCTATTTATCTTTGCTAAAGCCACAGCCCTAACAGTATAACTTATCGCACACATAATACCGCAAACCACAAACGACAGTTGCGCTTTGCTTTCCATTTGATATACACCGTTAGTTCGCTTACCACATACGCCAGACAGCACTATACAAATACACCAATGTACTTTGCAATGTCGGCATGATTTATCTTTGTGTGAAAACTGTAAGAGACCGTAGACTTAAATACTTGGTTTAAAGTTCAACTCCATACCTCTACGCGTTCCCGAAGTAAGTAAAGGGTATTTTGATACACGAATAAACAGACGGAACGAGCAACGAAGTTATCTTATAAGGTTTCTGTTTTTTCCATTTGAGGTTCCAAATTAGGGTTCCGAAAAAAAAAGTATAAAAAACATTATTAAAAAACGCATTAAGAAAATAAATAAAATAATAAATTCACTCCACACCTCATAATATTGACCGTGTAACAGATATCAGACAACAGAGGAAACACAAATATTATAATACTTAAATAATTTTAATTATAACACACAGACACTGAGCAAAGACAAGTGATCATCACACGAATGTCCGTCCAGGTTGGGGATCGAACCCAAAGAAGAGCATTAATAAAATAACCGTTTATTAATATATTAAGTCACATCCCTACATCACAGTCCCTCGCATACGTCAGACGTAAGTAATGACTGTCATAGAGTTAGCATAAAGATGGAGACAATACAGTAGTTAAAAGAGCGTTTAGTGTGAAAGTGCCGAGTCATTTAGCAGTCTTTGTGGGCTTCGTTAGACACTTTTATCTTCGCCATTATTGCAACTCAGACGTAATTTAGGTTTGCTAAAGATAAATAGGAACTCGTTTATCATGTTGTCGCTACTTTACTTGTGAATTTTATCTTTACTAAGAATAAAGAGGATAATCATATAGTTGACCTCTTGCTCATCTTATATGTAAGTAAAAAAGACGTAACACTAGCGCGATAAAATTCACTACTAACGCCATCTATTGGTGTATGGTCTCAAATCCCGTTACGAAGTGAGGACGGGACGCTAGTTTGTTATAAACCTAACCTCATCCTTTTTCATTTTGCAGAGGAAATGCTGCCAGCTCTGAATGTCATATGCAGACGTGCCCTTACCATCGGGGAACCGTCTGGGCATGTAGAACTCACATCTGACAAAAGCTTCTCCTAACGAGATGACAGCCAAAGATGATCGCCTGCGGTTCTCTCTGATAGTGAGGAGGTGACCGGATCGGGAGAAGAGCCATCACAGGGAGGCCTGTCATCTGGAATGGTAGCGATATGGAACCCATGTATCACGTGCCAGTGGAGATGCTAACTATATCTAGTATCTTCTTATTTTTAAGTTACTGATCCTATTCCAATAAAATAAATAAATCCTCCAACCGGTATTCAGCTTAACGATCAGCCACATTCACAGGGTGTATTATAGTGCTCAAGTGTGTGCACAAACACAGGTACACTCTCACCCTTACTTTCTTAATTCGATGGGACACCAGACACGACAAAGAGAGATCGGGCGCAGAACCAACGGCTTAACGTGCTTTCCGAGGCACGGGGGTACAAGACCGCTAACTTCCAGTACTTACTTACTACGCTGGCTCAGCGATCCGAAGTGGTTCTTGGCCTCCGACACGAGAATCCCCACTCCGCTCTATTCTCAGCCACCTCTTGCCAATCCGACCTTTGAAGGTGACCAAGATCCTTCTTGACCTGGTCCATCCAGCGATACCTGGGGCGCCCCACTGGGCGCTTCCCGGTAGATCGATTTTCCAGTACTACCAAAGGAATTCCTAATAAACGAAAAAGAGCTCAAAGATCATCTTCCCATCCTGAACACTATAATTAAGCAATAAAATACCAACACCACCGTGGTATCGATAGCTTAATGAATCTGAATGGGTTTAAATTAATTCGGAACGCTACTAGACAACGCATTAGGTAGCTGTAGATGTTAATCTCAATATGGGCGAGCTCGGTAGCGGCTGGCCATCAGTCGCCGGAGGGAGTGCATTATTAATGTGCATGGCCACAGCATAGTATACAGATCCCTAGTACTGCTAATTTGAGAGAAAACCGTTAAGCCACAACCAAATTGTGAGATAAAACGTCCTTTTTCTTAACTCTACTAAAACAATTATTTCGTCTGAAATCAATAGGTAAAAAGAATCATTTTTACTCTTTTCTCTTTTTTCTCAAAAATGGTATGTACAACTTTCGACTAGCATAATTCCGATTTTTTATTGATAATGGGCTCACCCTTGACTTCATACTGAACTCTAGAGTTAAGGAAAAACCTATTTTATGGAGCAGGCTTACCAAGAAGTAGCCTATTCATTCTAGCTTTTGAAAAACCGGTTCCAATGTGAAATACTAAATCCCGATTTTTAACCTCATGTACCAATAAAAATATGCTGGCAACACTCTGGACAGACACGATTATGATCGGTTAAAATAATATCATTCCGCTTTTATACGTGCTACACTGTTCACATCCTTACTATAAAAGCCTTTTCTTGCGCAAACTGTCCAGTAGGTGAACAGATAGTAATTATTTTAAATGCACTGCCACTCCGAGGCGTTGCATTTTCCATTCACTGTTTGTATTTTATTCTACACCTATCTCTTGATTCATACAGTTAAGTACTTAGGCGAGTTCATAAATATCTTTGAATATTTTTTTGGAATTTCGTATACCTGACGGAAAAATAATTTTTATTTATACTAAGATAGATTTGTTCACACGAAAGTTTGTTAAACTACTAGCAGCATAATGGTGTTATAATGAAGCGATTGCCATCTGACCTTCACAACCCTTTAACAGGGGGGTTAGTACCTACTTAAATAGCTAATCTAATATAATTTCGTTCGTTGGTGTTCCAAATGAAAATAAATAAATTGAATACATAATATTAACATTAGACTGAACAAGTGTAAACTGAATATTTGTCCAGAGTGGAGATCGGACTCACCTTTTGCTTTTCACTATGAAACAGGGTCACCAAATGCGCTATCGGGCCAATCAAATTAATCCTTGAAAATAAATTGATCCTTGGATGATAATCTACGTACCCTTGTCAAACTGGATCGGCTTTTTGTTTCTGCCTGTCTATTTAACAAAACCCCTGGGACAAAACGTAGAATCTAATTCTCTGCGTGGGCTTCTTATATTTTACAAAGATTGTAAAGCCAACTTGTACTTGTGTCACGCTGTATTATCTAATGCATTACGAAGTGATATTAATACGGTCAATTTAGATAGACTACAACGTACGCTAATGAAATTAGTGCTTGATTGCGTTGGGCGATAAATTCTCCCTATCCGCAGTGATAGAAACCATTTGATTTATACGGACCTTTGCTTGTTTGGGGTTGCCAGGTGTTGAAAATTTTACCATTTATTAATTATTATGAGCCCGTAATGTCCCACTGCAGGGCAAAGGCCTCTCTACTCCGATCTTTTTGAAATTACCTACATTTAGGTACCACATTTTGTCAAAATAAAAACGTGGAATTTTAGTTGCTACTTTTGTTCTGATTTCAAAGTTTTTTAAGAACATGACTACATGTTCTTAAAAAAACCTTGCAATAAACTTCAACAATTAAAATAATACATACTCTTTTATGCCTTTTAACTCGTAGCTGTTTTAGAATACACAAAATTAGATATTTGTTGCGAATTATCCGTTACTGATTAATATTATTGGTTAATTTACAACCAATCCAATGGAACACGGACCACCTTAAACTCATTACCCTAAAACAATTTTAATACAATTAGATCCATCTTCGCATAAATGTAAAGTTATGTAACTGAAACAAACTTTTGACTTTACCGCTTTGATAATTTTGAGTGAATAAAATTAAATGTAGGTGCAAAATGCATAACCTAAATAAAGTCGTTTAACATCATAAACTTAGATTCAATTAAATTGAATTTTTCAAGACTCAATACAATAGTTTTAACACGTGACAAGGAACAATAAAGTTCATTATTGCTAAAAACGGCCACTTTTAGCAATAATTGACATTCTTGTTGAAAATTACTGACTGGTAGAAAATGCTAGGTAGCAATTTAATCTAGCAACATTATTCATAATCCTTTGCATTAATAGTTAACCCATGTACATTTGTACAACATGGATTAAAGTTTATCAAAGCTACATAATGTTTTACGTTTTGCAATTACGGAATATTAAACTGAATTTATTCATTTCGGATTGGCGCCATACTTATATTCGTTGGAATGGCAATACTGACGTTTGGAATTTATAACAGTGATATTATTTTAACATTTAATGCATACAGGTATGACCTCATTGCCGTTTTCTTAATCATAGGGTAGCTTATAGTTTCCGTTGCAGTATACATTCAGTAGGAAATCGAGATCAAAGAATATCTTCTACATTTTAGATCTATAATTTTGAATAATAAAATATGTACACGATTTCAATATCCTGTGATCTCGCATACTAGCTTTCAAAACGAATGAAAGATATACACAAGTATGCTGTATGACTGGTAAGTACAGCTGAGTGTGGTCAAGAAGAGATACGATACAGACTTTTGTGGAATGGTTTAACTGCTAAAACATTTACTTATCATTTCCTTAACATTTAACATTTCCTTTTATTAATCTGAATACAAATCTATTTATTACTTATCAGAGCGGTTTTGCCCGCTACGACACAACATTCTTCTCTAGAAAACATTTTTAATCTTAGACGTTTTACTCATTTTTAAGATATAGTTATATGTACATAAGACGTCTTTTTTTCAAATAACGGTCTGCAAATCGATGGTCAGTCAGTACCGATAGAGTTTCTCATCGTTACGGTACCTACTATACCAGCCTGTGTGGTACTTGCGTAGTATTCCCCAGTCTTAGCAAAACTTAATGAATGTTATTTATGGCAAAATGGTAATCATGCTGGAGCTAGTTGGAGGTAGGTACCGCTGGTGGCTTGGCATTTAGGCTGCAGTGACGTCATAGGCAATCACTTTCAAGTTATGAGTCGGCGTTTGTTTCTCATTTAGTAGTTTAAGTTTATAAATGTCACCGTAAAATCATCCGAATTGGCAGTTGATCCATTTCTAGGGAGTTGATCAACTTTCGGAAAGTAACACAAACTGCAGTTCGAACGATTTTTTTTTCATAATAGGTTCAGTTAGTTAAGAACAGGAGACGCTATGTCATCAGGCGCGCTGTGAGGTCACCAGTTCTAACTAACCTATTTTCGAAATTAAAATATAGCACCATTTAGACTGCTTTACGGTGACATAAACATAAATCCAGTTATCAACATAGGTATCTGCAAGAGCAATTAATTATGAATTTATTCTTGACCAATAAAGTGTCATATTAAGACATCAATTAGCATCCACTTAAGTCTGATTTAAAGACTAAAGTGCATGGTAATTGACATACTAACTTGGTTAAGTTATTTAAGAACGAATATTTTAATACCGCAAGGTAGAGTAGGTACTTTTCAATATGTAAATAGGTATTTAAAACAAGACTCAATTTAATGTAATTAATTCTATAAAACATGACGTCTAATTTAACTACGAAATAATTATTTTCCAATGAATAAGGACGCAAGTGATTGAGCAATATCTTTTTCAAAATATCTAGACTTACACTGAAAAACTTTAGTATCGTAAATTGCAATAAAAGTTTGAATAACAAATATTAAATAATATAATTATAAACAACGTATTTTATCAGCGCATCAGCACCAAATGTAACCTACCTACCTTCTTTACTTTTCAGATACAAATAGGTAGGTATATTTTTATTGCTCTCATATTGTAGTCATACTTATTGCTGACAATTCGAGTAATCTGTTGGCTTATCACAATGACGCCATCTCGTAACGAATGATACCTATACCTAAGGCATTCAAACACCGGGTTTTTGAGAAAATTTCAATTTAGTCGTAACGTCCGGTTCGTTTTAGGCACTCTAATCTACTTAGTACATAGGTGCCTACGAAAATGACGAAAATATAGACCTTCTCCCTGTCTTATCTCCCTCCAACATAACTGCAGCGTCCCGCGAAAAACGCAACAACCTCGACAAAACGAATTATCACTACACACAAACAGTGCACCCCTGACACAAATCAATTTTGGCGATTCGTCCGCACACACGGCATCGGGCGTGTTTAAACTGAGGGTGGGCTGCTAATGGAGACACAGGCATTAAACTGGGCCTCGTGCTGGGACAACATTGACACAGGCCGGGGGGCCTAATTAGTTTAAGCCTGTGGCTGGGCGCCCTGGAGATCTGAAACTGGATATAAAGTATCTGGATGGGACACAGTGACCTCAATTTCCTCCGTGTTAAGAAGATAACAACGTTAAAGTCAAAGTCAAAGGTGTTTATTGCATTCATGAATGTGTTACAAATTAGGTGGTACAAACATATTCCAGTACATGATAAAGTCTACTGCCAGCAGTAGTGTGACTCTACTAGTGTTGCAGGTATCTATGGGGGGCGGCAATAGCTTACCATCAGCTGATCGTCTCCTCGTCTGCCACCTATCACATACAAAAACCGACAATCAATGCCTAATCAATCCCACCATCGCCAAATGGCTATGGGCACATACCGTACTCGTCCTCCATACTTTCTGGTAGAGTCAGCATGATTAAAGTTACATCTAAGATGTTCAAATACATGTAACGTTCACAGTATGCAGTAATAATCAACACAACCAACGCAGCCAAATCTAACAGAGTATTGACGTGTTCAAACTTATCGGAACACCGTAAATATCAAATGATGCCCATTTAAACGGTCATTAGAATTAATACATAAATACAAATACGGCTATTACAACCGTATAAAACAAACTCGTCCTTAATTATTAATTTTCTAAAATAAAGTGCATAAAAATTTATAACAAAAAGTAACTTTTTCATTCGATTGTTTTCTACAACTGTGGCTCTTCCAGTGGTATCAGTCTTCGTCTCACCGTCCAGTGGGGCGCCAGCGCCTTTTACATTTTACCCGGGGATCAAAAAGCCGCGCTTATTACAATTTCGTCGTATTACCGTAATACGTAAGTAATTCCATTTCATGTCCGGTGGTTCCGTACGTCCCTGTTTGTATGAGCTTAATTAATTCCCACCGCATACAAATTGAATCAGCCACGTACAGATTTACATTAGCACGGATAATTAGGTGTAGCTTGTTTTTCGTTATTTAATTAAAAGTAAGTACTAATTGAATCGGGTGTTTTTATGGGACTGGATATGATTGTATCCTTTATAAATATGCAAAGGTTTTAATAATTAAATTTAATTGGAACACATTAGAGAGATAACGGTAAGATTGAAATTGCAAAATGTAAATTAAAGATTTTGTGGAAAGTTTTCGGTTGAGCAAAGAATATCTACAGACGGAAAGTAATCATACCTACGTTATAAGGTTTGTCGACGTCTATGGAATTCACCTCTTTACATAGACGATACAGATTGCGCGAAGTAATCGAAACCCTACGCCATCTATTAGCAAATTATAGAACCAATGTCAACACAAAATACCGAAACGTTGTGAGAGCGGACTACTAATATCATTATAAATATAAGTAGGTATATCCTACCGATTGTCCGTCTCTCAGTCACAATGAATAATAAATTGATTAAAACTAATTCTGATTGATAAAGATGGTGAATAGCGGATAAAAATTATAGCTAATAACTCGCGGCTTAGTTATTTAAATCTTCAAATATTACGCCATCTTCTTTCGCTTTCTTCTTTTGAATAGTTGTAGCAATAATCACTTAAAACGAAAGGATTTCCTTTTTTAATTCACGGAACAGAATCAAAATTATAGGAGATCGTTTTTCGTTTTCAATTCTAATATACAAAGAGCATTCTTAGGTTAAACATAGGCACATATCAATTCCTACGCCACGTGGATATGAAAGCATGTAAATATTAGATCAGGCTGGCTCGGAGTGCATCACGCCCATGTTTTATTTATCTGTCTGGCGCGAGCAGCTGCATTAGAGCCTTGCGAGCTCACTTTGACGGGACTAACTCGCTGCTTTCCACATCATGCTTAAACTGAGACTCTAAAAATATTCTGGATTCATGCTCGTGGAAGTTTCAAAATGCACAATTTGCTTTTTAGGTACACATGGCTGTGCGAGATCCTAAATATCAGCATTTACGTTTCATTTTCATAATTGGATCTCACGGCCGCTTACCATTAGGCGGAGTGAGGTCATCTTGATTATCCTCAATATAAGAAAAAGATCTTAATAATATAATTATGTATATGATTGATGATGCACTGCTAAACTTAGATTTCCTACATGCTGTCTCATATATTCTCTTTTATCTGAGTCTTCCCTCGTCCAATCACTGCCACCAGTGGTACAATGTTCGGCAAGGGGTCTAACACAAGGTAGCACAAGATCTCCACTACAAGACAGTCTGCTCCAACTATTCCTATATTATACCTAAAAAAATCGGCTACTTATTCAAATTACAAAATAAAATAAGGTATGTACCTACATCGTTCATTAGTGTGGACATCGAGTTTTAATTTCATGGGCTTTAATATAATGACAATAAAATACGTTCAAAATGATAACTCAATGTAATAAATAGGAAATTTTAAGACCATACATTAACGTCCAGCCCGTATAATAAAATAAACAAAACGGCCTAATTTACTCGTTGTTTTAATAAATTGCTAACATTAACCTTAAAAGCGGTGCTGGTTTCGGTCACATTTCTAAGCTGTGTTTAATTTTAGGTGCATAATGGTATCATTATTGTCTGTTTACGCGGAAATGGAGCAATATTTCTAATTTAACCCGTTGTCTATTTTATTCCAACATTTGTGTTTTTTCAAATTCTTCTTACTAGAGTAAAAGTGTTCCTTGAGGAAGACAGATGTATGATGTATTAAACTAAATAAGAGTGGGACAGCCTTATACTCAACCAGTGGCCCGCCTTCACTTCGTTTCGGAAATAGTTCCAATCTTTGCCAGTACCTAATAGATATATACCTACATGGCGCTATAGTGTTTTGGGTTATAAAATTGTCTTGATTGTCTATAGAAGTTAACTCTTTATAAGTAATTAATATACAGATAAAGAAACAAACTTTTTTTATAGAGGAATATTAACCGCATCCTAGACCTCATCGTCACTTTCCTATCAGGTGCGATTGTGGTCAAGCGTTGGCCTATAGTAGTCTAATAAAAAAAACATGTTTGAATACCATTTATCATTGTCGGCACCATAACTTTCTCGCAAAAGTATTCAAGATGAAAAAGTATTCTCATCTTCAAGCAATAAGCCACCAACAAAAACAATTCAAGCGGGCAGATCCCACCAAACTCGATTTTGATACGCCATCAAAAACTAATTTCACAAGAAAACAAAAGCGACCAGGAAAATTTATAATTCTTACCAATCTAAATCCTATTACTTCCACCCTATGGCTTGAATCGTGATAGTAATCTATAAGTCAGCCAAGTTGTGTAAACGTATAATTATTTGGGGGGTTGTAGCAACTAGTGGTGTTCATAAATTTCCAGGTTTACTCCGTGGGGGTTTTGTCACGCGACATGTCGTCGCGCTCCGTCTGTGACAAGGTTGGAAGAAATATCGGTTTTTATCGGTAAGTATTCATAAATCGTAGGAGGTAGTATGAAAGTGGCATCTGTGATTGAAGCCTTACTTACTCCACTGGCTCAGTGATCCAATAAGTCTTGGTTTTCGAAACAAGAGAACGCCACTTTGGTCGATCCAGCACTACTTGTTGCCAGTCATTAGCCTGAAGTTCTGTTCGCCTAGGTATGGCTGGAACTACTGCAATCATGAACTGAAACAAAAGGTTTGTTATAAGGGTAACTTTTCCATTAAACTGTACATTAATATATTTAACTAATATTCCTTAATAACAAGTTCGACGACAACTTAAAAAAAAATCCAAAATTACCGGTTTAGTTTAAAAAGAAAATCGGTTTAACCGGTCTTTAACCGATTACCCTAACTCTACCCAACATGTCTGTCTAAGTTATTAAAGGCTGCTTATGGTAATACCAGTCAAACTTTTCCAACTATTTTCCGGATAGAAAGAGCTCACATTTGTCGTTCTCAAAAGAAAGGCGTAAAGATAGTCTACCTTTTGACCTGTCACGGAATGAATTACCATTTTTGTATGGAAAAGTGACTATCATTCTACGTGCCTTTTGTTGAGACCGCAAAGTCATTCTTCCAGGGTGGTTTTAATGTTATAATAAATGATTGAAATTACTTAGTTGTAAAGTTTTACGGCCTTCCCCGATTTATTTTCATACAAATTCTCTGTTAATAATGGATAAACCTTAACAATGAATGAAGGGTTTTAAGCTTGATAGTAGATGTAACACTCTATAATCTAATTGGTTTTTAAGAAATACATATAGGTAAAGTTCACTACAACTGTATTAAAGTTTTTTTTTATGCGATAGGTAGCAGACGAGCAGACAGATCACCCGATAAGCGATTGCTGCCGCCCTTAGACACCAGCAACAGCAGTGGAGTTTCAAGTTATCTGCCGACCTTTTAACCTTCTTTCCCCCGATAGGGCCTCTGCCCCTCAGTCACTCAGTAAAAGACAGCGCTGGCGCTGCTTCACGCTGGTACTCTGTGAGGCCGTGGTATCACTCCAGTCATTAAAGCCGAATAGACCGTGAATTAAGGCATATCAACTACGATAAACTTTCAAGAATATTTTTTGATACTTTTTACTCGCTTAAGGATTACAAGGTCGCTACTGTACCCAAGTTATTAAGGCAGACTCGTACGCAATATCGTAGTTCGACACCATGTTTAGCAGCAGCATAATTACACGTTTCGTAGAGTATAGTTTGTATTCGTGCGCTGAAATTGTTCGCAGCCTTTCATTTGCGGCTGTAAAATAGGGCTGGTGAGAAACAGTTCCGTTTGTACGTCAGTTTATAACTTACAAACAAGTTTATACTTACCTTACCTACTTACAAACTAAATTAAAATGTTTGACTACGGGACGTCGCTGTGTCTAAGGTTATTAGCACAAACGCCGAAGTTCCAAGTTTGATTTATGATTGGATCAATTTAGAAAATGAGAATTAGATTTAAAATCGCCTTAATTTACTGGCCGGATGGCGCATTTGGTAGGAACCCTGCCTTATACGCCAAAGGTCGTGGGTTCTATCCTCACCCTGGACAAACATTCCTGTGATGAACACTTGTGTTTTTTCAGTGTATTGGTTGTTATAAATGTATTTAAGTATTTGATTTGTGATCCTCTGTTGTCTGATATCTGTAACACAAGTGCTTAAGTTATTAGACGGAGTCATTTCAATGTATGAGATGTTGTGTGAATTTATTTATATTTAAAAGACCTACTATTCTATTCCACAGACCAAAAAAGTCACATATCCTCAAAATGTCCCGCTTTTCGTATGATATAAAAATTCCGTTTCTTCGAATAAAATCTGGCATTAGTTATCATTCCGTATAAAAACAAACAAAGTATCTACCAAAGAAATAAGTTACTTCAACTGATAGTACAAGTGATATCAAAGAAATATTGCTGTCACTAATTCATTTCAGTCCCTATCTTTGTTCTAATGGAATTCTAAAAAAGTTTTTTACTCTGATTTATTACACCCATGCGCCCCTTTTAACTTACGATAAGAAAAGTAATAGAGGAAGCGATATATTTTGATCTTTGTAGGGTTAATTAATTTCCAATAAAGTACCAAGAAGTTATTATAGTGGCACAGTAAGTTGAGTTTATTGTCGACGTATATTGTCTACTTATTTACGTTTGAGATAACAGCATTATCCGGCTACGAACTTGCCGACGTTTTTATTAAGGTCAGAACAATTAAGATAGTGCTTATTGAATGAAGTTGCCTTTTAAAAACAAAAGAGATATTTTATTGCTGGATTTATTTTCTTAATTGAAGATAACGGCCAAATTTTTGCTGATAAGTTAATTTGGGCTTTATCTACTTAGGTATGTTTCATTTTATTCAGAAAAACAAAGTTTGTTTGTTTATAAATTAACGGATTTTGACACAGACGGACTACAAAGTATTGTTTTTTTTCCTTCTGCAATACGAAACCTTAAGAAATTTTGATATGAGCATTCTATCCGAATGAGCAGTAGAATGAATAAGTTAAATTAGATCTCTTTACTTTACTACTAGTACATTTTACTTTAGATACACCCAACCGTATAAATATATAGGTAAAAGTAAGGAAGTTTGTTGTATTGTAACTTAGAATATAAGATACTTTTTCAATTATTTTGTTTATTTTTTATTATTTTGAACGAAGACGAGATCAACGACCTCAAAAATGTGAATATCTATATCAAAACCGTGGGAACAAAAGATTTTAAGGAGGCCTCAACTTATTTTAATAATAATTTAGTTTCAAAATGAGCCAATATTCGACACCTCGAGTTTCAAAAATAAACCCCTGAGATGAACCGGGTAATGAATCACGCGCACACCCCCGCACATCCTCGCATTCACATGAAATTAGTGTTGTGTCAAATTAGTACTTAAAAGATATCGATGATCTAAGGAAAATCGATTTCTGCAGGTTTAAAAGGTCATTGGAAACGTCTCCGTAGAACTTCTAACTTATTCTTATGGCTAAAGTGACTCTACTGGTGTTGCATATGTCTATATAGGCGGCGACAGTTGCTTACCATCAGATGACCCGTCTGCTAGTCTGCTACCTATCACATAAAATAAAATAAGGAAGATTGTTTCTGTCTCTGATGAACTATGTCTTTACTATGTCTGTGTTGAAGCACTCCGATGCTTTTATGTTGCATTGACTAATACGGGACTCTTACGTTCCAATATGAAAAAAATAAATATAGATTTTTATCCATTTGAGGCGAGCCTAGAGCATAAGTCACTGAAATTATGTAAATTGTCTCTTAATTTTGCCAATAAAGAAATTTTATTTATTTATTTCAAAGTTTCAACGTTTGAGGAATTTCATTATAACCATGGACATCGATATCGGTATAACAACACTAGTAGCTCCGATAATTAAGCGCGCACGCAGGACGCGACGCGTCACTCTCGCCATAAAACTTCGGAACACGCCTCTGATGACGCACCGCGACACTTTTATGTTGCACCGAGACTAATGCGGGATCCTTGCGCTTCAGTATGGTAATCAATGCTTGTAATTATGGTAAAGTTTTTTGGTATTTCAGCGTGCGTATTTTCGATATAATAACCTCCTTTCAAACGCCTTCTTGACTGCTAGACTTGCTAAATCTTGAATCATGGTTAGTAATCGGATAAACGTCGTGAGGCCCAGACAACAGACACAATAGAAAATTGTTTTATGCCTTTTAAAAAGGCTTTTGGGTTTAACGACGTTAATGAATAGTGCAAGTTAAGGTCGGATGATCTACATTTAGTACGAACTGATTCCGATTTTTGGAAGTATTATTTAGGTAGGTAACTAAACAGTTGTAAAAGCTATTATCGAAATTGGAATCCGGTTATAAGCGCCGCCGCGGTGGTAGGGACATGCACCATCATTGGAGTAATCCAGAAAGCTGTTCATACAAAAGAAACATAATCTTACACCTCAAACAACTCACTTCGCAATCGCATATTACGTACGACTAGTTTACAGAGGCATCATTATCGCATTTCCATCTATTGCTCACACAAAATAGTCAATACCCATAGAAAAAGCTGTAGGCGGAAAATGATTCACTAAGTGTTATTTCAAACAACGACATACCAAGTACACACGTAGAGAAGTGTTTTGCTAAATTACATCGATTTTTACTTTTTGACTAGAAGTATAGTAATATTCATTCGAGGCGATTGTTGCCTTTAGATAAAATGAAATGAAATGCGCCAGACAATCACACCAATCAATCTGGTTTCAAACTAGGGCCACCCCTGTACTATGAGTACCAGATGACGTTAATTAACTAGGGGCGTCAACCCAGAACACCCAGACCTAAAACAACTTAGAAAATGTAGGTTCCTAAATTGACTTGAGCGAAATACTAATAAGTTAAATCAAAACCAAAAAAACCATAAACGATATGGAAGTGGAACGATGTGGAACGGTATGCATTAATCAGCATAAATAACGTAGTTGTATAAATAATTGCGAAAATATGTTTTATTCATATTCAGTTTTTGACAATGCAATATTATGCCTCTTAGCAAATGAACATAATGATTAGAAAAAGCAAGGCAACAATGAAGAATCAATAGAATAGATAGTATTCTATCCTATTTTTATTTAACTTAAATACAGTAAAAAATAAACTTAAAAGAAAAGACAAAGGTATATTAATTCCCATCTCTAAACTACAAGGCACAATCGCCAACGTTGCGCAAGAGCAAGACGTGTGAAAGTCAAATCAGTGTTGCCGATAACCCGCGTTACTTAACTTAAAAGCAGAGGTGATAAACCTCAGCCTATTTAGGCTAACTAGGCAATCCGGTGATAACGTAATAGATACCTAAGTACACTTCTCGTAAACCTTACGAAACTGGTTACATTTTCGGAGAGTCATTTAGAATTTACAGCAACAGATAAATCTCTTGCTGTATCTTCAAATTGATGGGTAGGTTAGGTTAGGTTACTTTTTTATTTGTTTTTACTGTCTTATTTACTACTTTTACCTATATTGGTGTACTTTTCTACTTAATTATTGCAACCAAGCATCATGACTTCAATTAAAGTGTAGTGTATACCTACTTATGCATAAGTTAATTAGACTTTAGAGCCGTAAACGAAGTTACGCTCAAGTTAAGATAAAACTTCTACATAAAACTACTAAGCCTATTCCCAATTTAGATGTTGAATGCTGCAGATTAATGTAATACTTAATTTTGATTCAAAAGTTCAAAAGCGTTCGTTGAGAATGACATTTTGTAAATGAGAATCAAAGGTGCGCAAATTTTCAATATCTTTAGGTATTCCAATAATATCCATTGACATTTTTTAGTAAAAGCTGTACCTACTACCTACTACGAGTACTACTAATAAGAGGAACGGGTGATTAGCAGTATCGTGGGAAAAACGTAATCGATCGTCATTTGGCGCAATACTTTTCATTTTAGACCCCTGCATGGACAGACAAACCCATTAGCCTGGTGATAATGCACTTCGGCCAGGTATTGTTTAGTGTTGCCGGCTTTAGAGACGGGTTCACGATAGTGATGTGCCGGGTCTGTATCCGCGGGTATCTTAGCTCTGTATCCAACATTAATATTCCTCAATGCAGGTACCCATATGGTCAAACGAACGCATTAGGCCATTGATATTGCACTTCGACCAGGTTTAGTCTAATAAGCTAATACCTGGCCTTAGAGATTGGTTCACGCTAGGGGTTTGTCTGTGCACCGTATTCTGGGCTTTCATCTTAAGTCCCCGTTCGGACAGATTTGCTTCAGAGATGGGTTTGGGCTTGTGATATTCCGGACAGAAGTAAACTCTTTTCTCCTTTGTATTTATTTGCAAATTTACATTTGCTTTAAAGTATATTTTGTTTATTTAACACATTACATTTATTAAAACACAAATAATGTGGACGTACCTCAACACAGCTGAATTATGCAGTCAGGAATCAAAAACATCGTCTGACATGTTTGTATTAGCCTCTTTAATTTTTATAATTCTGTACCTTTTAATGAGTCTTACGTTAAGCTTTTATCTGAGCTCTAATTGATTGAAATCTCGACAACTGGAAACATTAAAATTTTGTGTTCAACATAGACATGGATACGCCATGTCCATTGCGTCAACGGCAAAAAAAAACAACTCCCTGAGAACAACTTGCACACCAAAGCCGATTGGATACAACGATGTTCCTTATCATACAAGACACTCGTGGTCCGTATCCGCGGATATAGATTTCAAACGACCCATCCTTGGTTCCCGCTCATCTGCGCACCTATTACGATCCATTGTGGGGGCCGCTTGTAGGAAATTAAAATGCAGCATTGTCTGCTATTGTTCTACAGGCCTGCCGATAAGGGTTCGTATTCGAAGCGGTCGCTCGTAAGTATCCCATGGCTATGATGCAACAGGGAACTTGTAGTAAACGATATCGTCAGTGAGGGACAAAGCAATTCAAAGAGTAAGAGTTTTTTGTACCTGAAAGTGTCTAATAATCGTCTATCTTTGCTCTGATTTTACGTCATCTGAATTCAGCGCATGTATTTATACACTTATGTGTAAAATAAGCTGTATTACAATTAATAAAGTTTTATTTCTTTTATTTTATTTTGATTTTGTTTTTAAGAAATAACGACTCAGAATTAAAAAACACTTAAGTTTGCCTTTCCTTGCCAAGACACATTTGGTTCAAGAACACATTCAACATGGAATAAAGTTTGATAGATACTTACGGTACTTACTTTACTTTGACGGAATACTTATCTACCTCCCCAAGTTCCCCAACACGTACTAACTGTACCTAAAATTATGCTAGGTTCGCTGCATTAAAAAATTGAAGATTCTCAAGTTTCAAAACAGATCTCTACATATCTACAACTAGATACTCATCCATAAAATCTGTAGATTCTTTTTTATCATCTGATGTGTCATTCCCGGTAGCATCCAAAGTCATCTAAGGCCGAGGATGGCTTGGATCGTGATCCACGATTATGTAAAAAGTAATACTAATTACAATGACACAACTGCCTTGTGGACCCTCACTTTTTGAAAGACGCATATTTTAAATCACAGATCTAACATCGTCATCTGCATGAACTATTCTTATATAAAAGCAGCTCAATAAAAAAAGGTATTTAAAGCTAATTTCTTCAACAATTACGTGAACTTTTTTAATCTCGCCAACTTTTTTTTAACTTTGCGATTCATCATCCCATCCCATGGGTTTGCGGGCGGAATTACCGACATGATGCAGTAACTTTCAGTACACCGTTGCAAAGTTACACTCGTGTAATTTTCCTCCAGGCAACTTATAAACGCGGCTCCCCTTTCTGGTTAGGGTAGCCACGGAAACACTTTTGTTTCTTTTTATTCTGTGATGTATATTGTATATTGATTTCTGGATCAGGGAGGTAATTTTCGTGCCCTCGACATTAGAAGTCGAATTGTATGCACGAATGTGTGAAAGCTCTAAATTCGAATTCAATGTCGAGTGCACGAGAATTGCTTACCTGAAATCTTCAATCCATGCTGGAGTTCGGATTATGACGTCATAATTAATTTATCACCAGAATTAATACGACTACCTACTACAGACTGAGGACATTTAGGTACTTTAAGTGAGTAGGACTTTGATTTCAATCCGAAATAAACAACCTGCAACCAACAAAATCCGATGATTTTTATTTTACCTCTATCTTATATCTTTATCAATACAATTAAATATAAAAGATACACAGAATTTTTTATCTCGAAAAAAATAATTAAGTCTTACTGTTCTGTGATTTGCAGCAACCACTTTGAGGTCTATACCATTTCAGCCAGTATCAACTATTATCATTTATACAGATTATACTATTAGGTACTTCTGCTTTAACTAAAATATCTTCCTTTTTACTATTACTTTTGACAACCCTAGCCACACCGCTGTGCAAAAGTTTAAATTGTTCCCTTCTTTTTTCACTATCTTCGGTACTGCACTCACTTTTTCCTATTTAAACTTTCTCGTTTTATTTCAAAAGCCTCCATCGCTTGGAACTTCTGTATAAACTATAACTTTAACCTTATTGCCTTTCCTATTAAGTCCAAAATCGTTGGTCTTTACTCTCAGGAAGAATGTAGTTTCCTCCGATGAAGTGCTATTAAAAACTTATTTCGACGTGGTTTCTCAAACTACGGGTAAGTCAATAACGCCCTAGTGGTTGAAAATCGCATAAAACTTGATACACCTTGTTATTTTAATTGGATTTGGCACGTCGTTTCTCGTAAATATTAGAGAAAGGATAACCAGAGCCCTTTTCATCTTTATAAATTGCGTGATGGGGTTGACTGACTGGATATATTATAAAGTTTACTCTGATTTTTATTACTTGGATTATTAATTATAATAGCCACTTATTTATCTTATCCTTAAGTACATTGTGGTTTATTACAACAGTGCAAAATTAAGAAATAAGTTTAACAAGTACACTGTTTACACACACTGTCACACTTTTTTTATTAACCTTCTTATTGTAACCTACTTATACAATAATTTTAATTACTTTTTTTATGTATCTACGGAGAGCCACTCTCCAATGTATACATTGTCAAATTATTTTAATTCACCCTCACCTAAATTGCAATCACATTAGATCAATTAAGATTCAAAAGATTGCATTAAGCACGGTCGTGTTGCTGTCTGTACACGAAATAGCTGTTAAAGCAATACAAATAGCAAAATCAACTGTCACCATATGCAGCTTTTGAAGAGCCTCACAAGTACCGCTTAGCTATAAATGAGGATGTAAAATTTCTTAATCACAATACGAGAATTTCGAGTCCCCATACTCACCAGAGCGCTGCCTCACCTACAATGAAAATAGAATGACCATCAACTTCGCCCGCCATTCTATAGCTCTTACTTAAGTCAAGAGTTCTCGAATAAACGCCGGTGAATCGAGCACATTAGCGCTGAGTTAAACTTACTGCATCGCGAATCGTTCCCGTTAATCTTTTAGCCTCAACTATATGCACTCCTAAGAAAAGCAATTCAGATAAGTATTTATGCCCGCGCATTCTCTAAAAACAAAATTAACATAAACTTCTCACTTAGTCAAAACAATGGGCGAGCGCCCGTCATTTGTTACATGTTTGTTATATGGACGGGAACTGCCCAAGGCGGACCATACATTATGGTTAGGCTGAGCAAAATTTAAAAATAAGCAGTCGTAATTTTTACCCCTCTTGACCCGAGCACAAACATACGTTACGTCCATAAAATACAACCGTCTGCGCTCGCAAGTCTCACGGAGTTCCATCATATTTCGCTAGAGATAACGCTCAATTCCATGTGTGAAGTACCGACTTGTATCGCAATTTGTAAACACACCTTCGCCGTCAAAATTCGCCGGTCGCCATGGCAACCCCCTCTGCGGTTCTGCCGTGCATTCTGAATTGTTTTGGAATTTTCGACGGAGCCTCGCCGGGCTGTTTAATCTCGTATTAAAACAATAAAATAGCTCAATACGCGCCGTGGCTTTTGCAAAATATTTGCCGTGTGACGAGAGACCCGCAATTGTTTTTGCAGTCGTTCCCTGTGGATTATGTTGGTGCAGCGCCAGAACATTTTTCTACCTGTATTACGAGTGTTTTGTGTGTTACGCACCGATTACCATTTGGAAAATTTGTCTGTTTTCCACATTGTAGTCTATTTTTAATTGGTTGAAAGCAATTTAGTCAGCTTTGTTTTTGAATTGACTTAACTTTAATTTAATTAAATAAATGGACGTCCATGTTCCATGTTGCTTTAGTAACAAAAAATAGCAAGCCTGTTTTCATTAATGATTTTTTTACCTTATCATGCTCATAAATGTGTTTTATAGTCTTACTCCTTTAAAATTTAATGGGATGTATTAAATCTGTCATATACTTGGTTCACATTTGTCGTTTAATTTTCACTAACACTGCTAATACCCGGGATCAATATTCCAATCATGCAACATAAATTCCAACCCAAATAATTTCCCACTTTATAGATCTCCAATCCCATATCCCGAATGTCTAATAGGCACGTCAACCCAACCACTCGAATCCTCATCCTCAGATCCACTCAGTTATGGTACGGATTCGAGCTCACATATCAGTCGAATATCAATAACAATTCGCTTGATGTGTATTACCTACTATGATCATTTCCATGTATGGTATATTTTCGAGACCCCCTCTCCCCCCACGCCACGCTCCATGAACTTTAACGAGCAATTACGGTCCCTTGTTCCGTATATCCTAGTTCTGGTGTCCTGGTATACCGCAGGTTGGATTAAAAGCATTTGCGGGATGACGTAGAAACAATGGAGTTTTATTGCTTTCGATAGCTGAGGTAAGACCTCCGTCTTTATGACTTACAAGGATTTCGTTATGATTTTAAGTAAGGCTTCAATTTCCGAGGATCTGTGATTGAAGTCGGGTTTAGGATTGAGCTCTCATGTAGATTGGGTTGCGATTTTACGTCCAATCTAAGTGAAGTTGGTTTCGTTTTTCGCCAAAGTTACCTTTTTCTCAGGATTTTTTATGTTTGCCAATACCCGTAGGCGCGTTTGGTAGGGGCCCTGCGTCTTGCGGCAGAGGTCGTAAATTTCTATGATGAACACACAAACACGTGTGTGTTCAATGGTTGGGTATTATAGAATCTATTTAAGAGCGCTTGTACGGTCCACTAACAACGTATTTTGATTTTCGTTTCAAGAGTTTTTTTTTATATCATAGGTGGCAGGTGAGCAGACGAATCACCGGATGGTAAGCGGTTGCCGCCGTCCCATAGACACCTGCAACACCAGTAGAGTAACAACTAGCGCTGCCAACCTTTAACCCCCTAAAGTTCCTTAAAGGCCTTTAGGAGTTACTCCTAAAAGGGCACTATGTTTACAAGCAGTCACTCCTTCAATTCGTCAAATCGATATAGTGACGTCATAAAAGCACATGCACGTTTCGTCAATACATACATACGTAGGGGCAGTTAGACTTCATGTGGCATGCACCGAGCATGCCATCCGACGAAGTGGAATGTATTGTATGAAATATTTAATGTAGCTAGCGACTCTACTTAAACCTTGACAGCATGTGCGCCATACACAGGTGGCGCCATAATGTAGGTGTTGTTTAAAATTGCCGATTATTTTCAAAATATTTTTTTTGCACGACTTTGTGAGATGCTTTAACGTCGTAACAGCAGACACAATAGAAAATCAATTGTTTTTGCTCTCGTATGAGGCTTTTTGGTCGTACGACGTTAATATAAAATAATAAATGTATTAATCAATAGGTAATAATTATGTATGTTTGTATTGCTTTCTCCATTCTCAATACGCTGTTTTGTCATCTTCCCATAGGTTGTCTGTTAGAAATTGCTAGAAGGGGTAATTCTAATTTATTTACCTAATTAACAGTAGGTACTACTGTTAATTGTTGTATGACACAAAAATATTTTCTGTCATGTACTAGTATTTATGCATTTCAGACATTACGTATCATTTTATTATCAAGCACAGAATGAGAAGAGAAAGATTGAAATAAAAAAATTGTAACATAAGAAACATTGAAGTAGGTATCTTTTTAACGAACAACACACTTTAGGAATCACAAAACAAGAAAGTAAGTATGGACGTGTTGGGTATTGAGCAAAGTAAAAGTGAATTTGTACAATCGAAAACATGCTGTCGAAAATCGAAACTTTTTAACTGAATTTTCCAATATACCAATACGTGCTTGTTATAATAATGAGGACTGAAGCAAGCATCAAACTTATAAATGCTTAACGATGTATACAAATCAGAACATAAACACAACATTTAACGAACAAGTTAACTTTGAAGACCCGTTAAGAATTCGAAAGAATAATAAATTAAGTACCTACTCCAACTCCGTCGAGAGCCTCCCAGTTTGCACAAGAGGTATTGCTTTGCGAACAGTTGGCTGCAATTACGGCGGATATAATAATGACCTCTATTGTGATTGCTGTAAAGTCCACGATTAACATCTCGGAGTAATCGGCACATTGTTGACAGAGCCGAGAGTAAGTCTCGAGTGGTCTCTCGAAGCAGCTGCGGCCGCCAGCTGTACCTCGTCACAAGAAGAAATATGTGTCGTAGTCGGTTGTATAATGAGTCGTATTACAATAAGACTAGCTGTTTAAATTGTTAGCAATGAATGAGAAAATAATTTAATTATAGCTTTAAGATTTATGTAATTGGAACGTCGTTGTTAGTTCTTTCCTAAAACAGTCTTTATTGAATACTTAATAAGAACAATATAAAAGAAGAATTTTAGGAGAAGTTTAGTGTAGGAAACTAAAATTCTTCTTGTATTATTTTTATTTATCAATGAAAGAACATTAAAAAAAAGAACGTAACCTCTACTCTGAAAAATTGAACGCTGATTGCCTCGTGAAAGCAAATAATAAGCAAGAATAAACCTGAACATTCTAACATTATAAAGGTAATAAAAAATGCTAATTAACATAGTAACTAGATACGTACTATAATAATAAACAAAACAATAAATCATTAAAATTGTCACATGCAGACTAGACTTTTGGTATAATAGTGGATCATACAGTTTGACCGCTACTCCTAAACAGTGAACAAACAGCACGCCCCTAATATATGCAATGTTTAGTTGTTTCGACGACCGTTTGTTTTTCTATCCGACAAATATTTGGCCTGTTTGATAAATGAAGAATTCTAAGCGACACCTCTCGTTCGCTTTGTGTTGGAGTGTACATGATTGTTCTTCGAGTTTGGTAAACTATCACTATTGAAACAAGGATTGGATTTATTTTTGTGGTCGGTAACTTCTTAAGAACCAACGTGGAAGTCGTAAATTGTAACGTTTGATAATAATAGGCTAACATCAATGATAAAAGAGGAAATAAAACTTCAATATACAACGTTTTACTTATAGAGGAAGATACGAGCGAAGTTGTATTGTCCCTACTTAAGACGCTACGTATATCACCTGTACTCGTACCTATATCATTTGTTAAGATGCACCTGAGAAGTTTTACACTATTCACGTAGCACGTACTCTTACATGAATAATTTCTTATTATACAAGTTGATGAATTGATTGCACTGCGGCAAAATCAAATAAAATGTATGATTTCCAACTAGAGTCATCTTAAAATAAGAAGCTATTCGAGTCGTCTTTATCCCATAGGTATACATAAAAAATAACAAAATTCGACAACAAAATATGGAAATTCTTTTGAACATGGCGTCTACTTTGCATGAAGACGTACACCTGCTCGGTAGAGACTATTTTTATTTTTGGACAAAAATATTGCTGAATCAATTTTAAACAGATGACATATGAACGACGCAGAATTCAAATATCGTTCCAATGCACAATGTTTGAGGCGGCACATGAATCGAATGCACCATACATGCCACGTGCAAAACAAACAAAACCGTCGCAACAGTATGGCAACAGTATGGCATTAGGAAAAGTAGAAATGCCAGCCATTTCGATATAACCAGATAGAGGAACGAACAAACGAACGTGATAGTCAAAAGACAAATGACAAACAATTACCGCACAGGCATGGAATACGTGAATACAGAAGGTGTACCTACAGTATGTTATTAAATCTAGTCATTTTCTAAAAAAATATAGTGTAATGTTAAACGTAAATAATAGTACTTAGCAAGCTGTTGCCAACCCTTTTACACTATTTCCCCACACCGATTGGTTTCCCTCACTCACTCGGCGAAACACAGCACAGGCGGTGCTGCATTATGTAGGTTTTCTGTGGTATCAGTCCAGTCATGCCGGCCCATTTACAAAAGTTATTGCTGAGCTTAGAAGTACTGTCAGCAGTTACTTAATGACTAAAACGTGGGAAAATAATTACTACTAATTCATAGAAGTTAATTAAATAGACGGTGGGCTAAACCGAAAAGGCGAAACACAAGCGCGATTTAATTGTCTTCCAGCGCAATCTATTAATACAAAATGGAACTAGTGTCTCGAAATGAAGTGGTGTAGGCCACTAGCACTGAAAATAAAGCGTGGTGTACTTTTCAACATAATGATTTTAAAGAGTGGAGCGTCTGTATTTAACACTTTTAGACATTTGTCGCCAGTGTCACATGCTGTGACATTGGATGGCGGCAAATGTCAACAGCGATAGGACTGCTAATGCCACCCGACACAAAGTAGGATCCACCGCCTATACAGGAATTTAACCTTTATGCGAAGTCATATAGGGTCACATTAGTTTGGGATGCGACAGCGTGACTGAGTTAGGTCCTGATTCCACTAATGAACAACGCGATTAGAGATAAAGTTAGATACAAAACGCCATTTTGCGATAAAGTTAATTAGGACAAATGTTTGTCGACGTGATGTTAACGATAGTCCCATTTTTACTATTTGCGTCTTCTGCTATTGACATCTTGAATCTTGAATCTCACTAAAATATTTGCGAGTGTATAGAAGATAGGTACACGCTGGTGTGGTTGTGTTGCAGGTGTCTATTACATGGGCGGTGGCAATTGCTCCTTCTGCGCGTCTGCTATCTATCACACTAAAAAAGCGTTCGCCTATAATCGACGAAAAAAAACGACAAGAAAATTTCCTAAACTCAAATCCTTCAGTGAAACGTCAGCTTTAACAGCTTGTTCGCTAAAACGTTCGCTTTGCTTGTCAGTTTAATTCTCGAAATTCACAATGTTTACGAGACCAACAGGTGACAATTTACAATATTCTGTACACTTTAGAACAAAACTTATTACAAGTCTGGGAATTTGCCCTCAACATTAAACACGTGCTATAAAGTGTCGGCTTAAACAATATTTATGGCTTCTATACGACTTCAGAAGAGCAACTTTAGAGGCCGCTAGTGTTAAAGTTGTAATTGAAGCTAGTGTGAATTGATTTTAGTTTTCATCTAGGTATTTCAAAGGAGAAATGTTGCTTTTATTTGTCTGTAAACATGGTTTTATGCTTTTAAGTGTTGTAACGTATCCAGCTCTGTGGAGTTAAAGTTTATTTGCAAAATTCTAAGTCGTTTATTTCATTCATAACAAGAATTCACTCTCAAAAATTGATATCTACCTATATCACATATACAAGGTGTATCTATAAACACCCTTTAACCATTACTTCTACCAACCATTCAGAACAACGTTTGTTCTAGAACTGTTTTCATTATTTACCTATTGAACTGTTTACCGATACACCCTGTAAAAGTTGATTTTGATTCTTAGAGCCGAGTTCACAAGCTTTTCAAGCAACGGTAATCACAGTTAGTAATCAGATATACAATTTACGAGGTGAACCGTAAATATTTGAACGAGTTTGTAAGCTATCGTTATCGATTCGCCTATTACATAAACTACTGGTTTTAGTCATTTGGTGAACTCCGCCCTAAGTGAAACAAAGTAAGATGCGTCACTATACCAAAGACCCAACTTACAAAACATGTACTTAAACTCAATTCCTACTTACAAACATTCATTCATCAGTTAGAATAAGATCTTACACGCTTAAGCTGAGTAATAAAGATGCTTGATTTTATAAAAATAGACTCACCAGTTCCTAAGCCCCAGTTAACAATATCAATATTTCACCAAAATCCCAATTCCCTTTTCAATTCAATGCTCTGTATTTGGGGATCATCTGCATCTCATAAAAATATTTAGGAATTACACGGGATTTAACTGAAAGATATTAATGTTATTATTTGGTCCTGCGGTAGGTCGTATAAGGCTCACCGAAGATCCTTACCATATTTTCAATTAAATTTTGAGCAAGAATGAGTCCTATTTAGAAAAGAAATAGAGTCGGTTATGACGTGGTAATATTAGGTTGATAGTGAGAAATATCATTGTGCGTGGAGAACAAATCGTAATGTTCGTTCCGTGAAGCGCTAATCCATAACATATGCGACAAAAAAATTACTAAGATAAGGGTCATTTTCGAGAATACGGCTTGCAGTACACTCAACGAGCTATAAAAAGCGCTGGATCAACGTACGGATTGACAATGACAAGCGTTTAGAGCGCTGTTTATTTATTCCTACAAGCATTTCCTTTTAGCGACTTGTGTAAGACAAAACAAGGAATCTCTAGATAAGTGTTGTTCGCCGCTTGAGACACGACGTGGTATATTATGGTGATAACTTTGGCCTGGAACGGAAAGCAGCGACAGGCGCCGGGTTGGATATTAAATTAGAAGCTATATGTGGCTAGGGGGAATTTTTAGATAAAATTTTCATGAATATTAAAGTAACAAAGTGTGAGAAGACTCAGATTGGTTGGGACTATGTAGGTTTTAATCGCCTAATTATTAGACAAGGGATGTAATTCTATGGTTCAGATAAGTCGTACAGTCTAACCACTTCTGAGCTCTTTACGAAATAACGGCAGGAATTCCCGATTTTTAATTAATACCCCTCTATCTGAGGGATCGCTCTGCAATAAAGAAGTCCAATGTGCCAATGATAATGTTGAACACATAACTAATGGTACATGGTAGACGCAGGAAGTGCTCTATGACATCAAAAATACAACATTACTTAGAGTCTAATTAAAGGTTATGTCCGTCCACAGTGCGGTTCCTAATAGCTCACAAGATTATGATGATGATGCTAATAATGATGATGACTGATCAACCAACTTACATAAAAACAGTAATTTTATGAAATGAATAAGGCCTAACAAGAGAGAGCTGTAAGGACCATATTTTTTTCTAAAGTAGTTTTACGTTAGAAAAATGGTTTTGGTTAGTACTAACAATTAGTTATAATGAATTGATGTGCTGTACCATGGAAAAAACCTGGTGTACGAAATGCAATTGAACAGAACTTATAAAAAAACTATAAAACACCCATTTGCAAGTCTCCCCAGCCTTCACCCACGTAAACAGCACAGAACAAAGCGTCAAACAACAAATAGTTCATCGTCCCCATAAAACGGAATAGTTTTCGGATCGGGCGCTGCACCACAAAAACTATCGAATGTGTAATTGAGTCGTCGTGAGTCACCCCGCACATCTGCTGTGGTGAACGCGTGGTGGTACGTCGCTGTCGCTTCTGGGTGCCATTTTTACGACACTAATTGTGGGAGAGCCATGCTTCGGCATGAATGGGCCGGCTCGACCGGAGTGATACCACTGCCTCACAAAAAACCGGCGTGAAGCAGCTCCTGTGCTGTGTTTCGCCGAGTGAGTGAGGGTACCGGAGGCCCATCAGGGGGAGGGGATAAAAGGTTAGCAGCGCACTTGTGACTCCACTGGTGTTGCATGTGTCCATGGGCGGCGGCAATAGCTTACCATCAGGTGATCCGCCTGCTCGTCTGCTACCTATCACATAAAAAAAAACTCAAATCTTCAAGAAATGAGCCATCCTAAAGGGCCGGCAACGCGTGCGGATATATCCTTCTAGTGATGTTTTTATGTGATAGGTAGCAGACGAGCAGACGGATCACCTGATGGTAAGCAATTGCCGCCGCCCATGGACACCTGCAACACCAGTGGAGTCACAAGTGCACGGCCACCTTTATCCCTTAATAAAAGAGTTTTGTAAATACAAAGCAAGTACGATTCAAATCTCAAAAACGAGCCTACACCTTCCTAAAAGCCGGCAACCGTCCGCACTCCTTCTGGTGTGGCTGATGTCCATGGGCGGCGGTGTTCACTTATCATCAGGTGACCCGCTTGATCGTTTGCCCTCCTATATCATAAAAAAGTCGAAAAGTTAATAATGAATCTGTCCAAAAATATCGTTAAATAGATTAGTATATTTTTTATCTATGAGTAGGGTACGCTAATAAAATTGCAGGATTAAAACTAACTACTGTCTACACCTGTCGGAAGCCGCTACATAAACAAAAAGCTTAACAAAACCAATTGGCCTAAATAAAATGGGATACGGTAAAAAGATATTAGAATTAGGGATTCAATCAAACGTAATATCTATGCTCTATGATTTTTGTGACCCAAATCTAATAATCTATGAGCACATAGATAACATGTGACTGATATGAGAATAAAACGTGTCAATGTTTGATATATTATGCAACTGACGAAATATTACGACACGCGTATGTTACCTTATCTTCAGATGAATAATTTTCGGTTTCTTATGCTGAACGCAAAGACTGTCGTGAACCGAAACGAACATATTATTACCTACGTATCATAATTATATGTTAGAAGCCACAAGTGAGCAAGCGATTATCGACCTGATGGTAATTGATCACCGCCGCTTATAGAAAGGAGTACGCGGTTCACATAAAGGTCCCTAAGTCGTAACCGTCAGGAAATATATTTGACCCTACTGCGTACCACACCGCGTCCACTATTCCCCAAGGCACAGTACCGCGGCTGGTTCCGGTACTCTACCGGTCTTTGTCTCCCGCTAATAGTCCCCGTGTATTATTTAGCGAGGGACTTCTTTAATGGACTCCACAAAACTAGGAACGAGGGGGAAAGATTAGATTTCTTATCAAAAAACCAGGAGCGGTGCGGTGACGAATTTGTATTGATTGAATTGAATGGTGGGGATTGAATGACATGTTTATTAATTAATTGTTTGGTTTTAGGTTATTGGATTGTTTATTGTTGAAAATAAATATATTAAAGCGTATACGAAGAAGATATGTAGATATTATGTCACCGCAATATATAATTCGAATCGTAAGATGATCAATTTCTTAGGAATTTGATCAACTTTACAATTAGGACTATTTACGATGACATATACACACAATCGGTAAGCGTAGTGTTGGACGCCCTGCGACAAGATGGGATGATGATATTCGAAGGCTGGCTGGTGTGGGCTGGGTGAGAGTGGCCGAAAATCGGGAGGGGAGACCTATGTCCAGCTGTGGATGAGTGTGGGTTGCTGATGATGATGATACACAAAATAATGGAAATACCATTTATTTTTGCTGCCATAATACACTACGTTTCCCTACGTGCAATCCAACGTCTAATAAAGAAAAAACCTCATCAGTTAGGTACTGATTAGGTAATTGGATATGTTTCTCAGTCTAGGGACTGACTGAAGCAACTGAACAAAATGATGGCAATCAGCAATACAATTTACGCCAACGAATACCCCGCTTATTATTATTACTTATACGATACAAAATTTCACCAAACCGAGCCAAATAAATACCCACTGTCCATCAGAGTCAAGCGTAAACAATGACAAGTAAATTAAGCTGACATTGACAGAATCCCCCTAAGCCCGCGTCCACCAGGTCACACTTATCACTGCAAAAATGACGGCGTCCATTACCGAGTTGTACGCATGCGGGTGATGCAGTAATTAACACACGCCTACACACAGACACACACATACATATACACAACATTATGGACTATGGGAAAAGTTTAGGCTTGCTGCATGCGTCCTATCGGTGTTACACGGTCAATTTAAATCTTTAAAGTATAAATAAATAGTTCTTGCCGCGCATGCGTGTCTCTTTTCTAACTTTCCAAATTGTTTTTTTTTTATTGTACTTTCAGAATGTTCCATAAACCAAATGTTCCATATAAACAAATTTGATCAAACCAATCGCGGCATTCTGATAGAAGTAGTATCTAATAAAAAGATGCTTCATTCTATATGAAGCATCTTTTTATTAGATAAAATTACCAACTTCCAGAAAGAGGTCGACCGGCGAATCCAACTCGGCTGGGCAGCGTTCGGGAAGCTACGCAGCATATTTTCGGCTCATCTACCACAGTGTCTGAAGACGAAAGTCTTTAATGCGTGTGTATTGCCAGTGATGACATACGAAACTGAAACGTGGCCGCTTACAATGGGCCGCTTAAGAAGGCTCAAAGTCACTCAGAGGGCAATGGAGAGGGCTATGCTCGGAATCTCCTTGCGTGATCGTGTCAGAAATCATGAGATCCGCAGGAGATCTAAGGTCACGGACATAGTCCAAAGAATTGCGTGGCTGAAGTGGCAATGGGCTCGGCCTCATTTTGGACGCACGGTGGAGCTTTACCGCGCATTTTCGGGCACTCCAGCCGCGCCTTATGAAGGCAGCCAACGCCCTCAATTGGCTTCTGCCAAATTTGGGCGGGCCGAGCCAGAAATGCCGGCGTCTTTATGCCGGCATTCTTCGCTCTATGGCATTATACGGCTCGCCCATATGGGCGGATTCGTTATTTAGACGGAAAAACCTTTCCCTGCTCAGACGACCGCAAAAAGCGATGGCTCAGCGAGTCGCTAGGGCCTCAAGCGCTAATAAGGGTTATTGGGAGTGATTTATCGCTTCCAACCATAATTCAGGCGATGGTCGTCGATAAACGGGCCTTTACGGCCTTTGCCTCTTTTTGTGAGGACGTCATGTCCCAGAAAGAGGCAGCTGAGCGGCTACGGGAGGAAGACCCTCTCGCTAACGCTCAGAGAAGGGCAAGGAGGGGAAGAAGACGCCGAACAGATGCGCGTCTCCCTCCTCTCCGAGGAAGAGGCCAGCCGACGCGAGGTACGGGGGTACCAGCGACGGCATTGCACAGGCCTCTGCCTCTGTCTACTAGGGACGGCTCGGCGCTCCCGGCTGTCCCTATTGCTCCTCCCAGTCTGACTGGGGGAGGCAATTTTGGGCCCGTAGTGTAAACGGGCCTTTCGCCTGGGGAGGGACGTGAAGTAAGGTTCTTCAACCAGTACTCATGTCCCCTCCCCACTCTGGCGACGAGGGAGCGCCGCTGGGGTTTAGTCGGTATGCCTCCGGCCGTTGCCGGAGGAGAGCCCGACATAACCCTCCTGCCCCCCCGGGCAGGAAGGTATGCATAAGGACGCATTCCCCAGCGACAAAAAAAAATAAAAAAAAAAAAAAAAGGGCACATTGCGAGGAGAACAGACGGCCGTTGGGGTGGAAAGGTCCTTGAGTGGAGGCCACGCGCAGGAGGCCGCAGTCGTGGCAGGCCTCCCACCAGGTGGACCGACGATCTGGTAAAGGTCGCGGGAGTCCATTGGATGCGGGTGGCACAGGACCGATCTGTGTGGAGAACTTTGGGGGAGGCCTATGTCCAGCAGTGGACGTATATTGGCTGAAATGATGATGATGATGACTTGATTGATTATCTTTTCATCATTAGGTACCTAATATTGCCCTAGATCGGTGAAAAACACTCCAAATAGCAATATGACAGACTCCGTCTTATTGGATTTTTAAGCAGGATTTACCTATGAATTATCGTAATCATAACGTACGTATCTCATAGGTACTTGGCGTTTAATGAAAAAGAATAAACAATTAATTTAAAATAAATTCAATTTGCATTGCTTCAACAAAAAAGATCTAGTTACAGATAAGTGTTATTCATAAACTACGTTACTAGAATATGATGACACTGCAGCTAGAAAATACATCAGTGTCGAAGGTATTGAGTTGCCGAAGACATTCCAAGAATGTTTCCTTCCCTCATAAACGATCTGTAGCTTCGGAACTCAATTTGCCGACTCCTGCAGCCACATCCATCAATTCTGCACTGGCCAGACTATGCGTCTGATTGATCGCGATTCATTCGTGTGCACTATTCCTTATAACATCCGCAAGTTTGACTGTTTCAACCTTATTGATATAAAAATAGAGTTTATATTTGTGATGCAAGGTGTCATTTGGTCGACGGTATGGGGTAATGCAATGCGTGATGACCCAATCGCCTGCATCGAGCTATGCAGTCGCTAATTGAGTTACTGCATATCGTTTCGGTACGTTATGGGTTCTGTGTTTTGTTAATTAGGTTAATTTCGACATTTTACAGGCTGATGACTGGTGGAACATCTGTTATTTTGAGATGACTCTCTGACGCCGCAGGATACCTACGTAAAGCTAGTTTTAAAGGTATTTAGTACTTAAACAAAATAAACCTACTGTCCAAATTTCGAATGCTTATGGATTTTCAATTGGTAAAAGTCTGACTTAACGGCAGTAGCTTGCCGTTAGCCTAATTACCGTACTCCTCAAATCCTGGATCATGATTTAAGGGTACAGCGGACTCAGAAGGTACAGTTTTAGACGTATCAGGAAATACACGCTGAGATGAGAGAGGTGATGCTCAACTCGTTTGCTATCCTATTACATAAAAATGTGCTTGGCGCTCATAGTTTTCCTCCTAAAACTCCGAAGTGTATTTTACTCAATAATTATTATAATAACCGAAGTCACCGTAGTAAAAATGCCTTCACGGCAACAGCATTATTGTATGGTCTATGTTTAAATGCCAACGCCCGTGATGATAGCTTGGCATTTATTTGCTATCACGAAGTTTCAAAATTATGCATCGCCTCACTAAGTATGCAACGCCCACTCTTCAATCGGAACCTTTACCTACTTACATACTTAAAAGCCATAAAATATCATAAAAAATTAAAGAAGAGTACATCCAATCTCCAATAGCTATTTAAAATGAGAACGTATTATCATTCAGTAGTCCATTTTAAATCGAAAATGTTTTATTGTATTCTGTAGAACACATTCAATAGTAAAGCAACGGTAGCATCATTTCACGCAGTAGGCCTACCCATACAAAACACAAAAGAAAACATCATAAACTGTGGGGTAACCGTTATGGAAACAAAAAACTGAAATGGATATCGGCAGTAGATTCACACTGATAGGCAGAACCCATCAGCTAAATTAAACACGAACATGTGGACGTAAAACTATAATACTCGTATAAACGCTGAAAAAAGGCGAGTTAACTTTACCAATAGTGTAAATTAACAGTGCAACGTCTTTATTGTGGTTTTGCCACAATCAGGATCGGGGAGTAATTTTACTACTACCAAAATATATTCATAGGTAAGTCCAAAATATGTCCTTCTTCTCAAATGCAATGTTGATCAAGAAAGAGTAATTTAAGAGAAAGAAATTATCGCATTTGACGATTTCATGTCAGATTTCACTATGCAGATGCTAAATTGGCAACACCGGCCAAACACTCCGCGTGTTGTATTAGGGATGTCACACATGACCTATAGACAGGCATTAATCACGTGAATCTTCCAAAGTGTCAATATTTTTTTATAAACATACCAAAAAACTCGACAAAAGAGGCAAGATGCACACCGATAAATGGTACCAACTTTCTAGAACCCAAAAAATACCGGCCACATGCAATCTTTTTCCAATAATCGCACATAAAACCACCACCGAATCCCTAAGGAATAAATTATAGTCTCCGATAAGAATCAGCCCCTACGGAATATGGACCCGCAGGCCCTCCAAATGTGACAAAATGAATGACTGCCACTATTTTTGGAGCGAAAATTGAATTAGCACAACCACTAATCATTTTAACTAATAGAGGAAGTGATGTTATAAAAAAAATAGGGATGCAAACACTGGTAGTATTAGTAGGTTTAATAATACCTAATAATAATAAATTCTCACAATTTCTCATTATATTGACCTGACTCCGTACTAAATAGAATTCATATAATACCTACTTAAATACACACATTACACCAAGACACTGGACAAACAGCTCTGTTTGTCCAATGTCTGGGTTCATCACACGAATGATGATGAATGAATGAGGTATATTACTAATACAAAAACAAAACTAATTAAAGCAATACGCTACTTTGCATTGCAAAAACCTGCATGTTTCAGATACTCTCTCAAACTGAGGATAAATAAAATTGAGTAAATGATTCTGCAAAATCTGTCTGATCCCCTGTTGCGAAAGTCAGACGGGAGACGGTTTATTATAATTACCAGACTCACCAAATCCTGGATTATCGTCCAAGCGTACCCTGGGTTCAAACTTAAGCGAAAGGGCACAATGATGCAAAATTAAATATGTACTGAAATTTTCGAATTTGACTTTTCACTAAAATAATAATAATAATAAGTGCGTAGGGAAGTGACGACCCCATCGCCCGCTGGTGAGAGTTGGTGGTCTTCATTGAAGAACAACAACTCCCATCAGTGCAGTCAGTCTCCCCAGGGCAGCTTTGTGGCGAGCTGAATGGGATGTGACGTCCCTTGGGTCCCATGTCCCCGAGAGTCGACCAGGCCTCTCTCCCCGGCTTGCCTTTACTGGCCGGCTGGGGTGGACCCCAGCAGGGGCCGCATGACTCTCACCTCTGGCTTGCCTTCACCGGCCGTCCAGAGTGGGACGTCAGAGCTATATGCTCGCAGGGTGGAAGTGAAAGATGCATAAGTCGCGAGTTGGCGCACTATAGTTTCTGTCACTACAGTTACTGCGTAGAAAGCGGTGTACACCTCTCGGCACCCTGAGCTGCTCACGTCAATGTTGCCCGCCTGGCTATATCTGGTAGCTAGCTTCTGCTTAACTCCATGGTAGCATTGTATAGGGGGCCCATCCAGTGAGTGGCGAGTCACCGCCTGCCCATTTTATTCGTGATTATTATCATTGATCGGGCAGGCGCCATAGTAATTCCATAGTCCCAGTTACTCAGTCCATCAGCACCTCAACACAATAGCCCAATTTCTTTTGTTTCCATTCTTTTCAATAGTCCAGCTCCAACCGGGGACTGTCCTTGGCTACACTCCATAGTGTATACAGGGACAGTCGCCGGCTGGAGTCACATCACATTTAGACTAACTTGTTTATTGAACGGGCCTCTACGTGTTGGCTTCGGCCCCACGCATGCCTTCCAAAAGTCCGGGACATAATTGCCCGAGATTATGGACATAAAACACACATAATAATAATAATATTTCACTACATCACATACATTGATCTGACTCTGAGATAGGTAGCTCAAGCACCTGTGTTACAGATATCAGAACCAACAGTGGGATTACAAATATATACATATAATACTTTTCTTTTGTAAATACATACTTATAATACATAGAAAACACCCAGACCAATACAAACAGACATGTTCATGCACACAAATGTTTGTACTGTGCGGGGATCGAACCCGCAACCCTTGGCTCAGACGCAGCATTCACTACCACTGAACCAACCGGGTCGTCAAAATAAATTAGTTAAGTGGAATAATGAACCGTGAAATACGCTTTGCAATTTTTGTTTAACAAATCGCAAATCAACGCGATTGTATCGGTATCGTTGCATCCCTAATTTTAACTAATAGAGGAAGTGATACATTAAATTTCGTCGGAGGGACTCAAGCCTGTGATTAATTGATCTAATTTAAACTTTTAATGGCCCAGATAGAAATAGCGGTGCTAATCCAATAACTCAAATTGAATTTTAGTGGATGATGAAGTTACTAAATTAGTGACGTTACGCAATCATGGAGTTTGGGTGTGGAACTTCTAAATTGAATCTAATGTGGGCAGAACACGTTAAACTTGACTAGTATAGTACAATGTTGTACTTACTGACAACTTAAGTTACAGTAATAAAGTCTATTCTACTACGCGTGTCTACTGTTGTAGTGTAGATCGCTTTCGAGTCAGTTGAAGTGTCAACTTAAGCTGGATCTAAGTAACCAAGGTTCAAACAAGGTGATGAACGTTTGGAGAGGTCATTGTTAGGAAGTGAATTGACAGCTGCTGTTGTTGACGAACAAATTACCTACTCATAGGCTATGTTCGTATGCACATAATGAAGTCAAAGGCTTCCGTCCCTAAAAATATTGAGTTGGAGATCAATATCGATCTCACTATAATAATAGCACAATAGGCTCCCTATTGTAGTGACGCAACCAATAACTGAACGATTCCTTTTATTAAAGAGTGAATTAATCTCGTATTTGAGAAAGTGTCACACAATCGGCTTACAAACACTATACCAGAATGAAGGTATCTAAAAGACAACTTGTAAGTTTCCACGATTCGATTTTAAACTAGGTATTGAATTGAATATATTACTATAACGGACGATATTTACAATCTTACTATAACACTCATCTTGGGTGTACGATTATCGGTATCGCTAAAATCCAAAGAAACAAATACGAACTATAGAAATAACATGGAAAGAAGGCAACGCGAAACAGTTCACCCAAAGGGCCTATAAAGAGGTTGGAAGACCATAACAATGACGGGAACGTTCCAGGATGTTCGGAGTTATTTTACTGTGCCCACTAAATGTGCACTAAACCGCCCACACAATAATACTCATGATATCGTGACCTCTGCCCTCGGCTAGTGTAGCGAGATGGATTTCACTCGAGTGTCATTCGAAACAAATGTTTGATGGTTGATTGGCTCTGTGGCCTCAACTCTGTTGATGTGCGTAATAGCAGATATTCCCGAGTTTATTACCAGTAGGCTAATTAAAAAAAAATTAATGATTTCGCTCTCAGTGTGCTGGGCCTAAACCTCGGCCATATCGCCGGCTGCTGTAAGTATTCATTCTATAATGATATGTAATGCCTTAGTATAAGACTAGCTTGGATTTATGTGTGTGGATTTTGTTTGGTGTCGGAATTATGTATTATCATTACTAATTATACTCTTGACTCACCTCAGATACAGAAGAATTACTCCGTCCATTTACACGTCCGTTTTGAACGTAGGCCTCCCCCCAAAGATCACCAGTCCATGCTACAGATAAATGCCTTGAATCTTTGAATGCCATTCGAGTGTCATCAATCAAAGACTCCGTCCACTTTTACGTCCCCGTTCCAAACTTAGGTCTCCCCCAAAGATTACCAGCTCTGACGGAGATGTTGGCAGTCAAGTGGTTAGATCACCACACCGCAGAGCGTCCTACACTGTATTTGCCGAAGTCTCTTTCGAGTGATTTTTTGTTTCAACAACTCAAGTATAATTTGTCTTTTACCGAATCGCATCACTATCGTGAATAGAAAACGCTTCGGGTCGTATTCTAAGAGGTTTTATTAATACAAACTCCATATAAGGCAATTACAGTAGGTACGTTTGAATGGACACGGGTCATGGTAATAAAGAGACGGTGTATTTTTAATGTGGGCATGTGTCGATAAAAATGGCTTTTTTATTCTCGACCATGTCACTTTAGCGCCGCCAGAGCGATAAATTTTGAATGTAAACTTTTGATATCCGATGTTATATGTAGGTGGTTCATTCATACTTACTAACATTAACATTATGGTAATGTCTGCTGCTCTTCTATTCATAGTTCACATTTTTTATTGTTTTCAAAAACAAAACAAAATAGAAAATAATGATGAGAAGCTTGTTGGTGACAAATTTTTGTAAAACGTTGAATGGAATTTAATTTGTCGATCATGTACCTACATAATAAATAACATTTAACCCATAACTGGTATTATGAGTCTCCAAATAAAATTACCCCAATGTTACAGTTTAACGATTGCAGTTAAGTTAGACAAATTATCATTAGACATAAAATTAGGTGTCACAAAAGTTCCTACTTTGATTTTATTTTGCTTACTGTAATTGTTTGAGGTCATTTTGGACACTCGAAACCATGTGTAGGTTGAGTTATTATTATATTTCTCTTGTTAAATTATATACCTCCTGAATCACTTTAGTAATGAAAATGACGATCATACGCAATATTACACTACTGCATAATATTACACTATATTGTTTTTGGCCGCAGTAAGATTCCTTGCTACAAAAATGTAATTTCGTTGCAACTCAAAATCTTTTATGAAATTGAAATTATTACCTTGTTAAAAAGATTCTGGTCCCGCATCCCGCATTGCACCAAGTATGTAGCTGGCCTGGCCTGAGTCCAGCTTTGAGATTGTTTTAGAAATTACTCCCCCATCTAGCCAGCTAAGCTTGAGATAGCTTTTATCGCAAGACGTAGGCGACGGAGAAAATTCTATTTTAAAAGATCTGCATGTTTTTCCTTAGGCTCACTGCTTGTTGCAGACAATTTTTAAATAGGTACCCACTCATATTTTAAGAAAGCCCTGGGAGGCAGTTTTTGTGCACTCGACATTGAATTTAGAGGTTTCATACATTCGACCATACAAATCTGTAATTCGACTTCAATGTCGAGTGCACTAGAATTGCTTGCAGTCTTGAAAGGTAGAAAGGTTGGAAGTGCGCTTTTGCCCTACTCAGGCGGCTCAGCGACCCGAAGAAAGTCTTGGCTTCCGAAACAAGATATCGTCACTTCAGTCTGTCCTGGAGTACTTCTTGCCAGTTGTTGTCCTAGAGGTTTACTATTGGACAGACATTTTTATTGTATTGTAACGCCGTTTCAACGCTATAAATGCATTGCACATCCAATTAAGGTTAAGGAATAACCCATGACAATGTACTAACCCCACAACATCATCTCAGGCCAGTAGCATTTTTAAGCTCTTGACCAAACAAGACTATTAGATGTATTTTAGAACTTTTTAGATCGATTTTTCACAATTTGCCTACAACACAACAACACGGAAAACGCATAGGAACCCCGCGCCGGGCAGACGATCTGATAGCCCGCAACAGACGAGCAACTCTGCCCATAACTCAAAAGCAAATGATATAACTGGCTGGAATTTATTGCGTACACGTCTGTTTAATACTGTTTATGTCTAAGGATGCGTATGGTGAATCTAACATTAGTCATCGCGCGTTGGGCCCACGTTGTTTCAAGTGAATGTGAACGTGGAATTATGAAAGTATGAAGGGTTAAGCAGAATGGACCTATGAATATGATGCAATTTTTTTAAATAAAATTCACACAACATCTCATACATTGGCCTGAATCTGTACTAAGTGTAGCTTAGGCCCGATTCGTCAAAATTTTTATTCAGGAATAAATCTATAGTTTAACGCTTCGATTCGTATGGAACGACAGCCTTATACCATACCTTATACCATGGATTCACTGTCGGATAGTAAAGATTAGTCCAATTGCACCTATATCAAGTGATTAAGCTATGTACTTAGTACCGTCTCAACAAATAATGATAGTTCTAATATTTATATTACAACGTTTGTACCTGTCTAAGTAATGTAATATTATCTATAAATATCCTTTTGTCTACAAATACCTCTAACCTTGAACTACAAATCTATAGAATGAGCCATCGCCTGCGGTATTTCCGGACCGATACGATCTGGAAACCTTCAAAGAGCGTAGGTACTCCTTTTTAAAAGGTCGGTGGCACACTCCTTTAATGTTGTAGGTGTCCCTAAGCGTCCATGATCCGTCTGCCCTCTATATCATAAACAAAAATTACCTTTAACTGGTTTCAAAGGTGAAGAATAACTGCAATTTATATCTGAAGACCTTTATAGGGTAATCCTATAGATGCACTCATCAGCAACACAAGCTCGTCCACTGCTGGACATAGATCTCCCCCAAGGCACGCCACCGGTCCCGATTTTCGGCCACTCTCATCCAGCTCACTCCAGCCAGCCTTCGAATGTCGTCATCCCATCTTGTAGCAGGGCGTCCAACACTAAGCATAGAATTTTAACTCCACTCAATGGTCAGTCTGTACCTAAATAGACGCATGGTGCATCCAGATAATGCACCAGCTTATTGGTTGACCGTTTAACTTGTTTAGTTTTATTGTTTAAGCCGTTTATCGTATTAAGGAGGTCTGTTGTTACTTATCTTGTTTTACGTGTGGCGTTTTGATGGTACATTCAATTTACAAATGGGACGTGTTTCCTTTTGAAATTTGTCCTCGTATCATGTTATGACAGTGATGACGCGAAATGTTTATCGGGTTGTAAAATGCAGGAAATGCGGTTGAGTTTGCACTTGATACCTATGGAATCTGAGACGATTCTGCAACATTTATAAACACTGGACAATGCGGGCCGTTGATATCGTATGAACAATGGGAGAATCGTGAATATACGTAGGTAACTGCATTTATTAAAAAGTTCACTACATAGCTCTAGCCTACACACACTTAGTATAAAAAACAAATCACAATATCTTATTATACATTAACCTGAATTGGTACGAAGTAGCTTAAAGCACTTGTGTTACTGATATCAGACAACATATTATTACACAAAAAAAATATAAGTATTTTAATCGGGGATTACACGCTAAGATGTGAGAGAGATCTTATGTTGATGTAAGTACTCGTAATTGTAAATTAACACATAATTTTAAGTATCGGGCCGTGATCTCGGGGTCCGATTTCCGGGTCGAGCAAAAGTTATGTTTCGAATTTTTCGAACATACGAGTAATACAAGCGTGGTACCTAATTAAGCATAATGCCATCATAACTGGTAGCGATGACTTGATTTCCATGATAGAGGCCTTTGCCCTGCAGTGGGACAGTGCTGGGCTGATACTACTACTACTACTACGTAATTTACCAATAGTTTCACAGTCGCAGTCAATTTAATTTTTTTACAGTTAACTGGTAAGTGACAATTGCTCTCTATAGAAAATCATGGACAAAGCCTGACGCATCGCAGTAATTAGGTGAGAGATCAATCACTATTGTCTAGGACAACCGTGGACAAAACAAGACGGATGGCAGAAGCCAGGTAAGTATTTAAAAAAAATGACCTTTTCTTGTAAAATACAATGTCATAAGGTTGAAACCACAATAAGGTCAGTTAACAACCTGTAGGACTGGAATTCCCAAGAGTTCCGTCGTATAACAATATTTATACATTTTTCAAAGGACTAGGAAAAGAAAATTGCTGAAAGATATAATAAGTACTTGTCTATTTCATCGAATACAATAACATGTACAAATAATATTGAGGTGAGAATCGGTTGAAGAAAATTAAGAGTTCAGCTACCCAAAGCACCACAGACTTCAATGCAAAGCAACGTTGTGTGCACTCACACTCCTGTATGACCCAGTCGAGTTAGCTTTTTGTCGCATCTTTAATTTAATGAGCATCCCATCTCGGTGTCTGCCCGTGGCCATTATAAGCCCATCTCAGCTAACAGGACGAGGCTTTAATTAAAATACGCGTCATCCATCATGGCGCTATTGATTTTGTGTCGCGCACATTTGGCATACGCATCCGTTATCAATTACCTTTTGATTCGGTTGACAACGGTCTCTATAGGTAAGTATGCAAACGTAAGCCGATTATCCGAAGTGTGCTCGTAATATAAAATTACTTGTTTATTCTGAGATTTCGATAAGTACTTATTGGGTAATTTGTTTCAAATAGTCATCGAAATTCCTTTCGTGAGATTCACGAATGATTCAGCGTTAGTCGTAAAGTAGAGTTTAAAAGGAAAGTTAAAATTAATTACTTTTTTTTTCTTTTGAAATACGTATGAAAAATCTGCCAATAAAAATACTTAGGTAGGTATGTAAGTACATAGCAGTATTAAAGGTGTAAGTAATACAGGTTTCCAATCTTTTGAAAATTGCATCCATCAAAAAGTTAGGCTACACTTTGAAAGAAGGTACTTTTAAAGTGTAGCCTACTTTTCGAGCATACTTTAACATTCTATCTTTCCATCCAACTTCATTTATACGTAATAAAACCCCTGCCGCAACCATATCAAGTAGGTAAGTTAAGAAGGATGTGTTTCATTAAAAGCGAAGGAGCGAATGGTCGTCATAAGGCAAATTATTATCAGCGTGTAGCGCTCCCTACCGACTGAATGAATAGCCGTGAAATTACTCGTAAAACTTGCATTAGTGTAGTTAATAAAACCCTTGGCCCATGTGGTCCACTCGTAAAGCTAAACAGTGTTGTGGAAAAAATGGACAAGGGCGAGTCAGCTGGGTTTGTAGGGTTCGTCCGAAACGCAGACTCGGGAAAGACGCTTTTTTTTTTTTTATGTGATAGGTAGCAGACGAGCAGGCGGATCACCTGATGGTAAACAATTGCCGCCGTCCATGAACACATGCAACAAGTGCGCTGCTAACCTTTTATCCTCTTCCCCCCCGATGGGCCTCCGGTACCCTCACTCACTCGGCGAAACACAGCACAGGAGCTGCTTCACGCCGGTTTTCTGTGAGGCAGTGGTATCACTCCGGTCGAGCCGGCCCATTCATGCCGAAGCATGGCTCTTCCACAATTAAATTTACGAAAACGCTTTAATTATGAATGAAATATGACACACATCCGATTAAAATAGGTACCTCCTTTAAACCTACAGACCATTTTGAACAACTTAGGTTAAGTATACCAAACTTCTCCAAAGATACATCTACATAACATTAGGTATCATGCCATCCATTCCATTCCTTATACTATAAATAGCTGTTACCCGCGACTTCGTCCGCGTGGAATAGTATCTTTGGGTAGCATTTTTAATTATTTAATAATTTGCGGTTGCGTCTACTTAGAACCAAAGGTATGATTAAATTGAAATCGAACCTGGGACCAGGGCAATCTGGACAGTCCATTATACACACAAGAAATACTTACCTGCCTGTCTGATCAGACCTTCCATGGATTGCCAGAACGAACCCTTATGTTTCCAGATGCATATTTTATTGCCTATGAAAACGGATCTCTAAAATATGAAGATACACTTTCGTCTCAAAGATATAAAAGTCTAAATTGAGATTATTGATAGCGGGTACTTTTAATATTGTCATTAACTTTAATTGACATTTGTGCCCCGCCACAGCTGAAAAGATCACTCAATTTTATAATCATTCTTTTTTATGCTTTATTTGATTATTTTATATATTTAAGATGGACAATATGGGTATTTTTCAATTCTGCTAAGTAAAATTAACAACATAATTGATCGCAGTTTTAAGTGCTAAAGTAACGTCTTTGTCGCTTACACTATAACAAACGACACTTTTAAAAGAACGTTATCTAAAATAGCAAATTATTCAACTTATCAGCGACATGAATACTTACTTCGTGGTCGAGTTTCAGTATTATATTGCTAATGTGCCTACAGAACTGTTATCGCTACCGTTTCTAACAGCTTATAATAGAAATATTAGCTGCTAGCATTTATAAAATAAGCGAAGTGTGTTATTAGCTGTTTAAACAATAGGTCGGCTGTCGAGTTGAGTGGTTTTAATGCTGAATTAGTCAACCTTACATCAAGGAAAATAATAAATTATATGAACCGAACAGTTTAGCAGCGGTTTATTTCCTCGATTTATTTATAGAAACCGTAATATCAATGGGGTTAGATTTATAAGGTACTAGCGGCCGCCCGCGACTTCGTACGCGTGGAGTTAGGTTGTTATTGACAATTTGGACCGTACTTTTGGACAAATATATTAAACTGTACCCAATGTGTTATTCTGTTTGTATAAGCTATATTACTTATTGCAAAATTTCATTAAAATTCATTCGGTAATGTTTTTTTATGTGATAGGTAGCAGACGAGCAGGCGGATCACCTGATAAGCAATTGCCGCCGCCCATGGACACCTGCAACACAACTACACAAGTGCGCTGCCAACCTTATATCGCGTGGCTCTCCCACAATTAAATAGGTATACAATAACATTTCTATATTTTAGCTTTTTTCTTTCTCTACCTACATGTTATTCTGTCGTCCACATGATCCTAAGATCTCATCATCTCATCGCGGCGAGCGAGCCGGCTTCAAGTCAACGGGAGCGAGAAATTAGATTCCTCATTTGTCCTCATAGATAACTTATCGTTCATCATTACCGGAGTGACACGATGTGGTCGAGGTACGTTGACTCGGAAACAAGAGATCTGCCGGTAGTTTATTAACAATTTGTTAGGTCCTGCATAGTGGATTAAGTAGGTTAATGGTGGTGGGGATTTATTGAAACATAGTTTAATTTCGATCCGTTTATAAAGAAGTTTTTGTGCGAAAGATTGCATATTTAAATTTTATAACCAACTTTGAAACCAAAAATAACGAAGTTATCAAATTTCAATATCAAATTGTTTAATGAACCGATTTATAATTTATTTTTATCGCTTCATATTGTCTGTCGTGTTAGGTATGGTTCTAAGTAGAGAAACATCTGGTCCACAATTTGCTCACATTCTGCACCTATGTAACAAAAAAGATTAAAGTTTGACGTCCAACTCTACTGATACCTACATAGTGAATACTTAAGACTTTAAGTAGGTACCATAACAACGAACTTATGTCTTCTTGGACCGCAACTACTACCTATGTTCCTTTATTTTGTCATCTTTGGCTATGATGTAAATGTGTTGTGGTCAATACATGTTTCTTACTTTACTCTTCTTAAACACTAAACGAAAATACCGATTGACCTTAGCTTCTTGCTTTTGCTCAACTTAAAAATTTGTTTTATCAAAAGGCCTCTTTAGGTACTCGCATGTTGGAAAAATTGTCTTATTAATTTATCAATCGTAATGTAGACCACATTATATCCCACATCAAAGCAGTCACTCGACCAAATAAACTCCAGAAATTGGATCGCCCACAGCCAATGAGCAGAGGCGAACGGGAGCGAGAAATTAGGTTCGCCGCTGAAGATAACCTATCGTTTATCATGGGGTTGACACTCCATCATGTCACCGGCCAGGTTCCTTTGGAAGGCATCGGGCTGTGAAACGGGATGTAAGAAGCCCAGCAGTGTTGCTACACGCCGATAGTAACGAAGTTGCTAGGTCAATAAGAAGTGGTTGCACATAAAATAAATGGCGTATTTATAAACACATTTCTCTATTTTTTACACTAACCTAATTATGATTTCGAAGTAAAACAAGACCCTAAATTATTGGTCCCAAACGGAATTAATGACATGCCCCACCACCCACGGCAATCAATTTCATTGTTCATATTGTTCAAAATGTAGGTACACCTATTCACAAAATATTTACCAAAAACCATGGCCCGTCAGCAACTAGACAGAATCCGCCGACGTGGCTGAAATCTGCTGGAAAGATAAAAAAAAACCACAAAATATCCAAATATTCCAATCAATGATTGATTTATTAATTTATGTTGGTTACTTTGGTCAGCATTATTCGAATACAGTAGCCCGCACATAATTCTGCAATAAAGTTACTGAAGTTTAGTTGACGCAGTTGCAACCTGATCAAAGACTCGCCGAATCAATATTCACCAATACCGTGAAGTCTTATGGTGGTAACACTGAAAACGCCAACTTTTGAGACCCCAATTACTGACATGTCAGCCTCGGGATGAGGGATGGCAGCGATCCAATAGGCTAAAGGGATTTCCGAGCAACTAAAACGATTAGAAATGATTACTTCTGTAACGGTATGAGTAGCGTCACTAATGGATTGGTAGATGGCTTTTTGGGAGCAAAAAAAGTTTAACATCTCTATGATTGAAGTCTGACTATTTCTGTGAGTTACTTTCATTCCGTTGCGTAATTCTAAAGTTAGCTAAATTTTCTGTAATTTAAAGTCGTCCCGTAACAATGGATAATAAGTAATCATCATTTAAGTACTTTTATGGTGGAGGGTACTTACCTACATACGAAATTATACATATTATGTGCAAAAAACGTAAAGTTTAGGCACCAAATACAACAGTTGTTCAAGTTTAAAAGCATTGTTACGACCTAGGACCCTCCCCACACAAACCCTTTTCACAGACAAAGGGTCGGTATAGGAACTTTAACGCCTTACGTAATTTTCCTCACACTTTGATCGTTATATATGTTACACTTACAACAGCATAAGTACCCAGTCTTTGATATAGGGATCCACAGAAATGTTTTAAATATGGTCCCCAGTCCATAAGGTATGAACTTCTAGGCGTGGATAGGTAAACCAAGTTGTCCAACTAAGTTGTCTTGGGTCTGGGTGTGCTGGGTTAACGCCCCCAGTTAAATCGTCAACTGGTGCTCATAGTACAGGGGTTGCCCTAAATTGAGACCAGGTTGATTGGAGTTATTGCCTGGCGCATTTATTTAATGAATAATATAATATGGAAATAGAAGACTCCATAGCAGTTACACAAAAGCAAACCCTAAAACATGTTACGAAAGCCGCCCGGTAGCACTTGCTACCCATATCTCACCAAAGACTTGTAGGTAACTTTGTTTGACATAAAATTCTTTGAGTCCCACATAATAAACTCCCCTAGCTCTCCACTAGCCATCAAAACGGGACAACCATTAAGTGTGTCAAATTAGAAACCCTTTGAACTCGCCGTAAACATAATCGTAATACGAAAATAAAAAGATCGCTCCAAATTGAAGACCTGGGACCAGGGCAATCTGGACAGTCCATTATACACACAAGAAATACTTACCTGCCTGTCTGATCAGACCTTCCATGGATTGCCAGAACGAACCCTTATGTTTCCAGACGCATATTTTATTGCCTATGAAAACGGATCTCTAAAATATGAAGATACACTTTCGTCTCAAAGATATAAAAGTCTAAATTGAGATTATTGATAGCGGGTACTTTTAATATTGTCATTAACTTTATTGACATTTTGTGCCCCGCCACAGCTGAAAAGATCACTCAATTTTATAATCATTCTTTTTTATGCTTTATTTGATTACTTTATATAATTAAGATGGACAATATGGGTATTTTTCAATTCTGCTAAGTGAAATTAAAACATAATTGATCGCAGTTTTTTAAGTGCTAAAGTAACGTCTTTGTCGCTTAGGTACACTAAGTATAACAAACGACACTTTTAAAAGAACGTTATCTAAAATAGCAAATTGTTCAACTTATCAGCGACATGAATACTTACTTCGTGGTCGAGTTTCAGTATTATATTGCTAATGTGCCTACAGAACTGTTATCGCTACCGTTTCAACAGCTTATAATAGAAATATTAGCTGCTAGCATTTATAAAATAAGCGAAGTGTGTTATTAGCTGTTTAAACAATAGGTCGGCTGTCGAGTTGAGTGGTTTTAATGCTGAATTAGTCAACCTTACATCAAGGAAAATAATAATTATATGAACCCAGTTTAGCAGCGGTTTATTTCCTCGATTTATTTATAGAAACCGTAATATCAATGGGGTTAGATTTATAAGGTACTAGCGGCCGCCCGCGACTTCGTACGCGTGGAGTTAGGTTGTTATTGACAATTTGGACCGTACTTTTGGACAATATATTAAACTGTACCCAATGTGTTATTCTGTTTGTATAAGCTATATTACTTATTGTAAATTTCATTAAAATTCATTCGGTAATGTTTTTTTTATGTGATAGGTAGCAGACGAGCAGGCGAATCACCTGATAGTAAGCAATTGCCGCCGCCCATGGACACCTGCAACACAAGTGCGCTGCCAACCTTATATCGCGTGGCTCTCCCACAATTAAATGGGTATACAATAAAATTTCTATATTTTAGCTTTTTTCTTACTCTACCTACATGTTATTCTGTCGTCTACATGATCCTAAGATCTTATGATCTCATCGCGGCGAGTGAGCTGGCTTCAAGTCAACGGGAGCGAGAAATTAGATTCCTCATTTGTCCTCATAGATAACTTATCGTTCATCATTACCGGAGTGACACGATGTGGTCGAGGTACGTTGACTCGGAAACAAGAGAACTGCCGGTAGTTTATTAACAATTTGTTAGCTCCTGCAATAGTGGATTATGTAAGGTTAATTGGTGGTTGGGGATTCTATGATACGTAGTTTAATTTCGATCAGTTAAAAATAAGTTTTTGTGCGAAAGATGGCAATGCTGCTTTCATATTTAAATTTTATAACAAACTTTGAAACCAAAATAACGAAGTTATCAAATTTCAATATCAAATTGTTTAATGAAGCGATTTTATAATTTATTTTTATCGCTTCATATTGTCTGTCGTGTTAGGTATGGTTCTAAGTAGATAAACATCTGGTCCACAATTTGCTCACATTCTGCACCTATGTAACAAAAAAAGATAAAAGTTTACGTCCAACTCTACTGATACCTACATAGTGAATTACTAAGTAGGTACATACACGAACTTATGTCTTCTTGGCCGCAACTACTACCTATGTTCCTTTATTTTGTCTCTTTGTCTATGTGTAAATGTGTTGTGGTCAATACATGTTTCTTACTCTTACTCTTTCTTAAACACTAAAACGAAAATACCGATTGACCTTAGCTTCTTGCCTTTTGCTCAACTTAAAAATTTGTTTTATCAAAAGGCCTCTTTAGGTACTCGCATGTTGGAAAAATTGTCTTATTAATTTATCAATCGTAATGTAGACCACATTATATCCCACATCAAAGCAGTCACTCGACCAAATAAACTCCAGAAATTGGATCGCCCACAGCCACTGAGCAGAGGCGAACGGGAGCGAGAAATTAGGTTCGCCGCTGAAGATAACCAATCGTTTATCATGGGGTTGACACTCCATCATGTCACCGGCCAGGTTCCTTTGGAAGGCATCGGGCTGTGAAACGGGATGTAAGAAGCCCAGCAGTGTTGCTACACATCGATAGTAATGAAGTTGCTAGGTCAACTCAGAAGTTGTTGCACATAAAATAAATGGCGTATTTATAAAACACCTTTCTCTATTTTTTACACTTAATTATGATTTCGAAGTAAAAGAGACCCTAAATTGGTCTCAAGCGGAATTAATGACATGACCCACGGCAATAAGTTTCATTGTTTATATTGCTCAAAATGTAGATACACAATTAAATTCACAAAATATTTACAAAAAAATTATGGCCCATCAACAACTAGACAGAATCGGCCGACGTGGCTGATATCTGCTGAATGGATAAAAAAACCACCAAAATATCCTATATTCCAATCAATGATCATTTTTATATTGGTCACTTTGATCAGCATTATTCAAATACAGTAGTCCGAAAAGAATTCTGAAATAAAGTTAAGTAGGTACTGAAGTTTAGTTGACGCAGTAGTAACCTGATCAAAGACTCGCCGAATCAATATTCACCAATACCGTGAAGTCTTATGGTGGTAACACTGAAAACGCCAACTTTTGAGACCCCAATTACTGACATGTCAGCCTCGGGATGAGGGATGGCAGGGATCCAATAGGCCTAAAGGGATTTCCGAGCAACTAAAATGATTAGAAATGATTACTTCTGTAACGGTATGAGTAGCGTCACTAATGGATTGGTAGATGGCTTTTTGGAGGCAAAAAGAAAAGTTAACATCTCTATGATTGAAGTTTGACTATTTCTGTGAGTGACTTTCATTCCGTTCCGTAAATCTAAAGTTAGCTAATTAACAATGGATAATAAGTACATTGAACGCCCCGTTGGTCTAGTGGTTTAAACACCGGGTCGTGATCTTGGGGTCCCGGGTTCGATTCCCGGGTCGAGCAAAAGTATGTTTCGAATTTTTCGAACATAGCTCGGGTTTGTGATCACCAATCCGCATTAGGCAAGCGTGGTAATTAAGCCTAATCCCATCATAGTAGTGATAACTTGATTTCTATGATGGAGGCCTTTCCCTGCAGTGGGACAGTATATAGGCTGATACTTTAATAAGTACATAATCATCATTCCTAAAGTAAAAATCATTTGGATGGTGGAGCATACTTACCTACATACGAAATTATATACATACATACATATGTGTAAAAAAACGTAAAGTTTAGGCACCAAATACAACAGTTGTTCAAGTTTAAAAGCATTGTTACGACCTAGGACCCTCCCCACACAAACCCTTTTCACAGACAAAGGGTCGGTAGGAACTTTAACGCCTTACGTAATTTTCCTCACACTTTGATCGTTATATACGTTACACTTACAACAGCTACAAGTACCCAGTCTTTGATATAGGATCCACAGAAATGTTTTAAATATGTCGCCGCCCATAAGTATGAATTTCTAGGCGTGGATAGGTAAACCAAGTTGTCCAACTAAGTTGTCTTGGGTCTGGGTGTGCTGGGTTAACGCCCCCAGTTAAATCGTCAACTGGTGCTCATAGTACAGGGGTTGCCCTAAATTGAGACCAGGTTGATTGGAGTTATTGCCTGGCGCATTTATTTAATGAATAATATAATATGGAAATAGAAGACTCTATAGCAGTTTGACCAAAACAAACCCTATAAACATGGTACGAAACCCGCCCGGTAGCACTTGCTACCCATATAGTCTCACCAAAGACTTGTAGGTAACTTTGTTTGACATAAAATTCTTTGAGTCACATAATAAACTCCCCTAGCTCTCCACTAGCTATCAAAACGGGACAACCATTAAGTGTGTCAAATTAGAAACCCTTTGAACTCGCCGTAAACATAATCGTAATACGAAAATAAAAAGATCGCTCCAAATTGAAGACATGTGTCCACAGGCTAAGAGAAGAACCGTGTATAATACGATAAAGAATGGACGTCGTCGGTGTGTCATAGTACAAGTACAGAGGGGAAGTAAGTAAATTCCTACTGGATAGTAGCGACAAAACGACGGACGGATTACGGCTACTTACAGTGGTCAAGCTCAACGATTAGCCAACGACACAGGATATTTGCAGCACAACTGTCTGCGCAAGCACAAGTAAATTGCAGTCTTTATTACTCTCATAATTTGATGGGACACCACACCAATTTCACACGAATGGAGAGAGATTAAAACAGTTTTTAATATATTTTTTTCTTTTTTTTTTTTATGTGATAGGTAGCAGGCGAGCAGGCGGATCACCTGATGGTAAGCAATTGCCGCCGCCCACTACACGTACACACTTGCAACACCAGTGGAGTTACAAGTGCGCTGCTAACCTTTTATCCCCTTCCCCCCCAAGTGGCCCTCCGGTACCCTCACTCACTCGGCGAAACACAGCACAGGGGCTGCTTCATGCCGGTTTTCTGTGAGGCAGTGGTATTACTCCGGTCGAGCCGGCCCATTCATGCCGAAGCGTGGCTCTCCCACAGTTTATAGTTTATAGTATTAATTATTTATTAATCTTCTAATTTTTATTATGTGGACTAATTAGACGAAGGAATGGCAATGTTATTCCCCAAATATATTCCTTTGACCTCACAGAGTGATCTGTGTTTGACCTTGATTGATAGATGCAAATGTCAAAATTTATGGGAACTTGACATTTGCATAGCCATTTATAGATATCAAGGGATCGCTTGCGGTATTTTTAGACCAAGCGATGCGATCTTTAAGTATAGAGCATATTTATTTATTTTCAAAAGGCCGGTGGAGTACTTGTGACTCCTCTGGTGTTGCAGGGACATCAGCAACAACTGTCCATGGGCAGCGGTAATCGCTTAAACCATAAGATGACAACTTGGCTACTCGTTTACCCCTATATCCAAAAAATAAAAATTAAGAATAGATTTGTTAGAAAACTATAAAAAGTAGATTGATTTATTGATGCGGTATTTCCGGATCACTACGACCTACAAACCTTCAAGAAAAGAGCATTATCTCGCTCTGAAAGGCCGGCAGCGCACCTGTGAAGCCCCTGGAGTTGCAGGTGTTCATGGGCGACGGTAATCGCTTAACATCAGGAGATCCGTCTGCTCGTCTGCCCCTACACTATATAAAAAAAGATAGAACAATATTTTGGCAAATACTTAAGGGATCAGTGAAAGGTTAGCATTTTTAAGTTTACCTACCTACTCTTTTTAGTTGTTCTTTCAAACTAGGCACTAGTTTATGCAGATGGCTTTCTTCCTCGGCTGTACTATAACTCATATGACGAACTCCTTAATTATTGCTTTGAAAGTGAGAGTTGTATTTTTAAACGGTCTCAGGGCGCTGACTGCTGCATGCGTGATTGTTTTCTTACGAGGAAACGTTCGTAGCATAAACCGTCTGAAATATTTAAAATTTTAAATGTCTTTAAATAAGTATTACCTACTCACACGAACCCAATGTGATCAGCAAGCAATCGTTGGGGTAAAATAAAAGACCATATCCAGCAGTGGACTAAGACTGGCTAATGATAATGATGATACTTAGTAATAACTTTTTTTTTATGTGATAGGTAGCAGACGAGCAGGCGGATCACCAAACGCGGATATAGCAAACCAGCATTTTAGTCGTCCAATCCCTTCAGCAAAATATATTTTTTTAAAAATTCAAGTTGGAAGTGGTTCGAGCTATAAGTATTTCCGTGATATTTAATTTATTATTTAGTTAATACCAATGCCCATTTTTTATTTTAGCTATTTTTTATCATCATGACAAACGCAAAATTACAAATATAAAAATCTAAGTACTTCTCTCATCTTTGTGCACTTATCTGAGTTTTTGTGCTATGCAGTCGTATGTTTTTTTTATTCCTGTTGTAAATAGATAGATACCGATTACAGAAATATATTTTGCCATTTCAATCATCCTAGATTTTTATCCTTACGGGGGTGTATGAAGAAATGACGACCGCATCTACCATTTAGACAGCACTAATATTTTTTTCAGCTTTTCTTTTGTTGTCTTAAGAACAAAAGACGGAGCTTGTAATTAGTTCCCCTCCGGCGTGTGATGTCATTAATATTTAAGAAACAACGTGTCAAAATGCAGATAAGGGTCAAGTCGCGTCTCACAATGTCTCAAACTCATGAATATTAATTTATCTTAATAAGCACATTTAGGCGGAGAATTTATTACTCCTCGTATGAAGAATGAAGGATCGGGTGTGGTGTTTTATTGTCAGAACATTCTTAAAACATAAATAGGTACAAACAAAATAGGTACGAGTCGAATGCAGAACCTCCTTTTGTAAAGTTTTAGAAATGAATCTGGCAGGTTAGATTGTTCAGGACAGAGCGGGGTAAAAAACGATACCATATCCCATATCATAGGGTATCGTAAAAGAACAATACCCAACCGTATACATTAGCTCCTTTAAAAAAATAAACAGAGGGCTCGCATTCGAAATTCGAATTTGAAACGTTCCAAAGAAAACAGCTCAGTACCGGGAATATTGACACAGATACGGGAGCGCGTGTCCCGAGGCCGTGGGAGACACTCCACTCGAGTGGACGTCTGTACCGGGCTATCTTAGCACAGGCGTCTTGTTAGGGTTGACTCGACAAAGTTACCAATGTATTATTTTTGTATATCAGCTGTGTTAACCCAGATTATAATACCGCAAGAGATGAAGAGAGCAGACTTAGTAGTCTCGACAGAATCCATAGGTCGATAAAACTTTTAACATCGGAGTTTTATTGACTGACCGTGAATTTGACTGACTTCGACTATTGACTACCACCTACATTATATCAATTATTTCACTTGACATTGGCCAAGTTATCCTCAAAAAGCCATATTAAAAAAAAAGTGACAGCATAATTTTAAAGCCATCACTAACTTTAGTAATCGTTTTGAAATAGGGGGGCTTATATTTCGTTACTTTAGTCACTCTGAACTAAATGTAGTTCTTGCTGATAATAAATATTTGCCGGTGGCAACCCTACGCAAGCCAGACACATCACAGTAAACACACCTCGGCATCACATCGATAATACGACTGGATATCCGTGAGTGTACTTTTATCAGTTATTTTGCATGTAGTATCGGTATCTATCTTTGTCGATTGCATGCTTTCGCTTTGCTCTAAGTGAGCTTCGCCGACTGTCCAGTGGCGTAGCGTGGGTAAAGGGCGCCCCGGGCGGAAGACTGTTTTAGCACCATCTGTTCTTCCTTGAACCACCTTAGGTACTTACCTAATATCTTAGTATCTAATAATGCATTGGTACTCTATTCCCTTACCCTCTTAATTCGAGGGACAGTGACACGACCAAAAAGGCATTGGGCAGGAACAAGGCTTAGCGTGCTTTCGGAGGTACGGGGATACAAGACCGCCAACTTCCAGACTTCGGGTAGACACCTTGATACTGAACTGCAGAACAAAAATACTGTACTATCCGAGTTTCACGGTACCGCGCAAGCCGCGAGAAGCGCAGCCGTCGCTTTAAAGAGCGATCCACTACCCACCTACCACTCAGTGCCACCGACGCAGAGGCCTAGTAAGTTTAAGTACCAACCTAAGTACTTTACTTACCTACTCAAAATAATACCAAACAAAAGACGCGAGCCCTGGAAGGCTTCCAGAATGACCGAGCTCTCAAAGAGACTGTAGCTAAAAAAGACTTCCAAATAACTACCTACTATTTAGAGTTCTGCTCCAATGTGATCCTCGTAATTATTAATTGTGATATCTCCCTTGTTTGTCCTAGGTCAAACAAGGACCATACATCAAAGCGTAATTACCATCACGTGCGTTTGTCTAACCCTCTCAATCACCGCGCAGTTTTGACGTGACCAAATGTGGTAAACAAATATGAAGTGTTTGGTCTCAGCCGGGGGTGGTCTGTGAGTAGAGACGTGCGACCCGGTATAAATCTGGTTTTGAATAAATTACCGGGTAAAAAGTTGCGCGGTCAAAGTGTTTATTAACTCATTTTTGTACTTAGTGATAGAAATAGAATATACCTTTATTAGGTAATTTTGCTTACCATCAAGTGATCCGCCTGCTCGTTTGCTACCTATCACATAAAAAAACAAACCTACCTACCTAAATATCCTAAACTAGGTACCTACCTTGGTACATATTATTATCTCAATTGTAATTGACTTGCCAGATGATGCATTATTACCTAATGACCCAGCCTGAAACGCCAAAGGTCATGGGTTCGATCCCCACCTTGGAAAAACATTCGAGTGGACAAGCCCGCCAAATTCCAGACTTCGCGTTGACACTGAGAATTTTTGAACAGAAAAACTCAAAATTTTTGAACGCGGGACCCCTCGCGCAGCCGTGGCTTTAAAGTTTTTTTTTTTTGGTACCTAATATACAAAAATGTACCTACCATAAGACTTATTTTTACCGGATACTTTTATAATTTCTTACCCTGTTGCCCACCTCTACTGTGATTACGAGCGTTCCGCCCCCAAATGCGGTGAGAATCGACGACTCGTAAAATTTATTATTTTTGCCCATAATGTACACAGTGGGATTATTTTTGAACGCAAGGGTTTATTTTACGGTTACGAGAGCAGTCCTTCAGATACATGAGTTCGATGTAACATGCACGTAAGATTTATGAGGAGGAAATACTTCACTGGATTAGCGATTGGTTGCTTCTAGTTATAATACTTACAATGTACTCTGTGCTTCTAGTCTAACTTTCTTGACGCATTAATTACCGAATTATAATTATTTTTCTCCCATTTGCCGTCCGAGAAAAATAATAGATGTTTTTAAAAAAGTTTTGTTAATGCTTGACGTTAAATTTCGCAAAAATATCTTATTGGTTTAGCGCATACGAAGTAAGTTTAAAATAAGTAATTGTAAGTAGGTATAATAAAAAATATTCTTTTGCCTACTATTTAAATTAAGTACAAATAATAAGAGTTGCCAGTTCAGAAACATTTGTCATAAATTTGGGAAATTTAGAATAGAATAGAATAATATTTATTTGGAACAAATAACAGAAACTTAAAATTAAACTTATGCTACTAAAATGGTTGCCACTCAGCATTAATCACTGCCTATCAATGACGCCGCTATTCTGTGGCACCAGACTGAGTGAGGGCGCTACATTATTTTTTCTGATCCTGAAGATTTACAATAATTTACAGAAGATGAGACGTACTTTCCGTATAGGGAAGTCGTAAAATTCGAAACGATTCCGAATATGGCCACCTGGATTCTTCCATTCTATTCCTCATTTCCACTAAGTACGTAAAATCCGTGTATTATGGAAAAGTACTACCGGATACCGAATATTCGGACAATTTCTCTGGTTTCGGATACCCACTGCTGTTTAATGAAGATTGAAGACACCAGACAAAAAGGTAACATTTACCGGCTCGATAGATGGTCTTTTTATTCATAACTAGTGGCTCCCGGCGAACTTCGTTCCACCTACTTTTTGTTTAAATTCTCACCTTTTAGACCTTCCCTGGACTACGACAAACATTTTAAAACTAAAATCAGCTCAATCGGCCCAGCCGTTCTCGAGTTTTAGCCAGACTAACGAACGGCGATTCATTTTTAGGGTTCCGTAGCCAAAATGGCAAAAACGGAACCCTTATAGTTTCGTCATGTCCGTCTGTCCGTCTGTCCGTCTGTCCGTCTGTCACAGCCGATTTACTCGGAAACTATAAGTACTACAGTGATGAAATTTGATGGGAATATGTGTTGTATGAACCGCTACAAAAATATGACACTAAATAGTAAAAAAAAGAATTGGGGGTGGGGCCCCCCATACATGTAACTGAGGGATGAAATTTTTTTTTTCGATGTACATACCCGTGTGGGGTATCAATGGAAAGGTCTTTTAAAATGATATAAAGTTTTCTAAAAAACATTTTTCTTAAAGTGAACGGTTTTTGAGATATCAGCTCTCAAAGTCGTAAAAAGTATGTCCCCCCCCCTCTATTTTTATAACTACGGGGTATAAAATTCTAAAAAAAATAGAGGTGATGCATGCTAATTAACTCTTTCAACGATTTTTGGTTTGATCAAAGTATCTCTTATAGTTTTTGAGATAGGTTGATTTAACTGTAATTTTGGTTAAGTTATTGTGCTTACACTGAAAACGATGGCTGAACCTTATAAGATAGATCAAAAAATATACTACAGTATTGTACACCTTTAAAAATCCGCGATGATATAAAATCTTTATAATGTAGGTACTTTTTACGAGAAATATTAGCTTATTCAAGCAATACGCCATTAATCCTTATCCAGTAATGTACCTTAAATACATTGTGCATTTGATAAAGTTTAATATTACAAATGTGATTGTTGAGTAATAATAGGTTAAACATATCCATCGAACCAATATTTTTTAAAACGCGTTAATCCTATAGATTATTATTATTACATCGATTCAAGAAGATCGGTCGCTCGCTGCGCTGCAGCGCGTGAGTTGCGGGGCTTGGTCTCGCGCGGGGGCGGGGATAAGATAGCTAACCGCGTCGACCCGAACGGGCAGACACGTGAGGACAGACGTCGTTGTCACTTGTGCGCGCTAAGAGAATTTCATCGTTCCCATTTATTAATATTGAATTGTACCTATTATAAAAAATAAGTAAGTAGGTATACTGGTTTAATAGGTGCTATTAAACCGGTCACGTACTAATAAATCCCCCAATAATATAAATTCATTTGTTTTTGGTGCAAATTTTAGTGTTTCGTAGCAGGTTTTTAAAATTTCTAAAGCTTATTGTATATCATCTAACAATGGATACTTTAGATAATACGTTTTCCTACATTCTGAATTATAATAACTATATCGAAGATGATGTGGTTCGCGCATTTCATGAAAAGTTACTTCGGTGCACATCATTTAGACCGCGTGAGCTAGAATTATTTCAACACCCTGAACTGATTGAACCTGTACCTAAAAATGAGACGCACCTTCAAGTAATTTATGACGGTGACGTGGGATTAGTGGGGCACTGGAGTTGTATTTATTACATTAATGGAATACTGCGTGTGTACGATAGTCTTGTTGGTGTTCTAGGAAAATCGCAAAAAATATATGTAAAAGCCTTGTTTCCGTATCTATCGGAGTCATGTATTCAGTTTCCAAGTGTTCAGCGACAACCGAATACTATTGATTGTGGTTTGTTTGCCATTGCTTTTGCCACCTCTTTAGCTTTAAAAACGAACCCTTCTCAATTTAATTACGTGCCAGAAATGATGAGACCCCATTTGCTTGAAATGCTTTTAACCGATGGGCTTTTGGCTTTTCCCGCTACGAGCAGGCGTTCACCTACACCTCTTCTCCAAAATTGTATAACCACTAGAGGTGAAACTCACCTGGATAATATATTTGGTAATTTTAATTGTGAGGCTGGTGTATATACTTCTTTATTCAGTTATCACAAGCCGATTTGGGCACGCCTATAGCACGGAATATTTATAAATACATATATAAAATTAATATTCATACATAAAAGTACAAGGCAAAATATCGGGAGAGTTTAGGCTCCATTCACCAGGTGTATAAATTGACATAATAAGTTTATTATATTTGCTGCTACGGAACCCTTTGTGCGCGAGCCCGACTCGCACTTGGCCGGTTTTATTTATAAAGAAGATGATTTTTTGTTATTTTTACTGTGATATTACAAGAGCAATGTGGGAGTGCGAGCAAAGTTACTTGCAACACTTTTAACAGCTGACCTGACAATGACAGGTGTCAAATCTGACAGCTCGAGATGCGAGACAAAATTTGATTCGAAATAAAATTGTGTAATAGTGTTGTGGAATCATTTTTCTGTGAAATTTGAGCAATGAACTCTCTTTGGAGGCGACTAGCATCGCCAGCAGTGGTCCGCTGTATACTGCAACAAGGATTTAGACAAAGACACATTCACAGTTTGTTTAGAAATGTAAACATAACCTCAACGCGAGTTGATCTTCCAGTTATAACTCACAATCCAATAAGATTTAAATCTAAAAAGGTTTGTATTTATACAACACATACTATGC